>JADBJO010000113.1:391279-493779 GCA_016801955.1 Conus betulinus
AGATTGATTGATTGGCATTTTCCATCGCCGCGTTCATCGCTGGTTCTGTGCCTCCTTTTATCCATCGGCCTTGCCTTTTTCAATCGCCTTCTGCCCATTCGCCACTAAATTCCGTTTTCTTCCCTCGCCATCATTTTTTCCACGATCCCACAACCTCCTGTGCGACGATCGTGACCCGGTCTCGTCGCCATCTTGTTTTGCGCCGGTCTCCCCCTCTTGTGCACCAACTTCTAACCCATGGTATTTTACGTGGTTTTTTCGTCCAGAATTTGCTTCCTTCAATTGGTTTGCACCCCTTTCATTCATTTGTCACAAATTCTCGCTCGCCTTCGTGTCCTTAACGATCGCGATCGACCGTCGTCATTGTATTTACACGTGGCGTTACTCAGCACTTTGGGCCCCGCCACGGTCGCTTCTCACGCACTGTTTCGCTCATTTCTGCTGCGCTTTGTGTGTCCCTGTACGGACTTGTTTACCTTTATATTCCATTGTGTGCGTTGTTTACATTTATATTTTTATTGTGTGCGCACGGTCGATCGATTGACCTGGTTATCCTCCTCGATCGACTGTCGTGTCTCGTTTACGATCGTGTGCTCCGGTTTCGCTCGGCGCCATCGCCCAATATGGTGAAGGACTCGGCTGGGTCGAGCAACAACTCTGACGTTCAGGGTTCGCTCACATTCCCGGAGGACCCACGAGTTGGTTCCAACCCCGAGCGAACCGTTCTCTCCTTGGGAGAACGGACGGCCGCGGTAGACGGAGACGACCCTCCCGCGGAGGGGACGCGGGAGTCTCCCTCCTCTACCCGACCGACGGACGCACGACCGTTGCGTTCGAAAGCTAAAAGGCAACCGGCTGCGATTTCTAAGTGCCTTTCGTTCGACCTGCCCAGGAAATCTAAGGGCAAGGCCCCCCTTAAGGACCCCCTCTAGCCAAAACATCCGAGCGGGATTCCGCTTTCCCCCAGCCACCCTGCCTTCTAGCTTTCCTGCGCATAGTCAGACATCCACTTACTATGCCGAGTCACGCGACCCCCCGGCCCCCGGGGACCTTTGCCGGGCCGCGGACAGGCACGGGTGACGGCCTTGGGCTGGAACCCCCACCCGTCACTCGCATTTATGAGACGCGCGCGGGGGTCCACTTCTTCCCCCCATCTGGACTCGCCGTCTCACGACGCTCTCCCCCACCGTGCACAGGTGCAGCCAACACCCCTGCACGAGGAGCGTCCCGTTATCTCCGGACGCAGTTTTATGGCCACGTCTTGGCACGACCATGCACATGTCCATAACTCTGGGCGTATGGGAACACCGAGTGCATCCACCGGTTGTGAACATACACAAAGACGGCCGACCAACCCCGCTCGCCCGTCGCGCAGGTTCCCCTAGGGGTTCAGGACGTTGGGGGTCCGACCTACTCGGCCCCCCATTTGGGCAACGTCCTCGGTCCCGTTCCTCCGGGGGGAGGATCTACCAGCGGGACCACGGGTAACCTGCCCTATTCCACTGGGGCCCGGCACGGGGGGGGGGGGGGGGGGACCACATACCATGGTCGATTACTATTCCCCCCCTGCTGCTCAAGGTTACCCCGGTCCCCGGCGAGTCCCTGCACAGTACTCTGGGCCGCCACAGCCCGCTTATCTCCCCGGGGACCAGTGGCTCTATGCCCCCGAGAGGGACCAGTGGCTCAATACACACACCCAAACTGGACAACTATTTGGTCGATTGTGGCACCCAACCTCGCAGACTTGGGTCGACCTTGGTCTCTCCACCCGGGCGCTGTCCGATCGGCAGTCCGGGCTCTCCCACCCTAGCCCGTCTGCCGAGCATAGAGCCACGAGGGTCCCGCCCCCCCCCCCCCCCCCCCCCCCCCCCCCCCCCCTACCAGGGCGGACCCTCGCGCACCCGCGCAGATGCCCCCTGAGGAAGACCTCCCTTCCCAGGAACTCGACTCCCCACAGCCTGAGGACGACAACGATGAGGACCTCTTCTCATCCCTTTATGATATCCACACCATTGAACGGTTTCGACCGGACTTGGTGTCGAGAGGGACGCCCCTCCCTCTGCCGATATCTTGGCCTTCCCTGAGATCGTTGGGCCGCCCCCCAGCCCAACACTCCAGACTCAGGATTGTCGCACCTCAGTCCCTCACTTCGCTGTGGGAGAGTCCGGCAAAACGCGCCAGGGGTGCAGACGCCGTCCCCACGCCGGGTCAAGACCTTCCCCCGGCACCCAATGCGGCCCCCTTCGGCGCCCTACTTGGGACCCGCAGGAAGCACCCAGTTACCTCCCTCTTTGCCGACAATCCGGCTACCAGGGGAGTGGGGCCATCTCCCAATCGGATTGTCGCCTGATACCCAACCGGGCCCCCCCTACTTCGGCCACCATCTCCTTTAAAGCGTTAAAGGACTGGGACCGAGTAGCCCGGATGGGCATCTTACACACCACTGCAGGGCATGCCTACCTTAGCATGCTCTTGCAGAGGGCGGAGGTACTCTGGCCTGGGGATGACGGCGCCGTCCCAGTGCCTTCGGATACAAACTCCGAACCACACCAGGACGAACCTCGCTTATTCAGCGATCCCTTCATGCGACACCTAGTTAACAGGATATCGCATCACTTGTCGGCTGCGGCGGACAGCGCAGCAACAAGCATTTTAATTGTCTGCTAGTGGCTAGAGACGCGGTGCTTGCACGCTCCTCACTCTCCCCGGCACTCAGGGCATCCCTACGATGTGTCCCGGGCCAGGATCACTCGCTCTTTGGCGAGTACTCCACCTCGGCTATGTCTCTCTCTCTCGCTCGAGGAACGCAAGCAGGCGGCGTCCTTTGCCCCCCGGCCTCAGCCACGCCCTTCCAGGCCCCCCTTTCGGTCTTACCCCAGGGCCCAACAGCCCCCACTCCGTATCCCCGACAAGCCCCATCTCACACCGCCGGGCCGGCCAAGCGCCACTTAACTCGCAGAGGCCTAAACCGAAACCTCGCCAAAATTTTCGGTTCGGCCAGCAAGCACGGCCCCGCCGGTGACTGGAGGACACTCCCGTAGTGGGCATGGAGCTGGCCCAACCTGCCCAGCAGACACCGGCCCACTCTTCCCCTTCCCCCCACCTGGACCATCGGCTCCCCTGGCAACCTCTCCCGGCCCGGCACGCCCGCCAGTGGCGACGTATGGGCCTCAGCCCCTGGGTAGTGTGTCGGTTCTCAGGACGGGGTTTCGCCTACCGTGGGCTCACGGTCGCCCTCCCTCATGCGCTCTCCTCCTCCGTCCCCCAGCGACCCCCCACCTGCCCAGGCGGACGCCCTTCGCCTGGAAGTCCTCGAACTCCTACAGAAAGGGGCCATCACCGAAGTTTTCCAGCCCAACCCCGGGTTTTACTCCACCTGTTCGTGATCCCAACCTTCGGGGGGATGGAGGCCCATCCTCGACCTTTCTCCCCTCAACAAGTTCCTCAGACACCAAGTTCAAGATGGACACGCCCTCCCAGATCAGAGACTCCATCCACCACCTAGATTGGGCTACTCCATAGATCTGAAAGATGCGTACTTCCAGATCCTTATTCACACCGGCGCACAGACGTTACCTCCGGTTCGTCTGGCAAGCTCGGGTGTTCCAGTTCAAAGCTCTCCCCTTTGGCCTCTCCCTGGCACCCTTCCTCTTCACGAAGGTTGTCAAGGAGATGGCCGCCCTGGCCAGGCAGGAGGACATTCGCCTCCTGGTTTACCTCGACGACTGGCTTGTCCTAGCCTCCTCCCAGGCTCAGTGCCAAGCCCACACCACTCGCCTCCTCAGCCTTTGTTCCACCTTGGGTTTTTGTAACCAACCCCCTCAAGTGCGAACTCATTCCCAGTCAGAGGTTCTCTTTCCTGGGCATGAGTTTCGACACGATTACCATGAAGGTCGCCCCGACCCCAGAGAGGTCCGCCCGGATTGTGGACCTCATCTCGCGCCTCCGAGGAGCATCGCACACCTCGGCCAGAACTCTGTCCTCCCTCTTAGGGATGATGGAGTCCCTTTCTGCCCTCATTCCTGGGTCGGGTCCCCAAACGCCAGCTGCAGAGGGAGTTCCGTCGTCGTTGGTCCCAGACCTCGGACCGCTGGGACCTGACCCATCCCCCTCGGCCCCTGGTTCTCGGGCGCCACGGACGAATGGCTCAATCCGTCCACCCTGATCACCGGCGTTCCGATCTCTCTCCCAACTCAGTCCCTCGAACTATACACGGACGCCTCCAACTCGGGCTGGGGGCCCACTTTGGGGGACAGTCATGCCTCGGGGGTGTGGGACGCACAGATGGCTCGCCTCCACATCAACATATTAGAATTGGAAGCGGTCAGGCTGGCCCTCCTCCACTTCCAACATCTAATCTCTCACCGACTGGTTTCTCCTCCTCACGGACAACACGTCGGTAGCCCATTACGTCAAGGGGGGGGGGGGGGGGGGGGGGGGGGGGCTCACTCCATCGGCCTCTCTCTACGGACAGAGGCCCTCCTTCGCTGGTGCCACGCACGGGGAACCACCCTCCGTGCGAGACACATAGCGGGGGACACGCAACATCCTGGCAGACACTCTCAGCCGGTCAGGGACCCTTCTGCACACAGAGTGGACCCTGAACAAGCTGACACTAACCACTGTCTGGGAACACTGGTTCAAGCCCATGGTCGACCTATTTGCGACCCGGTTCAACCATCGACTCCCCATGTATGTCTCTCCAGTCCCGACCCCCCCCGAGCGTACGCGTCGGTCGATGCGCGCTCCCTCCCTCCCCTGGGGACTCATCGCCTACGCCTTTCCCCCCCCTTCCCCATACTTCACAAAGTGATCAGGAAGGCCAGGCTGGAGAGACCCAAACTCATCCTCATAACCCCGTGGTGGCCGACTCAGTTGTGGTTCCCGGACCTCAGGTCCCTAACTCACGTTCCCCCTCTCCAGCTAGCCCCTCGGTGGGACTTGCTCAGACAACCTCGCTCGGGCCTCCCTCACTCCAATCCCCAGATGCTTCGCCTACACGCTTGGCTTCTATGCCAGCCAAATTGCGACCACCGGTCCCCCCGCCGCCCCCGCCGACAGACCCCGGTCTGTCCTAGATACCCTGACAGAAGCGGGAGCATCGCAGGGGACTACGAGACTTGGCCTCGGCCTCACGTAGGTCCAGCACAGAGTCCCTCTACAATTACCGATGGGAGAGATGGGTCACGTGGTGCACGGCTAACTCGGTCCCCTACCTACACCCCTCCAACATCCAGTTAGGCAATTTCCTATCCCCCACCTTTCGTCCTCTCTAAAACTCTCGGCTAGTTCCATTCGGGGTTACCGATCGGCCGTATGCACCACCATCCGACAGCTCGGCGGCCCATCTTTCGACAATGACTTTCTCCTCAGAGAACTATCTCGGGGGGTTGCCCTACGGGAAGCTCAGTCCCCTAGGCGCGCCCCCATGTGGGACCTCTTTCTGGTATTAGGCGCCCTCAGAAAACCCCCTTTCGAGCCCCTCCGCTCCATTCCCTTTGACCTCCTCTCCTTCAAGACCACCTTCCTTCTCTCCCTGGCCTCAGCCAGAAGGCGAAGTGAGATTCATGCCCTCAGCGGGACCCTCGGGACATCGCCTTTCACAGAGACGGCTCGGTCTCACTTAAGTTCCTACCTGAGTTCTTAGCGAAACCAGGAACCGGGCACGGCCTCTCCTTCCCTTCTGATCCGCTCTCTAGCGGATATCTTAGGCAGCGAGCGGGGTGGGGACATGGACCTGTGCCCCTCTAGGTGCCTCAGATACTACTGGGAGCGTTCCCGCCCCAGGCGTTCCTCGCAGAGACGCCTTCTTATTTCCATCAACCCCAACAACAAGAAGGACATATCGGCGGGCACTATCTCTAGGTGGCTATCCAATACTATCAGATCTGCCTATGCCCAGGCGTACAAAGACCTCCCAGCCCTTTTCCCCCGAGCCCATGAGGTCAGAGCGCTGGCCACGTCCTCAGCGTTCCAGCACTCTGTCCCCCGTGCGCCATCTCCTGGAGGCAGCCTACTGGCGTTCGGAGAACCCTTTCATAAACTTTTATTTAAGGGACATCCGCATGACCAGGGCTGATGGTTCTAAAGGGATTTTTCATTTGTGGCGGCCAATGCAGCATATCGGTCTACCCCAGGAACCATTAGGGCGCTCGGCCCTCCTCCTATTCCTTTAAATTCTGCTATGGTCTGACATGGTATAGTATACGACGCCAAAATGGGGAGTTTGTGTTATACTCCCTGTTTGGCTAAGTATACTTACCATGTCAGACTCTAATGCCCGCCCTACCTTCCCCTCTAGCGCCAAGGTTCCCTGCGAACTTCGGCATCTTCCGTAGGCGGAAGTAGGGTGGGCGTCACGTGACTATCTTATGACTGCATTCGCCACAAACTTCGGCCTGACAGAGCTGACTGACAGCCGTTTAATGCTATGGTCTGACATGGTAAGTATACTTAGCAAACAGGGAGTATAACACAAACTCCCCATTTTTCACTTACTGACTGACCACAACCCCCCCCCCCCCCCCCCCCCCCCCCCCCCCCCCCCCCCCCCTGCTGTAACAGACACCTGAAGGAGCCCCAGCAGACCCTGGAGGCAATGCTGAGACCGAAGCTGACCACGCTGCCAGGCCACATCCAGAGTGTGTACGTACAGAACTTGTTGAAGCTGTATTGCAAGGTGGTGCGTCGACTGGAGGACGAGGAGGACCAGGAGGGCATCCAGCAGGTCCACACCACCCTGCAGGAGAAGCTGCCCATCTTTGTGCAGAGCGGTGACCTGGAAGTGCAGGAGAGGGTCAGTAGCAGTGTCTGACGGAAAGTATGAATGATTATGTTGGTTTGCAGAGTGCGCATGTACTTCACACTTGAAGATACATGCACCCCTGCTGTTGTGTGTTTCTGTGCATATACCTTTTATTGAGACTCTTGTTTTCCATTGAATTGAACAACGGATCTTTCTAACACTTCTATACTGTACTTTTGTCTGTACCAGAAGTTTAAAAATCAGAATCACATTTCAGCTCTTCACTTGGTAATCACACAGTATTTTTTGTTTTCCTCATACTTACCTGCCCAGACAAATGCCTCACCCTTACTTGGCATTAGTGTCAAAGTGAGGTGACTGCAGACGGAAATTGAAACACACTGAAAAGAAAAATGACTGTCCTGACATATGAAAGAGACAAATTACAGGACAAAACACAGTGCATTTCCACCTCTTTCAAAGAGTCTTTGGTCTTCTTCAGGCAAGACAGATAACATTTAAGACAATGACAATGAAAAATGAACAACTGGGTGCAAAATGCATCATCAAGGCAGAACTGTTGGTCATCAGTTGGGCCTTAAGGCATATTTAGCTCCTGTACTCCCTTCAGATTTTTTTTATATTTCACTGACCTTTCGCTGTTTTCAGCTGGAAAACCCTAGTGATTTTTCACAGACTTATTTGGTGTATGACAAAGGTTTAGGATTCTGTCCAGTGGCCAGTCAAATCATACTTCATGATGTGTACACGTACTGTGTGCTCAGTTCATTGAAAGTGGAGACCCACAGGCTGTAAGTAGTTGCCACTCACCAACTGTAGCAGACGACACACAACACCGGCTCTACAGTCGACTCAAAAACCTTTTCTGCTCTCAAAACAGCGAATATTATTCTAGAGGAGGGCGATTCGGATCTTGAGTCAGTCGATTTGCTCGACGCATGGGAAAGTGAAGGCAATTTGGTGCATGCAGGTGACATTTCATCGTTGATGGGTCAAGTTGGTCTCGACCCAGCTGACACAAGTGTTGATACGCGGAGTGAGCCAGCCAGCGTGTATGCTTTTCTGCAGCTTGAAACTGACACAAGCGAAGTCGGTGCGGGGTGAAAGAGAAGACGGACTGAAGTGAGGAGGGGATTCACGGCAAGCGTGGAGGAGGGAGAGAGAGGGAGGGGGTGTCATGGGGGCATGACAGACATCAAGCAGCTGCAACTTGAACTGGGACAGCTAGGTTTTAAGGGAATTTTTCAGTACCAAATTTTTATCGCGCTCAGCAACACTGCCATTTACTAGATTTAGTGGAAACCCAGGGATAAAAGTTGCAACTGGTGAAACCTTCCAGCTGTATGTTTATATTTTACAAATATTTTTATAACAGGTTTTATCCTTTTTTCCACATTTGTTTATATAACTGCATGGTTCTTATACCCAGATAAAGATTTCTGTGTGATTTTGATGTCATCACACAGAGAGGAATAAACAGATTTTAAAAAATGTGTAGTTTTACGGGGTTTTCTTAGCTCGATGAGGACTTTGTGAATTTTTGTTATTTCATGCCAAAACGCCCCAAACCCCATGGCACTGGGGATGCACTTATTTACACAGACACCGGCATTCAAGGGGGTTAACTCTCACAAATCAGCTTTTTGCACTATCAGTTGGATGCAAGGCCCTCGGAGATTGACTGAGTGAACAAATCCATCCTGACACAGTATGAACATGAATGTTACAATGTGTTCTTTACTCTTCCTGCTGTTGCCTCTAACCCAGAGTAAAGCTCAACACTGGAAACACCACTTTTCTTTCCCATCTCTGTCCGAGTATGCGATATATGAAAACCCTTTGTCTTCATTGTGCATGGCAAAGTCACAGATTCATATGACAGCAATACTTTTTAACAAAAAGACATTGTGTGGCTGTGTACAGGCTTGTAGCATGCTGGCTCTGGTGAAGTACGTCATCAAGATCCGTGAGAAAGGTGTGTCAGTTGGTGACGAACTGGCTTCCCTGTACGCCGGGGAACTCAACCCTGTGGCTGCCAAAGCTCAGCGCAAAGTCCCCGTACCTGAGGGGTAAGGGAGAGAAATGTCATGTGTGTTCCTCAGTTGAATTACAGAAATTTCTTGTATGTTCCCCAGGTAAATTGGAGAAAGTCCTTGCGTGTTTTTATTTATGTTTCTGCCTGCACTACGTTTTTCTGCTCATTTTAAATGCATAATCTGCTGTCTTCCAAAGTGCGTCTTCTGGTCTCCAGAGTTGATCATGGAGTTCTTAGACTTATTATGGGTTGATTTTATGTCACACATATTCTGTTGAAAATGTGCTCAGGGGTACAAATTTTAAGCCTATAAGGGCTATTATTATGTTGAAGAGACAGGTAGAGATGTAAGAATGCAGGTTTTTGTGAGTGTGTGTGTTTTGTCCTGGTGTCCTTGCCCTGAATGGAGGATTCAGTGATTGGTATCCTACTTTTCTTTTGGCTGTTAGAATACTTAATTTTGCGCTTGAAGAGAATGTGTGTGAATTAAAGCATCTTGATATGTTTTTGCTGTCAGATGCCTGCTGCTTAGTTTCACTCAGGTATATACCTAATTCCAGCCACAACCTCATATGTCTCGTTCTTTGTTTCCCTCTCTTCCTTCTGCCATCCACCTCTCTCTCTTTTCACTCTCTCTCTCTGTCTTTTTCCTGGCTCTCCCAAGTCTTGAAAATCATTGGTAGTGTTTTAATATTGCAGGCTAGATTTAGATACCTGGATCAATCAGCCTGAATCAGACAGCAGTGATGAAGAGAGCATGGGCGTTGGCTTTTTCTCCTCTGTGGGCTCTGATGAACATAGGTAAGTTCAAAAGACAGTCAGTTTTGCTTTTTTTTCGCAGCTGTAATCCTTTCTCCTTTGGAGGTGTTGGTCAAGAAACTGTCAAGGAAAATCAGAGGAACTGCTGAATTAAAAAATCAAGCAAGTTGTTGAAATGAAGATTCAAAAGAGCTGTTGAACAGTAGAAAATAATCCTTGGTGTCTTGTGGAGATAGTCTTTTTTTCTTTTTTTCATCTCTATAGACAGTTTTTAGACTTGTGTAATACATGTACAATAAAAAGAAAGCAGTGCTAAATCCTTAAATCATTTTCATTCTTCATAGAGTACATTTCATAGCTTTACCTATTTCCATACGTGTTGGTGACCAAAAGAGCCATTATACATCAAGTCACAGACAGCAAACAGCTTCTCGACAACCATTCACCTCCATTAACACAGAAAAACTACAGAGTGATTACAGGTGGAAACTCTGGAATCCGTTATCATTTTTTCAGTATTAACAAAAATTGACTGTGATTTTTCTCTTGTAGCTCATGAGGCTGAGTGTTTTGAACTTATTGTTGACAATGGATGCTTCTGAATAACAGAAGAATTATTATACCTTCTCAATTGTATTGATAAATAAGGTGGATGGTGCTTCGAAGACAAAGGATAAAATGAATTATTGCGAAGACAAAGCAGGATTTTTCTATCACTTGGGGGGAACTAGTCTTATGAGATGTAGAGTTTGTGGTATATGTGGTGTTATTTGATTCATTGTAACATGTTTTGCAGGACAACATATCAGCTGGAAACCTCTAAGCCAGTTCCAGAGCTTACACCAGAAGAGCTGGAAAAAGTGAGACACCTTTGGTTCATCTAGCTCTGTGTGTGTGTTTGCTTTTGTCTCCATGTTTTGTTGTGGTCTGAGTTCTTCTTCCTCTGAAGTGAACTCATCAGCACAAGGTATGTGCTATCAAGTTGTTATGATTGCCTCAGATTTTGTGTCTGTGTTTGAAACAAAGAGAGAGAGATGGAGGAAATGGAAGATTTTTATGTTGTCAATTGGTGAAAAAAAAAAATTCAGTGAAAACTCTGCTTTTATTATCTACAGGAAAGGAAAAAAGATTTAGGGGAGAGAGAGAGTGAGTGAGTGGTGGAGGTGATAGGAGCAGAAGGTGAGGGAAAAGGAAATATCAATATGGGAAAATTTTTGGTGACAGAAAGATTTTTTTCTGGATCAAGTGTAAATTCTTCCATGCACACATACTGGAATTTCTCAGTGCAATATCAATGAAAATGTTCATTTATTATCCTAGACTTTTATCACTGATGGTATGTTTTACTACTAATTCAGCGACGGGAGGCACGGCGAACGGAACAAGAACATAACCCCCACTACCTGAAAGACGACGGGGGAAGTAGAAAGTCCAGGCGGATGGACAACGACGTCAGTGGCATTCCCGTGGCCGCCATTGATCTCTCTGTTCCTCTGCATGTGCCAGGTAAGGCCATGTTGGTGGGATGGCTATCATCGCGTTTTGGTCAGTGTTTTCCTCCTGGTTTCTTTTCCCTGGTCTTGTAGTTCATGTGGACGTTGATGTTGGCATTTTTGCTGCTGATTTTCCTCTTTTTTGTGTATGTGTGTATTTTAGGGAAGGCATGAGAAAATGTTTTGTTTGTAGACAGAATTTAAAAGCAAATGTGACTGAACATTTTATGAAGGCATGTTTGGAAGCTGCTGTCTTTGTCAGTTGAATTAGATGAAGGGAGCAGGAGTGCACAGTTAGAATGTCTTAAGAGGAGAGAAAATTGGTGAAAAGTGATATGGAATATGTAGTTTTGTGTGTTTGATTTTAAAGTGTAATTTATAGTACCTATTCATTTGATTATTCTTTTGATGGGTTGTCTCTGAACAGGATTGTCATCATCAGACAAGTACATGCAGCTGGAGCACCAGAAGTCTGAGGGCAGAAGTCGCAAGGAGGGCAAAAGTCGGAAGAAGGGCAAGAAGAAGCGCAGAAAGGGCAAAGAGAGTGAATCAGAGGAAGACCTTGAACAGATTCATGCTGTCAGCACAGTACTGGATGCACCAGATGTAAGTGGTTACATGTACATTGTTGATTATAGATATATTTATATGATCCACTGCAGATATACACAGAGTCCAGCTGCTCGTGTTTTCATAAGTACCCATCCAGTGCAGTTGGGGTGGAGACTCATTTAAGGGTATTCTCTGCTGTATACCGAAATGTAATAATGAACACTTAAATGACTACAACGATACTGTTGTTCATGTGTCTGTGGCTGCATCCTGGAGATATTTTGCTTATGGGGTATAATGTAATGGTATCGCAGAAAGTCATTTGTACTTTTCCCTTGTTTGAAGTTGCTCCTTCCCAGACTGGTCAGATGCTGTTGCCGCTATGACCCGCTATGCAGAAAAGTCCGCATGGAAAGTTTATAACCTGCTTGGTCAGACACAGACTTACTTGACTTAGTCCTCTGAATTCCCTGGGGAACATAGGGCCGCGGTCAGACACAGGGAGGGGTTGAATAGCATGAAGGAGCGGAGTCTCATTATGTGAGTAGCAATGTTTCTGAGCTGTGTTTCTAAGATATTCGGGATTCCAGCAAATCTTGTCAAGAAACTGACAGCTTCAGAAGAAAACTTCAAGAACAAAAAGTTTTCCAAACTACAACGATGTTCCTAAAAAAAAAACTGTTTGAGAAATGGACCTCAGTATCAGATCTCAAGTCTACAGTCAATTGTGTTAAGGTTTTTTGTTCTGTTCTTTTATTTTGATCATTTTGTTCTTTCGGTTCAGAATGTTGTTGGTGGTATTTCTACACTGTTCTTTCTCACCTGCCCTTTCAGTCTCATCCAAACTACCACTGCTGTTCCATTCTTAGTGCCAGCATTTGTCAGGGAGCCATTAATCGTTTAATTGTTCTCTTTGCAGGGAGCAGAGGTAACCTCTGACAAAGAAGAAGATGGCGACAGCAAGGACCCTTACAAGATGCTGGACATCAACTTAGACGCGTAAGTAGACTTGAAAAGAGGGAAAGAGGAAATATTGGTGATTCTGGCTCCCCTTTCTGTTCTGTATGTAGTCAGATAAGTCAGATTTTATCTTACTGAAACTTCATTTGATGAGTTTGATGTCCGCCATTCTCACTGCATTCATAGTGTAAATGATCAGGACTTTGGGTTTCGTAAGTGTGTTGTGCGCAAGAACTTCCCGGATATGTCATATGTACGGTATTCTTTAATTTTTATTACCATTAGTTTAGAATAGGCAGAAGGTCATCTGCTGTCATTTGAGGATGTCACAGTTGTGTCAGTTTTTCTCCTGAGCACGCATGCACACACGCATGCTTGCATGTAGTCTTGCATATAGACTGCATATCGGGCCAACCTCATGCTGCACATTAAATACACAAATAAGCAGACATGCTGCTATGTTACTCGTTCTTCTGTTTCTGATCATTAAAAAGAGGTGTAAATGAAGCGTGGAACAATATGTTATATTTTCACAACAGCCCGCGCTCCGAGATGATGAGACATTGCCTGTAAGGACGCACCGCATCGTGGTGGATGAACCCAGAGCAGAGAACGCCGAGGAGGCTGCTTCAGTATTACCCGTGGAGAAACACAAGAAGAAGCACAAGAAGGACAAGGAGAAGAAGGACAAGAAAAGAGAAGAAATCCAAGGTATTTTTGTGCCATAAACAGGGTGTCCACATTTCCAGCCAGGGGTGTGGAACTTGACCTGAGAAGGCACAAGGTCTGGTAGGTCTTGGCAGGATCTGTCAAGGTCAAGAAAATGGTGGACAGTCATGCACACCAGGTACAGCAAGTCATGCAGTTACGGTTCAAGTTATAGAAAGTCATGCATGTAAAGAAAAAGTCTTCAGGAAAAACACAAATGCTTGATGGAGGCACGTGTGTGTCAGTGTGGAAAAAAATCAAGTGAACATTTAGCCCATTACAAGCGACCCTGAAATGGCCATTTTGACAACAGTAGGAGTAATTTTTCTCTGTTAAAAACACACATTTGCAATCATAGAAATTCTTTAAAATAGCATGGAAAAAGTACAGGAATTTTTGATTTATCAGCCTGTTTGGACCTTGTTCTTGGATTAGAATGAAAGTCTTTGTGCATAAAATAATAATTCATGCAAATATTGCAAGTGCTTATGGATGGTTATTTGGAGTAGGAAGAGTGTGCATTGTAAAAAAACAGCCATGTTTACTGGTTATAAAAAGATAAATTCTCAGTAGTTTGGCGCATGGAATGATTATGTGCAAAAGATCTAGGAAAATTTGAATTGAAGGTTGAGATAAAAATTGCTTATGCAAAGTTGTAAAATGTTTGCATCAATATTTGTTTTTGAGAGGTCACGGTTTATCTTTAAAAATGCTTGTTAAGATTGTAGGAGGTTCTGGAAGGGTTCTGTGTCATCACCTGCAGTTAACTGCACTATAAATAACATGGACAAAACAGGTCATCATAAATGCTCAGATTAAGGTGGTCACAGCGTTAACGAATTTGTTGGGATTGCCTATAACAAGAAATAGACACCGCATGAGAGAGTGCAAGAGAGTTTCACCATTTCACAACAGATATTTAGTGAGATAGAACTAACATAACTTTTTTATTATTTTCTTTGGAACAAATCTTAAATAAATGTCAGCGAACCGCCCAGAGAAACGTGGACAAACGAGTCACAAGACAAAAACACAACGCGTTTCGACCTCTTAGGTCTTCTTCAGGTGAAACAAAAATGAAAAAAATAACGAAAATGCACTTAGCTTTGATCGCTTCAGATTGCTTCTGTGTTCAGCGCAGGGAAGAAGGCATTGAAACAATATGAATGTGACCAACTACTAGCTATTAACCTTTTCAACGCCTTCTTCCTTGCGCTGAACCTAAGAGGTCTTGTGACTCGTTTGTCACGTTTCTCTGGGCGGTTCGCTGACATTTATTTAAGATTTGTTTAGATTTCCGCCTGCAGTCGTTTCACTTTGCAACTAGATCTATTTTCTTTGGATGTATTTTTGTTTTGTTCAGATTTAGATTTCTTTCTGTTAGTCGTAAATGTTAGTACAATGAAGTGTCTTGTGTGTGTGTTTCAAATTTTGGAAAACATGTTTAGCATTAAAGTAAATGCAAGGTTGAATAGCTAGTAGTTGGTCACATTCATATTTGTTCCAGATTTGGTTCAGAAATGTTGCTTAGTGCATCTGTTCCTGAAATCAAACATTTTGAAATAAAGAGTACCGATAAACACAAATAACGTTAAGCAGTCACAGTGAGGGTACATGAATATAGTAATTTGTATGTGAGTGTGACATGTACACATGCAGAGTAATATGTTTATGTCTTCTAGAACTGATCTCTGCTTTGCTGGTTTCTTGCTTGTGACGACAGAAGGAGAAGAAGAAGCGCAGCAAGTCGGAGTCCCATAATGAGAATGGTCCCAGCCTCCTGTTGGCCACAGGGGGAGAGGAGGAGCTGGGCAGAGGAAATGGCAGACACAGAGGAAGCTCCACAAGAGAACCAGGTCCTTGAAAATGGGGCAGGGAAGGTAAGGAGGGCTGGTCAGTGGCCCATGATCTGACTTCTCCTCTGTCATTCGAGATGGAAGGGGGTGGGTAGAAAGGCAGATGATGGCTTCACTTTTCCACTATCACCTCTCCCGTTTACCCAGCATCAGCCAGTTTGTTGGTTGGCTGGTTTAGCTTTGGTCTTTAACTGATAGTTTCATGCTTCTGTATATTGTAAATGCTTCAGAATGAACACTTGGTACAGTGATTTCTTGCGCGTCGCCCTAGAGAGTCCCCAAATTTTCACAGGCAGTAGACCCATGTGAGAGATTTCAAGACAAGGAGAGTTGTATTATCTACAGTCTTTTCTGTTTTGATGGTTGCATTTTAGCAAGATGTACTTATACAACCGTTTTTTTTTTTTTTTTTTTTTTTTTGCTTTTTTGCTTTATAATGCAAGATTAAGGTTGAAAAGACTTTATTGCTGCTGTCTGCAAACGGAATAAAGAGAAATAATGGATTGATGTTTAACGTAAAATGCTTGTTGTAGGTCGGCAGTTCTTAATCCTATGTTCATACACAGGAGGAGTCCGGGTATATTTCTTTATAGCAGATTTTTTTTTCATATCGTGTCCCTTCGCACATTTGATCATCTTGCATCCCATGTTCTCTTTTTTTTTTCTTCTTTTTTTTGACAGGTATGAAAACATTTGTAAAACCAACTTAGGAAAATTCCTTTTTTGGAGGGGAGGGGTTTAATGTATTAGATGCATAATGCTTAAGGAACTTTCGTTTTTATCTTGTGTTGAAGGAATGAAACCTCATTCTGCCAGTTGGAAAGGAATATGCAAAATTTTGATCTGTACGATCCTTGAAGTATGGTCATGGAAGTTTCAGGCAAATTACACTGTGCATATCCTGCAGGCGATTGACACCATTTGGTCACCTGGTGTTCAGGGAGACGATTTAGAGTTCTGGCTGACTGGAAATGACCAAGCTGCGGAGGTCAGTGCCATGGTAGAGGTGAACCAGCTGGTGACTCTGCTGCTGGTGCTGCTGCTACTCCTATACCCACACCATCACCACCACCAAAGCTTCTGCTGCTGAAGTGGTGCTCACGTCGGAGGAGGAGGACCACATGTCTAGAGATACAGAAGAGGTGAGGTTGAAAATTGTTCATTCGTTCAGTTACATTCGTGCGTTGATACTCTAATTCATGTGAGGGCATACACAGATCTGGATTAATGTAGAGTATTAATATGGGTTAAATGATACATGTTGGCCTGTAGAAAGGTGACATGGACCTGGATTTTGGCCTGTAGAAAGGTGACATGGACCTGGATTTTGGCCTGTGGAAAGGTGACATGGACCTGGATTTCTGTATTATTCAGGGCACATCTGTATGGAAAAGTAAGAGCTTAGCATTTGCATTAGAAAGTATTACAGCTTTTGTGTGGATTTGGATAAAAACAGACGGGTATGTAAGCATAACGTTACTACAATCTTGTTATGTAAGCCACACAAGTACATTCACTATTGTCAATGTGTATATGCATGTATACAAATAGGAAAAAATGCACACTTAATCATGTACACCTTTGTTGTGTGTATTAACTCATGCATGTATGTACTGTATGCACATATGAATCCTTGCCAAAACAAATTTTCTGGTTTTGCTCGCATATGCATGCACACTCGTCACACACACACACACACACAGAAACATACTCTCTCTCGCACACTCTCTGACACACACACAAAAACCCAGATTCCTTTCATTTTAAACTTATGCTAGGACATTCTAGTAAAGTGCACTTGCAAATCCCGGTTACTAAACTTTTGCCAGTGTGTAGTGTTCATGGTGCACAAATGCTCTCACTCTTTCATCCTTTCTATCCAGGAAATGTAGCAGATTCGTAACGAGTAGTTTTTTCTGTGAACCTCTCTGTCATGAATCTGACAAGCTATAACTTTCGCCCTCTGCAGATGAGATAGCTGTTTTGACAGTATGTTTCCGAGTTAAGCCTCCAAGTCCATGATTTGTCATCATGGCTCACTATAGTCCTGCTTGACGCCTTTGCACACTGGATCAGAGTGTGCTTATTTTGTTTAAAGTGCACAATCAAGAGAGAGAGACTGAAAATTTAATCTGTGATGATACATAGTTTCATAAATCTAGCTGATATAGATTGAAAATTGTGAGCAAAAGAAAATAGTACAGGTGAGTTACAATATGAGGTCAAAGTGTTACCAGCTTACAGACAGGACATTCCATCACCAGGCTAATGGTATACTTTGAATGTACATATGAGTGGGTTACCTACAATGCAGTTTATTCATGCAGACCATCCTAACAATAACTTCAATGTAATATTGCATGAATATTTTGCTCATTTTTTTTTAAGTTCTTTGGGCTTTGCGATTGTTTCATAAATAAAGAAAGGGTGGGGGAAAAAAGGAAAGACCATGTTGTAAGTGTTAAAAAGAAAATGTCACTTTGGAATCATATACTATACCATGTCAGACCATAGCATTCAACGGCAGTTAGTTAGCTTTGCCAGGCCGAATTTTTTTGTGGCTAATGCAGTAATAAGACTGTCACGTGACGCCCACCCTACTTCCACCATAGGTAGAAAGCCAGTGTCCGCTTCCTGTTCCTCTTTCATCTTTGGCCTGCAGCCTAAGTAAGATAAGTCTTGTGCTCTGTCTCGCCTGTGTACTTCTGATTTTGTGTAAAGATTGCTTGTGTGTTTGCTTCTTTACTTACTCAGTTGTGGCTTGCGCTGAACCCTGGGTACACTTGCCGTCTGAGGCTCTCGGTTGCATGCCTTTCATTTAATTTCAAAATCGTCGTATTGCTCTCGCGGCTTTGTTTTGTCAGTGCCAGTTCCCCAGATCGGCACTTTCTCAGTGTATCGCGTTCCCTCCTAGTGGTAACGCATCCTCATCTATTCGTTTTTTACCGGTCCCTCTGCTTTACGCGTTTGTTGTTTTTTCACTCTCTTGCTCCCTCGGTAATTTAACTTCGACGACTGAACACCCGCCAGTCTTTTGGGCTGCCATCTTTCTCTCCTCGCTGGTCGTCTTTTCTGCCATCTTGCCTCATCTCATGGTCATCCTCGTACAGCCTACCTGGATTTAGTGTACAGAGTTTTCCCCTCCACTTTCAATTGCACCTTATTCTTATTGCCCTTGTACTAGTACACATCGGTCGAGCTTCTCCCAGTCTAGCAGTATGCATTATTAGTGTTACTAGTATGGGTAGATTGAATTTTCAAACGATTTCTCAATCCTTTAGTACAGCGACCGAGTGACTTACGATCTCTTGCTCTTGCTCAAATATTTTCGGTGTGCTGTATTTCTCAGTGCTGTAGCACAAGGCCGATCGAGTTTATTTACAGTTTTCTCGATCGACTGAGTTGTCTCCACTTTGTGGTCATGTGCTCCATGTTTGCTCTGCCACCATCGCCATTGAGAAGTCGCTCGTATCCCCGGAGGGCCCGCGTGTCGATTCCTCCTCAGAGCAACATACGGCCGGTGTAGAGGGGGGTTCCACGGAGGGGACGCGCGACCATATCTCCTCTACCCAACCGGTGTGGACACACACATCGTTGCGTTCAAAGGCCAAAAGGCAAGCTGCCACCATTTCAAAATGGCTTTCTTTTAATCTTCCCAGAAAATCTAAAGGCAGGGCTCCCCAAAGAGGGCAAAAAGCCGTTGTAAGAATTCTGATCCAAATCCCCCCCTTTATCGCCCAGCTTGCCTTCTTCCCTCCCGACGCACGGTGAGACTTCTTACTTTCATGCTGCGTCACACGACCTTCAGCCCTTGGGGAACTTTGCCAAGGTAGTGACCAGCATGTGTGATGGGACGTGTTCGGAATCACCGCCCGTCACTCGCCTATATGAGCCTCGTGCCACTAGTCTTCGCCCCGCTATGGCACGCAGGCTCATGATGCTCTCCCCCACCGTGCACAAGTGCAGCCACCAGTGCAGCCACCACTCATGCACGAGGAGCGTCCAGACTCCGGAAGCAGACTTATGGTCAGGCCATGGGACAGCCCCGGAAATGTCCATAACTCCGGGCTTAGGGTCAGGCCGTGGGACAGCCCCAGGTCTGTCCATAAACACGGGTCTCAGTCGCAGGCACCGCTTCGCCCGGACCTGTGTTGCTCAGACCCCCGGCGGTCGACCATCCGTGATCGACTGTCGTACTTTCCCCTAGCGGTACAGGACGTTGGGGAGTGGACTTATTCCACCCCCACTGGGCAGCGTTCATGGTCCTGTTCCTCCGGGGGAGGATCTACCAGCAGGACCATGGATAACCTGACCAATCCCCAAGGGGGTGGCCATGGCACCGCAGCCAGTCCAATCCACGCACAGGCGGGTAGGGGGCTTGGCTGCCATGTTCTCCTCCACTCCCCCAGTTACACAAGGGATCCCACCAGGGAGGTGTATGAGGCAGTGCACTCTCTGGGGCAGGTACGACAGGCCACGCCCTCTCGATGCCCCCACCCCCCATCCCCCTGCGCATTCCCCCACTACCCGGGGGGGGGGGGGGGGGGGGCCTTCACGCACCCCTTCAGTTGCCTCCTGACAAAGGTTCTGCGCAATCTCTTAAGGAACGCGACCACCCAGAGTCTGAGAATGAGGAAGAAGAATCCTCCTCATCGTGCGATGTGTTCACCCTAGAACAGTGGCACCCGGACCTTGTCATGAGGAGTCCCCACCCTCTGACAACGTCCTTTCTTTCTCTAAATTCGCCAGGCGCCGCCCCCAGCCCAGTGATTGAAACCCAAGATTGTCACACCTCAGACACTCGCCTCTATCAGGGAAGGTCTGGCAGCTTGTGCGAGGGGTGCACAGGCCGTCCCTCCGCCAGGGAAAAAGAATCCCTCTCGGCCCCTAATGCGGCCCCAGTTGGCACCTTTCTCGGGGACCGCAAGAAGACCCAAGTTGCCTCCCTGTTCTCCGACAATCCAGTGACCAGGAAAATGACTATTTCCCCGGCAGACTGCCAGCTTATTCCCAATCTGGCCCCCCTCCACCTCCGCCACGATCTCTATGAAGAACCTGACGGAGTGGGACCGGGTAGCCAGAATGGGGATCCTGCACACCACTGCTGGACATGTCTTTCTTGACATGCTTCTGCAGCGGGCGGAGGAACTCTGGCCGGAGGAGGACGGTGCCGTCCTAGTGTCCTCTGGCTCAGGTTCTGAGACGCACCAGGAGACGGATTCTCGCCTGTTCGGCGACCCCCTGATACGATACCTGATCAACAAGATCTCGCATCACCTTTCGGCTGCGGCAGACAGCGCAGCCAGGAGCCACTTCAATTGCCTACTGGCTGGTAGAGATGCCGTGCCAATCTCTCCCTAGCGCTTAAGGCGGCCTTGCGGTGCATCCTGGGACAGGACCAGTCGCTCCTTGGCGACTATTTGACTGCGGTCATATTGCAGTCAGTCGAAGAACGCAAGCAGGCAGCATTGTTTGTGGCCAGGCCCCCTCCTCGCCCTGCTAGGCTCCCATTGCGTTCCTCCACTGCCTTTTCCAGGCCCCAGTCCTATCCCAAGCAGTCACCAACTTGCACTGCATGGCTCGCCAAGCACCCTAATAACCCCTGTAGGCCAAAGCCCGAAACTTCCCTAGCAGAATTTTCGGTTTGGCCAACAGACACAGCCCCGGAGGTGACAGGGGGACTCACCCACGGGAGAACCGGAACAGGGAGAACTTTTACCACTAACCCCACCTCCCGCCCACTCGCCCCCCCCCCCCCCCCCCACGGCCCCCCCTCTGATGTGTTCCTCCCCCTCCCTCCCCCAGCGAACTCTCCCCAGGCCAAGCGGAGGCGCTCCAAGAACTCCTCCAGAAAGGAGCCATCAGGGAGATTTCCCATCCCAACCCGGGATTTTACTCCCACCTCTTCGTGATCCAAAAACCCTCAGGAGATGGAGGCCCATCTTCGACCTCTCTCCCCTCAACAAGTTCCTCAGACCCACCAAATTCAAGATGGACACTCCGACGCAGATCAGAGACTCCATCCACCATCAGGATTGGGCTACCTCTACAGATCTGAAGGACGCTTACTTTCAGATCCTGATACACCCATCCCACAGACAATACCTCCAGTTCGTCTGGCAGGGTCGGATGTTCCAGTTCAAGGCTGTCCCCTTCGGCCTCTCCCTGGCACCCTTCCTCTTCATGAAAGTGGTCAAGGAGATGGCCTCCCTGGCCAGACAGGAGGACATTAGCCTCCTGGTGTACCTGGACGACTGGCTCGTCCTGGCTCCCTTCCGCGCCCAGTGCCAAGCCTGCACGACCCACCTCCTGAGCCTCTGTTCCACGCTAGGGTTTGTCACCAACCCCAGGAAGTGTGAACTTGACCCCAGTCAGTGCTTCTCCTTTCTGGGCATGAGTTTTGACACAATCTCCATGCAGGTCTCCCCGACCCTGGAGAGGTCAGCCTGCACAGTGGACCTCATCTCGCGCCTCCGCGGATCATCCTGCACCTCGGCCAGAACCCTGACCTCCCTTCTAGGGATGATGCAGTCCCTCTCGTTCCTCATTCCCCTAGGCCGGGTCCTCAAATGCCCACTCCAAAGGGAGTTCCGTCATTGTTGTTGGTCTCAGACCTCCGACCGCTGGTATCAGACCATTCCCCTCAGGCCTTGGTTCCATTGGGCTACAGAGGAGTGGCTCAACCCCTCCACACTGACCCCCGGGGTTCCCATCTCCCTCCCAACTCAGCCCCTGGAACTCTTCACAGACGCCTCCAACTCGGGCTGAGGCGCCCACTTGGAGAACAGTCATGCCTCGGGAGTGTGTGGGACGCACATACAGCTTGTCTCCACGTCAATGTTCTGGAATTGGAAGCGGTCAGGCTCGCCCTCCTCCGCTTCCAGCCCCAGGTCTCGCACCAACTTGTTCTCCTCCTCAAGGACAACACTTTGGTGGCTTGCTATGTCAAGAAGAGGGGGGGGGGGGGGAGTAGGGGGGTTTTTCCTCCTCCTCAAGGACAACACTTCGGTGGCTTGCTATGTCAAGAAGGGGGGGGGGGTTCGCTCCATTGCCCTCTCTCTCTCTTCGACAGAGGCCCTCCTCGGCTGGTGTCACGCACTGGGAATCATCCTCTGCGTGAGACACATAGCGGGGACCCACAACATCCTGGCAGACTCTCTCAGCTGGTCCAGGTCCCTCGTACACACAGAATGGACCCTCAGCAGGCTAACCCTGACCACGGTGTGGGAACATTGGTTCAGGCCCATGGTCGACCTCTTTGCCACCCGATTCAACCATCGTCTGCCAGTGTATGTCTGTCCCATCCCCGATCCCCAAGCTTATGCAGTAGACGCTCTCTGCCTTCCCTAGTCGGGCCTCATAGCATATGCCTTTCCCCCCTTCCCAGTCCTCCACAAGGTTATCAGGAAGGCAAGGCTGGAAAACCCAGGCTCATCCTCATAACCCTGTGGTGGCCGACCCAGTCCTGGTTTCCGGACCTCAAGTCACTCACCCATGTCCCCCCCCCCCCCCCCCCCCCCCCCCCCCCCAGTTGAACACTTGGTGGGACATGCTCAGGCAACCCCGCTCGGGTCGCCCTCACTCCAACCCCCAGATGCTCAGCCTGCATGCCTGGCTTCTGTGCCAGCCCAACTGCGAGCACCTGCCCCTACCTCCCAGATGGACAGATCCCAGTCCGTCCTAAACATACTCGCAGGGGCGGGGGCCTCACAGGCCTACGGGACCAAGTGACGGCCTCGCAGGGCCAGCACCGAGTCCCTCTACAATTACCGATGGAGAGATGGGTCTCCTGGTGCTCAGACAACTGTGTCCGCCATGATCACCCTTCCAATATCCAGATAGGCAACTGTCTATCTTACCTATCTTCCTCTCTTAAGCTCTCTGCTAGCTCTGTACGGGGCTACAGGTCGGCTGTCTGCACCACTAATCGCCAACTCAGCGACCCTCATTTGAGAATGACTTCCTTCTCAGAGAGATCTCAGGGGGGTGGCTCTACGTGAATCTCAGTCCCCTAGGCTTATTCCCCTTTGGGACCTCTTTATTGTTCTGGACGGTCTCAGAAAACCCCCTTTCGAGCCTATCGCCACCCTTCCCTTTGACCTTCTTTTCCCTGAAGACCACCTTTCTCCTCGCCCTGGCCTCGGCCAGAAGGCGAAGTGAGATTCATGCCCTCAGTGGGGACCCCAGAGACATTGACTTCCACAGGGACGGCTCTGTCTCTCTGAAGTTTCTTTCCGAATTCTTAGCTAAGAATCAGGAACTGGGCAGCCTCGCCCTCCCTTGTCATCCGCTTACTGGCGGATATCTTAGGAGGAGGGGAGAGCGGGGGAAGACATGGACCTGTGCCCTTCTAGGTGTCTGAGACACTACTGGGAATGCTCGCACCCCAGGCACTCCTCCCAGAGACGTCTCCTTATTTCTATCAACCTCAATAATAAGAAAGACATCTCGGATGGCACTATCTCTAGGTGGCTTTCCAAGACGGTGAGCCCTATCTCCCCGGCCCATGAGGTCAGGGCGCTGGCCACTTCTGCAGCGTTCCAGCACTCTGTCCCCTTGCGCCATCTACTGGAAGCAGCCTACTGGCGTTCGGAAAGACCCTTATAAACTTTTATTTAATTAAGGGATATCCGCATGACCAGGGCTGATGGTTCTAAAGGGATCTCCTTTGTGGTGGCTAATGCAGCTATATCGGTTAACCCCAAGAACCACTAGGGCACTCGGCCCTCCTCCGATTCCTTTAAACTTTGCTATGGTCTGACGTATAGTATTTGACGCCAAAATGGGGAGTTTTTTTGTTATACTCCCTGTTTGGCTAGTATACTTACCATGTCAGACTCTAATGCCCGCTACCTTCCCCTCTAGCGCCAAGGTTCTCGGGGTTACCTTGCGCACAGGCCTCACTGGATGAGAAACAGGAAGCCGACACTGGTTTTCTTCCAATGGCGGAAGTAGGGTGGGCGTCACGTGACTGTCTATTACTGCATTAGCCACAAAAAATTTCGGCCTGGCAGAACTAACTAACTGCTGTTGAATGCTATGGTCTGAAGAAGTCAAAGAAGGAGAAGGAGCGGAAGGAGAAGAAAGAGAAGAAGAAGAAAAGCAAGGAAAAACGCAGTGAATATATAGAGGCAGAAGGCATCACCACACCATCCAAGGAGAACCTGCCACCTTCTCAGCAACCAACACCTATGGATGTCAAACTCCCTGTGAGTTGCAGTTTGGGAGTCTTTCAGTGTTGATGATGAAGTAAGAATTTATTTTTTTTTCAAAAATAAAAAGAACAATACTAGGAAGCATGCAACAACAGCTAGATAGTTGTCACTCGTATTGTTGTGCCCATTTCTAAAGTTGATGACATCACTGACGAAAAGATGAAAAAAAGCATGTATTTTTATTGAAGAAGAGGCAGAAAATCTTGTGGCATTACTTAAATCATTTCTGTACGTTTTAAAATTCTACCTTGGTGATACCCCCGCGTTGTGTTAGAACAGATAGCAGTGTACTTTTGGGAATGCAGATGTTGAGCCTTATTGTTCATGCTTTCACCGAGTATTGCTGTAATTTTGTACACTTGATCAAGCAGTATGCAGTCCTTCAAGGTCCTTGAGATTAGAGGACCCCCATCCCCATTCTCTTCCTTCCCCTTATCAGTTCAAGGCATTGAGAATAAGACTGCTGTTTAGAGGTGCTGGAAAGTTCTTTGAAATTTGTCATTATGACCGTGGTATTTTTTAACTTCACAGCGAAGCAGACAGTGGAAGATGTACAGAAAGTAAGGAGAGATGCCAGGCAGGATAGGAAACCTGAAAGCTGCCATGTATTTGTTGATGTTGATGTTTCAGCTCAACATTTGTTCTAATGTAGTTATATCACTTATAGCAAGAGTATTTCAGTATGTGCACTATGTTGTATGTTTCTAGCACTTTATCTTGAGTTTTAGAATCCTTGAAACGGTGTCAAGTTTAGAAAAGTCTTTCACATTTCTGTTGATAGAATTCTGCACTCTGGTGAGTTTAAGATAATGTTCTTGGATTTTTGTTGTTGTCAGTTTATATGTCGGTATTTTTTACATTGGTGTAACTCTGTTTATCACAGCCGATGTCCAGTTATAAGCCTCTCGCAGACAGTGCATCAATTAAATTGGTGAGTAATATTTGACTGAAACTGATTGAATTTTTTTTTTTATGTGTATGTCTTGTATTTTGAATGTGTGCGGGTGCATTTTCAGTTCTTTCTGATATCCCATGTAATGATGTATAATTTATGTAAATACAGTAATTTTGTTATCTTTTTGCCAGAAGTTTTCTGTGACAAATTGGCACTTTCTCAGAAAGTATGGCTGCTTTTTGAGTTAGGTGAAACCAGAGCTGTGTCCTGAATCATATGAGAACTATTCTCTGGCAGCAACATGTTGGAAATTAGTGCCACTGCTACTGGTTAGACCAGAACGTGCCATATCATAAATTTGTTACATAGATGAATTTGTATCCCTCTTTCTAATGTCATTAATTTTTTTTTCCGTATAGAGTATATATGTGATAATTTTTTGCATTCTAAAAATCCCTTAAAAGAAAAAAGTGGACAAGGCTTTAGCAGAAGATACTGGGAAGCTTTTTTTTTTTTAATGGATAGAATGTATGAAGCTGCTTAAAGTGGAACAGATCTAGTAGAATTCCGAACAGACAGCACAACATTTGTAGTAGCAAGGTGTTTATCAAGCAAATAAAGGAGAGTTTCAAAATTCAGAAAATGTTCTCCCTTCAACTATTTCTAAAATAAGATCAGTATTGGTTGGTGTTTGAAGTTGTAAGGTCCTGTGGCTTCAGAGGTATTTGTTTTATAAACAGGTATCCATTCTTGTTCACCTGTGCCTTATCCTGTGGATTGAAACTCAAATTGTCTTCAGCTGTCTGGTTTTGATGACTCCGATTGACCTGTGCAGACGTACGAGGTTCGCATCAATCACCAGCGCAGTAACCAGATTGTGGTGTCCATAGTGTTTGCCAACCTGACCTCCCACACCCTGAAAGACCTGGAGTTCAACGTGCTGGACACCCTCAACACCAAGCTCATCAGAGGCGTCAGTGGCTTTGTCACTTTTCTTTTTCTTTTTTTCCCGCTCTCCCTGCTCTTTCCCTCTTGGAACAATTGTAAGAACAAAAATTTGTACAAAGATCCTCAGTGCATAAATGACTGCAGTTCCAGACCTTGTTGTATATGTATATGTTTATGTATTTTTTTCTTTACAGCTTCTTGTAGATGTTGAACAGAGATCAGCTAAAGTGATTCAGTGCCTAGCAATGCAGTCTGGAAGTTCCTGTCAAGTCCCATCAGAGTTGTTGAGTAATTTCACATAGGAAGACTAGAAATGTGTTGTTGACTTGAATGTCTGAGCGTACCACTCAGATTTCCTGATCAACACTGCAGGTGTCATCTTTTGGGCCTGTTGATGCTGGGATTTACTATGTCATAAAAGGGAGCATAGAGGAGAGCCCATCTCATGTACTCACACAGAAGGTAGGAAACTCGGTGGCATCATCTTCATATTCAACGATAACTGTTAGGGAGAAAAAAAAATTGGAGACTGCACTTCATGCTGTGCTCACATGTTGACTTTGGTTTTGATTTCACCCTTTGTGAGCACGTGTCTTTAGTGCTGGCAAGTTCATGGAGACCAGCAATGGATTGGCGTGGTAATGGTCTCCACAAGGAGGGCAGCACTGAAGTCAGGTTAGGTCTGCAATCAAGCAATTACCATTGTTAGTGCAGAGTTTTGGCAGGCGGTGTATTAGATCAGAGCAGGCAACTCTGAACACTGTCAGCATAACTGGGCAGCAGTGCAGTGATCCTGTGGTGGGTTTCCTTGTCTTGACCCAACAGTGTTTGCTCCCTGTGCATTGCTGTCACTGGGACTGAGGCAGAACCAGTCAGGATAAGGTTTTATATTGAAAACCTGAAAATGAACAGCATCAGGGTGTCAGTTCCTTCTGAGAACAAAGTGTCTTCATACTCTTTTCTGGATAACTTTGAGGTAACCACATTTTCCAGGGCAGTGAAATGAACATTTTTTCTTTTTTCAAATGCTGGAAGTTTTTGCTTGCTTTGACGTCATGGATTTTTTCATTTCAGAGAAGTATGACATAGCAGGTTGGAAACTTTCAAAGGCAGTGTACTTTTTTGACACTGGGCCCAGTCATTTAAATGCAGAGAAGCTGGTGCCAAACTGTTACCACTGAACAAATGTTTGTGTTGGTTTATTTCTCAGTGTCTGACAGTTTTGTGGCTTATGGTTAAAAACATAAAATTGAGACAGTCTGAGTTGACGGAAAATTTTATTCAAACTGCATACCTCCACAGCCTATGATTCATAGGTGACAAGGCTTCCAAGAAACAATACAGTATCTGTTCTTACCCTTTAAATGATTTTTCTCAATGTGATTTTTAGCCCGAAGAGTACTGTACCCCCTTTTATGCATGATCTAAAACACCTGCAGTATGGAAGTAAGGGTATGAAGAGAACACAGAAGATTGCATAGAAAAAAAAAGTGAATCAGAGGGTTCTGGACTGTTGAAAATTTAAAGAAAACAGCTTTTTGATAGGCGTGGGTCCAGGGTCTCAGCTTTTCACTACGTACATAAAGGTTTATTAAAGATTCTGAAAGCAAGTCTGTTCTTTTTTAACCGGTGTCCATGGACATCTGTCTTGTGCTACAAAGAAAAAAAAAAAGGAACTGTTCTGCCCTCATATATGATGAAATGTTATACACATGGTATAATGATGATAAGTTTGGCGTCATATACTTTACCATGTCAGACCATAGCGTTCAATGCCAGTTAGTTAGCTCTGAAAGGCCGAATTTTTTGTGGCTAATGCAGTAATAAGACTATCACATGACGCCCACCCTACTTCAGTCAGGGAAGAAGCCGGTATCAACTTCCTGTTCCTCAATCAGCTTCGGCCTTCCACCTGACAAGGACAGGTTTTTCTTGCTCTGTCTCGCCTATACTTCTGTTTTGTGTAAAGATTGCTTGTGTTTGCCTTCTTAACTTGTTCTGTTGTGGCTTACGCTAAACCCTGGGTACTATTGCCGTGTGAGGCTTAACGGTTGGCGTTTCTTTAATTTATTTTGACGCTCTATTGATTGAGGGCTCATGTGAGTTTTCGGTTTTCATGATTCCACTAACGGTCTATCATTTATAGTCCTTACACTCTTGCGTGTTGTGTTACATACATATTATTTTAATTCTCTCTCGATCAAGCTTGCCTCACGGCCTCTTGATTTGGAAGGTTTTGCTGTGTGCTGTTTTTTATTCTCGCACCTATTTTGCGTGCTTTCAGCGATCGAGCAAGCTTGCCTCACGGCCTCTTGATTTTGGAGGTCTCACTGGGCGCTTGTTTGTATCCTCACGCTCTGTTGTTTTTATCCTCACGCTCTGTTGTTTGGTTGCTTTCGGCTATCAAGTTCTCTGCTGGTCGCTCGATCCGACATCTCCTGACCTCACGCCCGGTCTCTCTGTCTTTCATCTTGCATCATCGCGTGATCGTCGTCTTTCTAGTTGTGCCAAGGTTTACTTGTGCTGGAGGTTTCCTCTTGCACAATAGTTACTGTGATTATCTTAAGGTTGATTGAGTTTTCCTCCTGATCTCTCAATCCACCCCCTTGTCTCCACTAAACCCTGGTACTGTAGTCGCGTGAGGCTTAGGCATGGCGTTTTATTATTTTATTTTGTAGCACTCGGTGATCGAGTACCCCTCCCAGTCTCTCGATTCACCATCTTGCCTCACCTCGTGTTCATCCTCTTCTAATTGTTACTAGGTTTAGTGGGCTGGAGGTTTCCTCCTGCACATTAGTTATTGCCGATCTCTTGATCCACCACCTTGTCTCCACTTTGTGGTCGTGTGCTGCGTGTGTTTGTTCCGCTACCATTGCCCAACATGGTGAAGGGTAATGATGGGTTGAGCACGTCTCTCTCCAGAAGTCACTCTTTGCCCGGAGGACCGTGTACCGATTCCATGGAACAAGCCGTTCTTGCTTCGGAAGAATGTACGGCCGGTGTAGAGGGGGGTTACGAGGAGGGGACGGGCGACCATCATTTTGATACCTCCCTAACTGACCGGCGGATGCGCGATCACGGCACCCGAAGGGGGCAAAAAAGGCAAGCTGCCACCTTACAAAGTGCCTTTCTGTACATCCCTCTTAAAACCAAAGGCAAGGCTCCCCTCATTTAGGGGAGGCCTGTTTTAGAATTCGCACTCGAATCCTCCTTCTCCCCCCTTTTTTTTTACATGCTGGCTTGCCTTCTCTTCGCATGCATGGTGAGACACACAAAGACGCGGGCGACCAGCACAAATCTTTGACGCTTGGCCACCCTGTCTTCTCTCCCTATCATGCCATGTTACGTGACCTTCGGTCCCTGGGGTCTTTACCGAGGCACGCATCGGCACGGGTGACGGGATGGCTACAGAATCAGCACCCGTCACTTGCCTCAATGAGACTGCTGCTATTAGCTACCCCCACTAATAGCACGCAGGCTCATGGCGCTCTCCCCACCGTGCACAAGTGCAGCCACCACTAGTGCACGAGGAACCTCCTTCCTCCAGCGGCGGAGTTATGTCCACTCCCTGGTTTCACACGGGTCATAACTCCAGGTTGTCAGCCGCAGGCACCGCCATGCCTGGGCCTGTCACGGACACCCGGCATTCGATGTACCCCAATCGATTGTCGACATTTCCCCTGGGAGTACAGGACGTTGGGGAGCAGACTTATTTCGTTCCCCACGCGCGTGCGAGACACAACACGCTCTCCCCCACACACACACACCCAGTGTTTCAGGTTACCGAGGCCTGCATAGAAATTCTGCCCCGGGCTGCCCAGCCCATTTTCTCCATGGGGACCAGTGGCTCTATGCCCCTCAGAGGGACCAGTGGCTTCGTGCTGACCATGCAGCTCCACAGTTGCCTGTGGCATCCAGCCTCCTCACGCTGGTTCGACCTTGGTCCACCCTCCTCTCAGGTGCTGTCCGATCGGCAGGACAGACCCCCCCCCCCCCCCCCCCCCCCCCCCCCCCCTAGTCCGGTCGCTGATCATGGAGCCACCAGGGGCCCGCCCTCACGTCATACTACTCCCCAGCTAGGGGGGGACCCTCACGCACCCCTGTCTTTGCCTCCTCTAGAGGTTCTTCACAACCTCTCTAGGAACCCGACACTCCTGATCCTTAGGATGAGGTTGGGGATTTCTCCTTCTCCTCATCTTATGACCTGTCTGCTATTTAGCAGTGGCGCCCTATCTTGTCTTGAGAGAGTCCCTACCCTCGGACAAGTGCTTGGCAGTGTCAAGGTCCACTCCGGCCATCCCGGCCAAGTGTGCTCGCGCCAGACTAGTCCCCTTCTGTTCCCATCTTCCATTTGGGAGTGTCCGGGCAACTCTATCCAGGGGTGCGCAGGTCGTCCCTCCTCCAGGGAAGTAATCCCTCTAGGCACGTTCCTCAGGGACCCGTGACGGCCCCCCACATCTCCTCCCTGTTTGCCTAGGACTTCCTGGTGGCCAGGGAAATTGCCATTTCTCCTGCTGACCGCTGGTTGATCCCCCATTCGGTTCCTCCCCCTGCCACTTGGTCTCCCTCAAGACCCTAGTGGAATAGGACCGCATTGCCAGATCAGGGATCCAACATGTCAACTGCTGGTCATGAATTTTGACATGCTTACGCAGTGTGGGGAGGAGATCTGGCTGGAGGAGGACGACTCGGTCGCTGTGTCCTTGAACGCTCAGGCCACTCGGACACTCTTGGAGACTGACTTACGGTCCTTCAGTGACCCCATGATGCAAATCCTAGTCAACAGGAGTTCGCATCGCCTTCGGCTGCGGCAGACAGTGCAGCCAGGAGCCATTGTATTTATTTATTGGCCTGCAGAGATTCCTTCCTTTCAAAGGTTAATCTCTCCTTGTAGTGTAGCCAGCCCTGTGTGTGCATTCTGGGCCTGCAGCAGTTGCACTTCGGTGACTATTCGGCTGCCTTTATCGCTCATTCAGCATAGAGCATAAAGAAGAAGCAGCTCATATGCGGCCAGGCGCCCCACCCTCTCTCTTCAGCCTCACCCTTCCAAACCCCAACCTTATTGGAAGCAGGCTCTATATCCCGCACTGCACGGCCCGCCCAGCACTCTTCTTCCCCCCCTCTCGGCCTACACAAACCTCCCCAAGCACATTTTCGATGTGGCTGTCAGGGACAGCCCAAGAGGTGTCTGGAGGACCCTCCTACAGGGGAGCCGGAGCAGGGAGAACTCAGTCCGCTACAACCCTGCCCCTCGGCCCGTACACGCCCGCCAGTGGAGACGTATGGGCCTCAACCCATGGATAGTAGCGGTCCTAGAGGAGGGGTTCCGTCTGCCTTGGGCACACGAACGCCCTCCTCCGATGCATTCTCCCCCTCCCTCTCCCAGCCATACCTCCCAGGCCCGGTGTCAATCTCCTGGCTGGGTATGAGATTCGTCACACTCTCCATGATGGTCTCCCCGACTCAAGAGAGGTCCTCCCGTACACACCCCTGCCAGACCCCTTACCTCCCTCCTAGGGATGATGGAAGACCCTCATTCCTCATTCCCCAAGGCAGGGTCCCCAAGCACCAACTTCAACGGAGTTTCTGTCATTGATGGTCTCGAACTGCCGACCGTGGGGATCAGTCCGCTCCCCTGGGTCCTTGGTTCCAATGGGCCACGGATGAGTGGCTTGACCCTTCCACCCTACCCCGGGGTTCCCATCTCCCTCCCAACCCTACCTCTGCAACTCTACACAGACGCTTCCAACTTGGGCAGATGACCACTTGGAGACCCTTCATGTCCCTGGAGTGTGGGGTTCAGAGACAGCTGGAATTGGAAGCAGTCAGGTTTGCCGTCCTCCACTTTTAACCCCAGGTCTCTCACCGACTTGTTTCTTCCACATGGAATGGACCCTCAGCAGGCTGCCCTCCTCTCAGTGTGGAAACATTGGGTCAGGCCCATGATCGACCTCTTTGCACCTCCCTCGTAGGGCCGCATAGCATACGCCTTCCCTCTACTCCCCACCTCCCACATGGTGGTCGGGGAAAGCAAGACTGGTAAGACCCAGGCTCATCCTCATCGCCCCATGGTGGCCGACCCAGTCCCAGACCCCAAGGCTCTCTCCCATGTTTCCCCCTCTCCAGCGGGGCACATGTTTGGACATGCTCAGACAGCCTCGCTCGGGTCGTTCCCACTCCAACCCCAGATGCTCCACCTCACGCCTGGCTTCTGTGCCAGCCTAATTGCGAACATCTGCCCTCCCTCCCAGTCGGACGGATCCCAGTCCATCCTAGGCATACTCTCGCTGGCAGGGGCCTTGCTAGACCTTCGGGACTTTACCTACGGTCTCGTGCAGAGCCAGCACCTGGTCTCTCTACAATTCCGTTGGGGGAGATGGGTCTTCTGGTGCTCGGATAACTCTGTTCCCCACGATCGTCCCTCCAATTCCAATTAGGCAACTTTCTATCCCACCTCCCTCTCCCTAAGGCTCTCTGCTAGCTCCATTCGGGGCTGCAGGTCAGGTATCTGTGCCACTGTCGCCAACTCGGCACCCCCCCCCCCCCCCCCCCCCCCCCCCCCCCCTTTTTTTTTTTTTTTTTTTTTTTTTTTTTTTTAAGAATAACTCTCTTCTCAAAGAGACTCTAAGGGGGTAGCTGCTAGCTCCTTCGTGGCTACAGGCCAGCTATCTGTACCACTGTTCGCCAGCTCGGCAGCCCCCTTTTAGAATAACCCTTCGCAGACAGATTCTAAGGGGGTAGCTCTACACGAGTCTCTGTCCCCTAGGCGGGTTCCCCTTTGGGACCTCTTCATTGTCCTTGACGCTCTCTGAAAAACCCCTTATTGGGGACCCCTGAGACATTGCCTTCCACAGGGACAGTGCTGTCTCTCTCTCAGTTTTTCTTCCCAAATTCTTAGCCAAGAATCAGGAACCGGGCACACCCTCTCCCTCCCTCATCATCCGCTCACTCGCGGATATCTGGGGAAAAGGGAAAGCGGGGGGACATGGACCTGTGCCCTTCTAGGTGTCTTGAGATACTACTGGGAACGCTTGCGCCAGAGGTGTCTCCTCTTTCCATCACCCCCAATCATCATAAAAAACTTTTCTCTGGCACTATCTCTATGTGGCTTTCCTAGACGGTCAGATCTGCTTGCGCCCGGGCGTATATGGATCTCCCCATCACATCTCCTGGGGCCCATGAGGTCAGAGCGCTGGCCACTTCCGCAGCGTTCCAGCGCTCTGGCCCCCTGCGCCGCCACCTTGAGGCAGCCTACTGGCGTTTGGAAAATGCCTTCCTAAAACTTTTATTCAAGGGATGTCCATATGACAGGGCTGATGTTCCAAGGGATTTCTTTTGCGGCTGTCGCTGCCAGATCTATTCCACTGCTAACCCCCAAAACCATTAGGGCACTCGGTCCTCCTCCAATTCCTTTAAATTCTGCTACGGTCTGATATGGTAAACTGTATGACGCCAAAATGGGGAGTTTGTATTATACTCCCTGTTTGGCTTGTATACTAACCATGTCAGACTCTAATGCCCACCCTACCCTCCCCGCTAGCGCTATGGTTCTTGGGGTTACCTTGCGCATATGCCTCGCTGAATGAGGAACAGGAAGTTGACACTGGCTTCTTCCCTGGTGGAAGTAGGGTGGGCGTCAGGTGAAGTATACTAGCTAAACAGGGAGTATAATACAAACTCGCCAAGTTTGGGTTTTTTTTGCTCTTATGACTGTTCATCGTTCAGATTGTTTCATGTGCGAAAATTGTAGTCTGTATTTGATTTACAGCACTTTTTTTTTTTTTTTTTTTTTTTGAGTGGAATCTTATCTTGATGTATGTGTGTAACATAAGCCTCATTGGAAGGAGACTTGGAAACAAAAAATTGATGACAACTTTTGTTTCAGGATTTTTGTTTGGAAGATGGACACCATCTGGTATTTATCTTTGTGTGTTTATGACAGTTGTCAAGAAATATTTTTCCGGCAAGTCACAAATCCCATATTGTATTTAATGCGACCTAAACACCAGGTTGTATTGAGTATGAGTTTCTCGTCTGTTTGCAGCTGGGTCAGAACCACAATGATGCAGTCAAGGTGCCATTCACACTGCCCCCTGGTGCTCAGAACGAAGGGCAGTTTGCCTTCACAGTAGATGACATCACAGCACCCCCAAAAGTTAAGGGGCACCCTCACCTACATCCTCAAATCTTCAGACGGTGCCACTCAAGAGAAAGTGGATTTCCGTATTCATCTGCCATGCTGCTCATACCTTCTCACCTCTCCCTGCAAAAGGTGGGTCAGTGGGGTGTATACTTGATGCATGGGCGCATATATGTTTGGCTTAAGGTCATCAGGGCCATAAGTCCTCAAGTCCAAGACTGTGTGATTCTCACAGATGATTAATAAAAAACAGAGGTTTTTATCATATGTCTCAGTGGTAGTTAACAAAGTTGTTCAGTCGAAGTTGTAACCATGCATGTATGCGAAATCCTGTGATGTTTGGGGTCCTGTCTGTCCACCAGATCAGTTGAAAAGCGTTGTTGGTATGCATTCATCTTATTTGTGCAAGAGGGGTGGGGCTGGGAGGGAGGTGTCTTGTCAGTATGTATAGGGAATGATATTTTGTGCTCCTTTTGCATGAAATCAGTGAAACGGCAGAGGGAAAGTGTACATTAATCCAGTTATATTCCCTCACTGTAAGTTCTATGGTATTCACAAATAATTTAAAGTAGAATGTGAGCAGACATGGTTATGTGAAATGTAGGCGTTTTGAAGTCATTAATGTTCGCAGTCAATCAAAGACTAGATCTGAACATTCGTGAAATAAAATTTGCTGTCAGAAGTGATCACCAGTTGATCAGTGTAATACGTGTCTGTCTGTGCAAGGTAGGTTAAGCAAAGCTGTGGATTTGAATGGATATGTATGAATGCGTCCTGTGACCAGATGGATGGTGTGATTTCAGCGAGGACTTTGCCTCCCTGCTGGGCAGTGGGGACCTGACGGCCAAAGCATCAGTCAGGGTGGAGGTGGAGGGGGCGTCCTTTGCTCACCTGCTGGCTCGCCTGTCTTTCTTCACACACTTCAGGGGTGAGTCATGTGCTCCATCTGTGTGAATAAGACAAGCTATCTTAATGTTTTGTTTTTTTTTAATTATGATGCAGATAGACTTTTTTTTCTATGCTGAAAAGAATTTGTGAAGAAAAGAAACAGAATGCTTTACGAAATTCAGGAGCAGTTATATTCTCAATTGGTGAAATTGAAAGGAAACAAAAAATACTTTTCTTTTTAATGAATACCTTTTTTTTTTTTCTTTCAATAATTTTTCTGATGCTTGCTTGAAATCATAACAACAGTTTTTTTTTTTTGCATGTGAAAAGGGAATGTGGATTGGGTAGTTTGACTCTGTCTCATGAAATGCATTTGACAGGGCTGTCATCACGTAGGCTGCAATCCGCATTCCCCTGTTAAGAAACGCATGCAAGAAAATGAAATAAACAATTTGCACAAAATTGTAAATGTTAACCGATTTTCTTACTGGTCCTTATACTTTTCTGAAAATCTGTAGCATGATTTGTTTGTGCACAGAACTACTGACATGACTTCATAAGAATTGGCTGCTCCAGTAAGCATCATATAAGCGAAGAAAAATTCAAATGGTCTTGATCTTTGTGATATGTGTGTGTGGTCGTGTGAGAGTTCACATGGCTTTCAAGTTTTTAGCGATACAGGCTGATTGGAAGTTCCTAGTGATGATCCATCAGGTCCCTTCCCTGTTCTACTGCCCTTGGGGTGTCAGACGGCCTTCTAACGTCACTTGTATCAAATGTGAAAGTCAGTGTCGGCATTATATACTGTACCATGGTATACTGAATGCAGACTTAGCCAGTTTGCCAACACTGTTTGGCTGAATTTCACAGTTGATGCAGTAACTGAAAACGCCACAGAGTTTGTCCAGATTTTGGTCTCATTCTAAGACTAAATGCTAAAAACTAAATGCTTCAGTCTGTTTTTTTTGCTCATGCTGTCATATTTTTCACCATTCAGACAATGATCAGCTGCTTAATTCTGTTGCCAACATTTTCCTTTTAGCTGTTGTACTGGTCTCAGATAGTGTGTGTTCACCCCCCTCCCCCTTTTGTGTAGTTTCTGTTTTTCCGTTACTTTTTTTTTCTTTTTAATTTAATCTGTGTCTACCATCTTCTACTGTTTTTCTTATTGCTTTGCTGTTTTTTTTTACACAGTGATAGCTGTGATTTGGTCGTCTTTAGTCTAAAGCTTTTTTTTTTCTTTCTGATTTTGGAGTTCTCTAAAATTTCTTAGCCAGTGATCTGGTACAACAATGAATGAACCTCTCACTTTGTTATGATGTTGGTCCGATATCTTATGACCATAGTTTCCTCATATTCTAACAAGGCTTCAGTGGAGAATTGAATTGTTCATGTTCCACGTTGTGTGTGACAGTGGTGGAGCAGGTAGCAGAGAGTGCATCATTGTTCAGCCGTTCCATCCAGGACCACCTGTCTGTTTACTGGTCAAAATGGTGAGTCAACAGATAGCTAGTTTTTGTTTGGCTTATGTGAAAGAAAAAGAAAAAACAAAAATAGAGTAGATTCTTTCCTAACCACTGAATTTCTTTTCTTTTTTTTTTTTTTTTAAAGCGTCTTGTACTATGCTTCTTATTGATAGATTGAATCTGGCATGGATGAAAGCACACATCCGGAAACCGGAATTCGACCACGCTGTATGTCCAGAGATCCTGAAATCATAAAATGTTGTGGTCGATTTTTTTTTTCTCCCGCAGAACGTTTTTTGGTAAAACAGCGTTCCGATTGCCATCTCTGATCCAGGTATTTCTTTTCCTGATCATTCCTTCGACATTTCGCTGGGAGAATTTGCAAATGCTGCTTCCAATAGCCATGATACCATATGTTGAGCCTAATGGAGATGTGTCTGCGATCAATGCCAGTGTTCAGAACAAGTTTCGTTTTCACATGCCATTACACAGCAGAGGCTTCTTCCGTGTAGTAACTGCCTAATCTTACATTAACTGTGGTGAAACAGGTTCTTTCTGACTGACACAAATTTCTTTCAGACCTGATTCATCAGCATACTTTGGCATAGATTCATGCTCTCTTGCTGATTTTTTGTATGTTTCTGAGCATGTTGTCAAAAATTCAACACAGCCTAATGTCATTTTCCATGTGGTAGTTCACAAGAGTTGTCACTCTTTGGTCAGATTTCCCACTCGTATGGTTAGAGACCTCAAATGTAATTATAACTCAAGAATCTCGTCTCTAGAATTTTATCCCAATTTCATATTTTTGTTTCCTTTAAAGTTCGTCATATTTGTCCTATTTTCGCTAATCATGGGAACAAAGTGCAACGAAATTGTAAAGATAAATAGGTCTGTAGTTATATAGTTGCGTACTGCAGACCTCTCTCCTGTATGATTACACCATATTTTGTATGTTTGGTGGTGAAAATGTGATGAATACATTGAACTGGAAAAAAAGAAATCCGGAGATGTTCTTGAGTGGTAATTCCACTTGCAGTGTGCAACCACTGTGTAGCATTGGTGTAATTGACCAAAGAGCAACAACTCTTGCTAACTCGCCCAACGTTGCATCTGGCTGTGACTGGTTCTTTGTCAATGTGACGATGCGTTGGAACAATAGTGGGAACTACTGGCCCCGAAATACTGAAAATGCTGGGGAGAAGGCATGAATTTGACCCAGAGCGTTGTGATGAATCAAGTTTGAAAGTAATGTGTACTGGGAGAAACCTTTTCAAATGAAGTTACTGGAAGATCAGGTATCCCTCTACTGCGTGAAAGGTGAAAATGCACATGCACACATGGCTTTTACACAAACTTGGATTAACCCCATCCCCACCTTTTGAACATTTTGAAAAATGTATACTGCTTTGTAAAGACTACATTCATTTTGGTTGAAAAGTACACCTGTAACAGTTGTAGGGTAAACAGGTCTGCTTCTGTCTTTTTAAAAAAATGTATTTATGTCTGTTACTGTTTATTGCTTCAGACAGAATTTCTTACATAACACAAAGTTTATGGGTATTGATGATAAGTCATTTCATCAATATTGAAAGGAAAAAAGTGTCATTATTTATCTCTGCCATGGAGGCTGTGCTTTGACTCAAAATAGAGCTTTTCCTGAAGATGACGCAAAAATTGATCGGAGGAGGTTTACTGAAACTCGCAAAAAAGAATGAACATGGCCCAAGGATGAACTGGCTACACAGTCGGGCAGACCCTGGAGTGAAAGGGCAGAGCCATGATCCCTTCAGCACAATACAGCAAAAACTGCTTAACAGATTTGAATGAAACTTGATGGAATGTGTTGTCTCACTGACAAGCCCTCCTTATATGATGTGGATGTTTGGGCTGGATAAGCTGATCTAGGATATAACCTAGACGGAGGTCTGCCCTCTCCCTAGTTCTTTTTCTGGTTCCGATCATAATAGAAAAGTTCTTGTAAAACTTGGAACATGTATTTCATTGAACAGAGGAAAAAAAAAGGGAGGACAGATCATCAGCAAGGCAGAAAAAAAAAAAGTACATATGCATGCCAGACACATGTGCTGTAAAAGACTGTTGTGGAAAAGAGATAAGTTGCAGGCATGAGGGAGGAGTACAGTTATTGTTTTCATTCGTAACTTTCATTGTAGGTTGATTCTATGTCTTCTGTGTGTTGCTCCTTCAGTCCGATGGTGCTCTAGCAGTGGATGGCAAAAGCACAGACGGGGCTTTTCTCTCCAACATTCTAGATGATGTGAGAACGGTGTGCTTGGGAAACGGTGTTGGCTCAGTCCTAGCGCTGGGTGTGGACTTGGCAATGGGTCTCCTCTACCGCCGCCTGTATTCCAGTCATTGCAAGGGATGTGCAGGGGAGGACTCACAGGAGCAGATGACTGCTGTGCTGTCAGTGGACTGTGACAGTATTGTGCTGTGCTGAGCTGGGTTACCACCACCATTGTCACCACCACCAATACCCCGTACTGTGATAAGCTGGGCCCTCACAAGTTACTGCGCACTAAGCCAGAACCCCTCTCCTTTTTTTTCTTTTCTTTTTAGATTTCTCCAAAATGACTGAAGTGTTGAAGAAATAGACGGATGCGGGGGGGTGTGCGGCAATGTAAGGTGGTTTTGTGAATGCACCAGACAGACTGATGTACATGTTTGATTGTGGTATGGTTGTGTGAACTGTGATTTTTATTTCCAATCACACCAGATAAGAGGTGATTTACATTCTGAAATCGCAAATTTTTCTTTATTCTGCCACGCAGTTTATCTCCATAGCTCTGCAGAAAACCAGAGCTATAGGTAGCTAGTATTCCTGCAGTGGAAGTGGCATTTCCTGAATGAACGAGTTCTCTGAATCTGTCAACATTTTTGCCACCTGTTTTGTGATGCATTTTCAGTCTAAGGTTATCAATCACTTGACTGATATATTCAGTTAGAATATATTTGTAAAAATTAAAGTTGCTTTTTTTTTTTCTTTAAACATATTCAGACAAATGTTCCAATTATCATTTAGAATAATTTTAGAAATTATATTTAGTGGATCAAAGTAATGCCTCACAGGTAATTTGACAACTGAAATTCCTGTTCATCTGTACTTGACACAACGCTTGAGGGGGGGGGGGGGGGGGGGGAGAAAAGGAGCAGGGTTCAAAGGGTTTTTTTTTTTATCTATCTTTATTACAGTGTCCAGTTCCAGATGTGTATAGTTTTATAAAATCGGTGAAAAAACCGTTACCCAATTAAGCAGATAACACAAGAGCACTTGAACACACTAGAAATCTGGCTTTCTAAAGTCTGTTTCATGGTGTATAAATGAAATCTGAATTTAGTCAAGATGTGGTTTGAAGATGGCAAAATACATTTTTTTTCTTGTATACAGTGAAATCAAAAGAAAAAAAAGCTTTTCAGTGTTTAAGGCAAAAGAAATATGCGATAAGACACAACGGTGTTATGAACATGGTTTGATGGACTTTGTCATCTTAGTTCTGTCTGCATATGAAGTATTCACCCATACAGCTCGTACATGATGAAACGACAAGCCAAAAGAGTTGTGGTTGAAATGAACAGTGTGACCTTGAAAATTTGCATGTAACTGAAAACGATGAAATGACAATCTGTATGGGCTGCCCGATTCTCCAGTTTAGTTTACAAAAATGGTTTGCATTGGTTTCTGTTGATTTTTCTTTTGCTAAAATATCATCTTTTTCCTTCTTGTTTTAAAGGGGGGGGTCATCTTTATGGTGATGCAGGACTATCTACTGTAGAAGTAATGCTCATGAACATATAGGCATTTACCAGTACGCTTACAGTCCTAAGTCGGCCCTCAGATATAGACGATACCACCTGGTTTATTTTGATGCTAGGTCTTTTTGATGTTGTGAATAATTTGATAGGAAGGCATGCTTGTTTATCGTATGTATATGGCAAGGATTTCTTTTAAAAGGGGAAAAAAAAAAAAAAGTGATTTTTTTTGACAAAATGTGTGATGACAGTTGCTCCATTAGTGTAAGAGTGTGTACTTTTCTTTTTATGCTGAATATTATAAATGGTGGTCTTGTTTAAGAGGTATGTTTTGTGTATAAATAGCATGTCATATTGTTAGATTTCCGGTCTTTCGTAAATTGTGGTTTCGCTGTTGATGTTCGCAACATGTCTGATAATCTTGACCTCAGTGCAATAAGTTGGCTTATATGCATGCTTTGTTGAGACAAGATTGCAAATATTCCAGAGTCCTGGAATCAAACGGTTAGTTGCATTTTTTTCAGGTCTAGATGTGCACTGTCAAAACATGTCCATTGTGGATAGGCATGCTTTGCTTTTTGAACAAGACTGCAAATTGTCCATGTTACTAGACCTAAAACAAAGGTTCAGTTCAGTATTTTCCTAAAATTTTCATCTTTGAAAAATATTGCTGTAAAATGGGGGGGGGGGGGGGGGGGGGGGGGGGATCATAATCCCAGTATAAATCATTAGGTTTGTATTCATTTGGCAAGAGAAGAGAAAGAGCGAGCTGATTATACTGTATCCTTAGATATACGTTCGCATCTTGGTGTAAATGTTGTCATGTCTTGTGTAATTGCTGACATGAGCTGCTTAGATATTCAACTGCTCAGTTTTAAAATGACTGCTGCCGTTCGAAACCATCATGGATTTGTTCATACATTCCTGTCTCTGGTGATCTTTTGACAAACAAAATAATGTTGGGACAACGGGTTGGACTATATGAGGGACAATGGGGAGACAATTGTCCAGTCATTGTGAAAGTGATAGCAGATATTGCTGGGAAACATAGAATAATTAAGTTCCTCAGTAGGACCAAGGAATGTGGCAGTGATATTTTGTAGGACCCCATGTGGCTTCAGGACAGAAGCTGCACAAACTTACGGCTGAACAGAGATCACACATTGAGGTCCATCCTTCATTTTGTGGTCTTGGGTATTGTGACAGCTTTTGAAGGAATGCAGAGGAGTAGAAGGCAAGTAAACATCATAAAGTTTTAGGTCTAGTAGTCATGGAAAAGATGGTAATCTTTTCCCGAGTTACTGGCCGCCCAAAAATTTGAAAGAAAAAAGGGGAAGAGGTTCTGGTTTTCCCATGTGTTGAAAACTTCGAGCAAGATAATGCCAAGAAGTGCAGAACTGGAGTTTGAAACTTCTATTATGACACTGTCAAGGATATTGCCCAGAGAGCGACATGTGCCAGTGCATCCCTGAGGATGCATTGGCAGAAAGATATTTGTTTAGCCATTTGCAATGGTGTAGGAAACCCAAGGAATTTTTGGTTGATGCTGTTGTACTAGGTTTGCTTGTGTACAAGATACAGCTTTGCTTTGTCTTTGTTCCTCCAGAGCATCAAAAAGTTTCAGTTTGCCATACCGAGTGACAGAGGTTATGTTTCAGACATGGGAATGCTTGCTGCTGATCTTTTTATTGTTAGAAGCCAGAAACCCGACTGGGTGATTTTTTTTTTTTTTTTTTTTTTGGGGGGGGGGGGGGGGGGGGGGGGGAGGGAGGAGGTGTTGTTGACATATATATATGAAAAGCAGGATGGTCTGGTATTCAGGATTTTCATATGAACATGTCATTATTGAAAAGAATTTGGGAAGGGGGAAAGAGGAAGGCAATAGAATGCGAGATAAAAAGCTGCACAAAGGCCATAAGTAGCAAAACTTGTATGTGTATAGCTGAACTGCTTGTACGTGTGCATGCTGCATGTATTATTTCTGTTTCAAACTGGGACCAATGTACACAATCATGATAAAGTTCTGTAAGCATGTGAAGTTGGCAATGATCTAGTGTTTTTTGTTTTATGCAACATGTTCTGTAGACCACTCTGGTCTAGAAAATTCAGTGCAAGAACAGTGTGTCCAGATATTGTTTTAACGGGCCGTGTGGTAAGGAGAAATTGATGTGTAGTGTATTTTGATCTATGTTGAGGTATTGCGAATGTGATAAAGTAAATGTATACATATTCCAGTTGTTTTTGTTTGTTTTTTTTATGTTAAATTGCCATTATCTTGTGCAGTGTAAGCTGAAATGGTCACACTTTTGTTGAGGATTTATTGAATATTTCTTTTCTGACATTGTTAGTCATTTTCATCCAGAGGACCGATATTTGTTACTCAGTTGAGTTTTGATTTGGAGGCGTTTGCACTTTGACATGTAATGGTACTGTTCATAGTGTTGTGTGTGCACTTGGAGAATGTATATTGACAGGTGAATGCCTATAGCTTTTCCTACCAATGACAAGGAAGGTTAGAGATTGTAAAACTGAATTATAAATGAAGTTGGAAAAATCTGATTTCTAGTCGAGCTTCTGTACTTTCAAAGTCTTGCACAAGATAAAGGTCTTTGCTACAGAACAAAAAGGAAATCCTTTCTAATTAGGTTTAACCATTATTTCTTACCAGAAATAGTTGCATCCTGTGATTGGTAGGAGAAGATTGTAATATTCACTTGCATTTAATCAGGGAAGCTTATGAAATGTGATTTGGTCCCACATAACACATAAAATTTACAGCATTGCCATCCGACAGCTACTATCAGAATGTTCCCTAAAATTTACAGCATTGCAATCACATAGCTAGTATCAAGCTTTGCCAATTTTAATTAGTAAGCATGGGGGGGGGTGGGGGATCCCAAAAAATGGTTGCATTTGTTATTTCGCTGGTATACTTGTGGTTGCCATACAGTATTCAGTTCGTGGATTACTAACGCTTTCCCAGACTGTTGCTTTACCAGTAGCTGTCAGTCCCTGTTGTGCTACAAAAAGTGGGTAAATGTGTACAGAGTAAGGAAAGCAAATGGTACCTTTCTATTGGTCTTGTCATTTTTCTTCATATTGCCTGCAATGCTCATTGTGTGTTCATTTTCACATTTGTCTTTGAAATGAACATTATTGCACTTGCCCTCCCTCTCCAACCGCAAATATTCCAGTGATGTTGGAAGGATCCTCGTGGATACGCAAACCCTGTCTGGGAGGAGGTAATGACCTCACAAACTGTTGGTGGCATATAGTGTACATCATCATGAGTGTCCCATTGTTTGCTTGGTTTGGCCAAATTTCATGTCCTCCATATCTTAATGTTGGTGCCACCTCTGTTGTACGTTGTCAAATGAAATGTGAATTTGAAAGTTGCATGTGTTCTGCAAACTGTGTAAATTCCAGTGATTGGAAAGAATGAGCATGTGTAAAAAAACATAAATTATTTTAAATAAAATTTAAAAGTGCTGAAGTCAGTGTGCTTCATTTTTTCTGTCTCAATGCACTGCTTGAGGGTCTGTTTTGTTTGTTTGTTCATTGATCTTGAACAGTTGCTTCTCTTACCTGCAGCGACTCCATTTTCAATGCACTTCATTTGTGAAGTCAAAATGGACATCAATGCCATGCCAGGTTCCACAACTTTGAACAGTCAAGGGAAGAGCTTGCCTGTGGTGGTACCCAGTGTGGCTTTCCTTTGGGTCAAGATCAAGGATGGTTTTCTTCTGAATTTCTTAAACCTGTCAAGACAACACACTGAACACTGCAGGTCAGACATCAGATTCTAAGATTCACCATTATAACTGAACTAACAATCTTTAAGTTGGATGAAAATGGGGAGTTTGTATTATACTCCCTGTTTGGCTAAGTATACTTACCATGTCAGACCATAGCATTAAACGGCTGTCAGTCAGCTCTGTCAGTCAGGCCGAAGTTTTTGTGGCAAATGCAGTCATAAGATAGTCACATGACGCCCACCCTACTTCCGCCTACGGAAGATGCCGAAGATTGTGTACTGTTCGTCATTCAATGAGGCCTGCGCGCGCAGGCAACCCCAGGGAACCTTGGCGCTAGCGGGGAAGGTAGGGCGGGCATTAGAGTCTGACATGGTAAGTATACTTAGCCAAACAGGGAGTATAATACAAACTCCCCATTTTGGCGTCGTATACTATACCATGTCAGAGACCATAGCAGAATTTAAAGGAATAGGAGGAGGGCCGAGCGCCCTAATGGTTCCTGGGTTAACTGTTATGGCTGCATTGGCCGCCACAAATGAAACCCCTTTAGAACCATCAGCCCTGGTCATGCGGATGTCCCTTAGATAAAAGTTTATGAAAGGGTTCTCCGAACGCCAGTAGGCTGCCTCCAGGAGATGGCGCACGGGGACAGAGTGCTGGAGCGCTGTGGACGTGGCCAGCGCTCTGACCTCGTGGGCTCAAGGGGAAAGGGCTGGGAGGTCTGTGGGCCTGGGCATAGGCAGATTTGATAGTATAGGATAGCCACCTAGAAATCGAGCCCGCCGAGAGATGTTGTTGGGGTTGATGGAAATAAGGAGGCTTCTCTGAGAGGAACGCCTGAGGCGGGAACGCTCCCAGTAGTATCTGAGGCACCTAGAGGGACACAGGTCCATGTCCCCGCCGCCTTCGCTGCCTAAGATATCCGCTAGGGGGCGGATAACCAGGGAAGGAGAGGTCGTGCCTGGTTCCTGGTTCTTCGCTAAGAACTCAGGCAGGAACTTAAGCGAGACCGAGCCGTCTCTGTGAAAGGCGATGTCCCGAGGGTCACCACTGAGGGCATGAATCCCACTTCTTCTCCAGGCTGAGGCCAGGGAGAGGAGGAAGGTGGTCTTGAAGGAGAGAATGTCAAAGGGAATAGCGCGGAGGGGCTCGAAAGGGGGTTTTCTGAGGGCGTCAAGAACCAGAAAGAGGTCCCACACATGGGAGCGCGCCTAGGGGACTGAGCTTCCCATAGGGCCCACCCCCCGAGATAGTTCTCTAAGGAGAAAGTCATTGTCGAATGATGGGCCGCCCAGCTGTCGGATGGTGGTGCATACGGCCGATCTGTAGCCCCGAATGGAACTAGCAGAGCGCTTACGAGAGAGGACGAAAGATGGGATAGAATTGCCTATCTGGATGTTGGAGGGGAGGAGGTAGGGACTGAGTTAGCCGTGCTCCACGTGACCCATCTCTCCCATCGGTATTTGTAGAGGGACTCGGTGCTGGTCCTACGCGAGGCCAAGGCCAAGTCCCGTAATCCCTGCGATGCCCCCGCTTCTGTCAGGGTATCTAGGACAGACCGGGGTCTGTCCGCGGGGGATGGCGGGGACCGGTGGTCACAATTTGGTTGGCATAAAGCCAAGCGTGTAGGCGGAGCATCTGGGGGTTGGAGTGAGGGAGGGCCCGAGCGAGGGTTGTCTGAGCAAGTCCCACCGAGGGGCTAGCTGGAGAGGGGGAACGTGAGTTAGGGACCTGAGGTCTGGGAACCACGACTGGGTCGGCCACCACGGGGTTATAAGGATGAGTTTGGGTCTCTCCAGCCTGGCCTTCCTGATCACTTTGTGAAGTATTGGGAAGGGGGAAAGGTGTACGCGATGAGTCCCGTCCAGGGGAGGGAGAGCGCATCAACCACGTACGCTCGGAGATCCGGGACGGGACGGGAGACATACATGGGAAGGCGATGGTTGAAGCGGGTCGCCAAGAGGTCGACCATGGGCTTGAACCAGTGCTCCCATACTGTGGTTAGCGTCAGCTTGTTCAGGGTCCACTCTGTGTGCAGAAGGGTCCCTGAGAGCGCTGAGAGAGTCTGCCAGGATGTTGCGTGTCCCCGCTATATGTCTCGCACGGAGGGTGGTTCCCCGTGCGTGGCACCAGTGAAGGAGGGCCTCTCTGTCCGTAGGAGAGGCCGATGGAGTGAGCCCCCCCCCCCCCCCCCCCTTGTTGATGTAATGGGCTACCGACGTGTTGTCCGTGAGGAGGAGAACCAGTTGGGCGAGATTAGGTGTTGGAAGTGGAGGAAGGCCAGCCTGACCGCTTCCAATTCTAATATCTTGATGTGGAGGCGTGCCATCTGTGAGTCCCACACCCCGGAGGCATGACTGTCCCCCAAGTGGGCCCCCCAGCCCGAGTTGGAGGCGTCCCGTGTACAGTTTGAGGGACTGAGTTGGGGGAGAGAGATTGGAACGCCGGGGGTCAAAGTGGACGGATTGAGCCATTCGTCCGTGGCGCCAGAGAACCAGAGGCCGAGGGGAATGGTCGGGTCCCAGCGGTCCGAGGTCTGGGACCAACGACGACGGAACTCCCTCTGCAGCTGGCGTTTGGGGACCCGGCCTAGCGGAATGAGGGCTGAAAGGGACTTCATCATCCCTAAGAGGGAGGACAGAGTTCTGGCCGAGGTATGTGAAGCTCCTCGGAGGCGAAGGATGAGGTCCACTATCCCAGCGGACCTCTCTGGGGTCGGGGCGACCTTCATGGCAATCGTGTCGAAACTCATGCCCAGGAAAGAGAACCTCTGACTGGGAATGAGTTCGCATCTGAGGGGTTGGTTACAAAACCCAGGGTGGAACAGAGCCTGAGGAGGCGCATGGTGTGGGCTCAGCACTGGCCCGGGAGGAGGCCAGGACAAGCCAGTCGTCGTCGAGGTACACCAGGAGGCGCATGTCCTCCTGTCTGGCTAGGACGTCCATCTCCTTGACAACCTTCGAAGAGGAAGGGTGCCAGGGAGAGACCAAAGGGGAGTGCTTTGAACTGGAACACCCGACCCTGCCAGACGAACCGGAGGTAACGTCTGTGAGCCGGGTAAAGGAGGATCTGGAAGTACGCATCCTTCAGATCTATGGAGGTGGCCCAATCTAGGTGGTGGATGGAGTCCCTGATCTGGGAGGGCGTCCATCTTGAACTTGGAATGTCTGAGGAACTTGTTGAGGGGAGAGAGGTCGAGGATGGGCCTCCATCTCCCCGAGGGTTTGGGTATCACGAACAGGTGGGAGTAAAACCCGGGGTTGGGCCTGGTGGGCGGGTTGCCCCTGTTCCGTGCCCACCGCGGGTGTGTCCCCTAGTCACTGGCGAGGGCGTGCCTGTAGGCCGAACCGAAAATGGAGTTGCTGGCGAGGTTTCGATTTCAACCTCTGCGAATTTAGAGGGCGCTTAGCCGGCCCGGCGTAGGGAGATGGGGCTTGTCGGGGATACGGAGTGGGCCTGATGGACCTGGGGTAAGACCAATAGGGGGGCCTGAAGGGCGTGGCTGAGGCCGGGGGGCAAAGGACGCGCCTGCTTGCGTTCCTTGACCAAAAGGGACATAGCCGAGGTGGAGTACTCGCCAAAGTGCGAGTGATCCTGGCCCGGGACACACCGAAGGGAAGCCTTGAGTGCCGGGGAGTGAAGAGCGTGTAAGCACCGCATCTCTGGCCACTAGCAGGCAATAGAAGTGGCTTGTTGCTGCGCTGTCCGCCGCAGCCGACAAGTGATGCGATATCCTGTTGACTAGGTGTCGCATAAAGGGATCGCTGAATAAGCGAGATTCGTCCTCATGGTGTGGTTCGGAGGTAATGTCCGAAGGCACTGGGACGGCGCCGTCATCCCCAGGCCAGAGTACCTCCGCCTCTGCAAGAGCATGGTAAGGTAGGCATGCCCTGCAATGGTGTGTAACATGCCCATCCGGGCTACTCGGTCCCAGTCCTTTAATGCTTTAAAGGAGACGGTGCCCGACGTAGGGGGGCCCGGTTGGGCATCAGGCGACAATCAGACTGGGAGATGGCCCACTCCCTGGTCGCCGGATTGTCTGCAAAGAGGGAGGTCACTGGGTGCTTCCTGCGGGTCCCGAGGAGGGGGCCGAAGGGGGCCGCATTGGGCGCGGGGGAAGGTCTTGAGCCGCAGGGGGACGGCGTCTGCACCCCTGGCGCGGATTGCCGGACTCTCCCACAGCGAAGTGAGGGACTGAGGAGCGACGAGCCTGAGTTTGCGTTGGGCTGGGGGCGGTCCGACGATGTCAGGGAAGGGCCAAGATATCGGCAGAGGGAGGGGCTTCCCTCGACTCCAAGTCCGGTTGAAACCGGTCAATGGTGCGGATATCGTAAAGGGATGAGAAGAGGTCCTCATCGTCGTCGTCCTCCAGGGTGTGGGGAGTCGAATTCCTGGGAAGGTTGGTCCTCCTCAGGGGGCATCTGCGCGGGTGCATGAGGGTCCCGCCCTCGTTGGGTGGGGGGGGGGGGGGGGGGGGGGCGGGCCCCTCGTGGCTCTGTGCTCGGCAGACGGGCTAGGGTGGGGGAGCCCGGACTGCCGATCGACCGCGCCCGAGGTGGGAGACCAAGGTCGACCCAGGTCTGTGAGATTGGGTGCCACAAGCGACCATATAGCTGTTCCGGTTGGGAGTGGGTGTAAAGTCACTGGTCTCTCTCGGGGGCATAGAGCCACTGGTCCCCGGGGAGATAAGCGGGCTGTGGCGGCCCAGGGTACTGTGCAGGGACTCCCCGGGGACCGGGGTAACCTTGAGCAGCAGAGGGGGGGGGGGTAGTGTTCGACCATGGTATGTCGTCCCCCCCCCCCGGGAGTGCGCTGGGACCCAGGGGAATAGGGCGGTTACCCGTGGTCCCGCTGGTAGATCCTCCCCCCGGAGGAACGGGACCGAGGACGTTGCCCAAAAGGGGGGCCGAGTAGGTCGGACCCCCAGCGTCCTGAACCCCTAGGGGAACCTGCGACGACGGGGCGAGGGGGGTAGATCGGCCGTCCTTGTGTATGTTCACAACCGGTGGAGGCACTCGGTGTTCCCATACGCCCAGAGTTATGGTCATGTGCATGGTCTTGCCATGACGTGGCCATAAAAAACTGCGTCCGGAGATAACGGACGCTCCTCGTGCAGGGGTGTTGGCTGCACCTGTGCACGGTGGGGAAGAGCGTCGTGAGACGGCGAGTCCACATGGGGGGGGGGGACGTGGACCCGCGCGTCTCATAAATGCGAGTGACGGGTGGAGGTTCCAGTCCAAAACCGTCACCCCGCCTGTCCGCGCCCCGGCAAAGGTCCCCGGGGGCCAAGGGTCGCGTGACTGGGCATAGTAAATGGATGTCTGACTATGCGCGAAAGGAAAGCTAGAAGGCAGGGTGGCTGGAGGAGAAGCGGAATCCCGCTTGATGCTTAGACTTGAGTGGGTCCCTTAAGGGGGGCCTTGCCCTTTGATTTTCTGGGCAGGGTGAACGATAAGCATTTGGAAATAGCAGCCAATTGCCTAGTAGCTTTCGAACGCAACGGTCGTGCGTCCGGCGGTCGGGTAGAGGAGGGAGAGTCCCACGTCCCCTTCGCGGGAAGGTCGTCTCCAACTACCGCGGCGTCCGTTCTCCCGCGGGAAGAACGGTCTGCTCGGAGTTGGAACCAACTCGTTGGTCCTCCGGGAAAGCGAGCGAACTCTGAACGTCAGAGCTGCTCGGCCCAACCGAGTCCTTCACCATTTTGGGCAATGGCGCCGAGCAAAACCGGAGCACACACGATCGTAACACGACGGTCGATCGAGGAGGGTATACAGGTCGATCGACCGTGCGCACACAATAGCAATATAACACAATGGAAATATAAAAGAAACAAGCTCGCACAGTGACAGAAAACGCAGTAGCGATGAACGAAACCGTGCGTGAGCAACGGCAGTGGCGTGAACCAAAAGTGCTGAGTAACGCCACGTGTAACAGCAATGCCGAAGGGCGATGCGATCGCCACGCACACGAAGCCGATCGAAAAATGCGGCAAATGAATGGGGGGGTGTAAACAAGTGTAGGAAGCAAATTCCGAACGACAAACCACGTGTAATAGCGTGGGCTAGAAAGCTGGTGCGACAAGGAATGGAGACCGGCGCAAAACAAGATGGCGACGAAAACCGACCCGCGATCGTCGCAGATGAGATAGTGGAATCGTGGTACAAGTAACGGCGAGATTAGAAATCGGAATTTAGGGGCGAAAAGGCCGTAAAGGCGAGTGAGAATGCAAGGCCGATGGACACAGGGAGGCAGAGAAAACGCGATGGACATGGCGATGGAAAATGCCGATCAACCTCGAACCGGTTACGCAAATAGACAAGAACCGGGAGCACCACGATCGCGAGAAAATTTCAGTAAATAAGGTTAGAATGCTAGCCCATCCGATAACCTCACACGTCAAGATATAAGCGGAAGCCACAGATAATGAGTACAGAGTGCAAACACAGCAATCTTTACACAAAGGCAAAGTATAGGCGAGACAGAGCACAAGACTTATCTTGCTTGGGCGACAGGCCGAAGTAGAATGACGAACAGTACACAATCTTCGGCATCTTCCGTAGGCGGAAGTAGGGGTGGGCGTCACGTGACTATCTTATGACTGCATTTGCCACAAAACTTCGGCCTGACAGAGCTGACTGACAGCCGTTTAATGCTATGGTCTGACATGGTATAGTATACGACGCCAAAAACAGATGCCCCTAAAGTATGTAGATTCTATATACACCATAGGGCTTGGGCCAGTCAGCAATTTGGCTATACAGGCCTACAAGCATTAACAAAAACTAGCCACCCAGTCGAGTATTTGATGCCCCTTTCAGCAGAGCCTAAGGGATCACTGAACCACACAAGCCTTTTGACCATGGGAAGGTTGCAATCCCCCCCGAGGGGTACCAGAACAAAGACAGGGGCAGGAACTACGGCCAAAAAGGCAGAAAACTGGATGACGGTTTTGAAAAAGACATAAGAGGAAATTACAAGCACCAAGTTTTCAAAAGGCATGGATACAAAACAGCTCTCTCCAACATCAACTTCCTTTTCACAGTTATTTCCCTCAGCAGTATTTGTGATGCCCTAAGAAAACTGCAGGAGAGATAAACTGATTGTCTATGCACAGACCCAATCAACCGTGTGGTGGTTTGGGTTGTGGGTCAGTTTGCAAACATGGTTAACTGGGAATCAAAAGCCAGCCAGTTCAGGGGCCATATTTGGGCTGTCACCACATACAAAAACAAGATGGATTTGAGGGTCTAATAATATATCATTTCCTTGTCAGTTCGATACAAATAATAACCAATGTAATTCTCAAAACCTAGTTCCCAAAATGCGACACAGTCTGTCAAAAATCAAAACCATAATCTTTTTTTTAAAAACAACATGTACATGTATTATTTAACACTCACTTGAGCTGATGCACTGCCAAATGCACAGGAGAAAAAGCAACAACATTAATGTTCATTTACATTTAAACTGGGAACATTCTCAACTTTTCTGTATTGTATTTTCTGTGTTTAAAACACACACACACAAACCGTGATGCATGCTCTTAAAGATCCATACATTTATATCCCTTCTGCGATAAAATGCTATTTGAGAAAAATAGTTACTTGACTAGGTGTGGACTGGGGCTCAATACCCTCTTGTAGATCTTTATTCCACAATATACGCAACAAAACCTGAAGGATGATGATGACTACTATTTACACCAGTTTGTACCATTGGGCCAAAACACTTATTTCCTTCTTTTCCTTCAGACCTAGTTTATGAAGATGGAATCGTTGGAAAATTGCAGTCCATGCCCAAACAGAACTGCATGATCTCCATGCATTTTTTGATGTACTGGCCATAATATGACGAGGGGAAAACATCAAACATTACCCTTCACTGGCAAACGTAGGGTAAATGTTCAGATGTCATGTGACAAGCAGACTGGCTAAGTAGGGTTTCTATCACAGACTACTTTCTATCACAGAAGAATGAACAAGGTCTGTAATTATAGCATATGATGAGCTTTACAACTGAAGCAGACCAACAAGTATTAGCCTGAAATAGGGAATACTAATGACATGCTCAAGGAAGATAAAGCTAGACTATCCAGAGGGCGCATATACCATACTACTTAATTTTTCGCAGTTTTAAATGAAAAAGTAAACTAAAAAACATTTCATGCTGCAACAATGCACGCACTGAGAAGGCTAAATCACATCACAGGCAGCATGTCATAAACTGTAAGAAGTTAAAGAGACAAAAGGGCAGATCACATTTTTCAAGAAGACCTGTGAACAGCCCATGAACACTGAAGAAAATCAACAACGAAGGAATATAAAAAGGCAGAGTAAAAAAAGAGTGAAAAAAGGGGGGAAACTTTGAATTTCTAGCTTTGATTTTCCACAACTTAAGATCACAATAATTATTTATATTATAGAGTCCAAGACATTTCCCCCTCTCCTCTCCACCTTCTCCCCAGTCATTCTAGATGCACATAATGATGATCATATACATGTTGTACCTTTTAAGTTCTCAACCAAGTAAAAATGTACAGATTTTATGCACATTTACTATCTTAATGGAGAAATTTCCCTTGTTTGACCCAGTGCCTCTGTGTAAAAACTTCAGTGTATAGGCACTATAAGCGACACTGGAGTTCTGAGCTTAAATCCTTTGACTGCGGGAACGAAAGTTACTTTCCCCGTTTCTCGTTACTGTTTAGTTCTCCCCAGTCTTGCTGAAACTTTCCATGATCTTCATTTTATATATGTGGTTTTAACTGGGGCTTCAAAGACAGTGCAACTCGTTCAAACCAATGTCTGTACACTGTTCAGGCGTGAATGAACATTGGTGTCAATCTGTATCTGAACTACCTTCACGCAAGTAGCCTGTTACCTCACAATTTTTCAGTCCATGAATATGCATAATGAACTAGCTCAGAACTTTTTCTTCACCATAGACATGCTAAATTTTGTGAATAATTTTTACACAAACAGCACTTTTTATACTTATTAAATATTGTGAATAATTTATTCAAATTGTGCTTTTTATACTTGCATTAAAAAAACAGCGTTAAGCATAGACTGAAATAGTCTTGGAGCTTGTCCAAGCATTCAAAATTTGAAAATACAAACTACATGACACTTTACGCTGATGTAAAATCACTGTGCAATGACTGTATGAAATTCTTATCCTCTTGATAAGTTGTTTTTGAGATAATTTTGAAATAAAGTAACCGTCCCGTTTCCAAAAAAAAAAAAAAAAGAAAAAAAAAGTTTTTTTTTTACTAAAGACGTATGGCATGAAGATGTCTATACACATACACACTTTTCATCTTATTATGAATAATGCATCATTATCCCAATACTTCTCTCACGATTTTTCATGCACACATTGGTTTCAGCGTTTATCTGTACACACGCAGCACCATACGAACACATCCTGAGCTGAAGCACAAAAAAGAAAAAAAAACTAACAGGTCTGTCGCATCCATACCACTCATTTCTGGGTACAAAGCGTCTCTTCCATGAAGCCTGTGTCATTTGTTGTTCTTATCCCCCCCTTTGAACTGGCCTGGTTTGATTTCAAAGTCTTCATACTGGGGAAATTTGCCTGAAACAAGAATCACTACATTACCTACTTGTTTCAATAATGTCTTCATAAAACTGCACACATACATCTGCTTCACTCTCATTCCTGCAGCCCTGTTTTTCTGGCTTACAGAAACCTCTCTTTCATTCCAGTAAAAACACAGAACTGGGCTGCACCAAAACCAACCTTTCATTCTTGTAGCTGGGATAATCCATTCTCACAGCAAGCATTTTGAACTCTGTACTTGCTGCATCATCGCTGAACATCATCTGTCCTTGCAACATGTAAACCCAAACTCCAATCCTACAAATCCAAGAAAGTGTACCCACTGACACATATATTAATACTTAAAAAGAAATGGGAGATGAAATGGTTACATGTATCATCAACAACAAAAAAAAAGATGATGAAGAAAAACGAAGACGAAACTTAATCTAGTTATTTAAATCAACTTCTTTTCAAATCTAATTCATCTTTACAAACAAGACACATATTGTCTGTAATAACTAAAGATCAAACAGGAAATCTTCACTGACTTATTTTCAGCCACATTTTTTTTTTTTTTCCCATTCACTTAACTTAATTAAAAAAGTTATGTCCTCTGATTGTGGGTGGAACCACTGGAGGTTTGACCGTCCTTGACAAGCTGCTCATGGCAGCAGTGCTGATCATCAGACTGGGTGCCCCACCCTCTCCTTGCTGCAGTGAAGGGAGTGACTTCAAATGACTGGCAGCAAGCAACAGAAGATGAGCACTTATGACCAAGCGCACACGATGGAGTGGAGGAACATGATGTCCTGATCAGTTTTCTCCAGATGAACGGTATAACTGTCCACAACTGATAATGATTTTCATTTGGTACAACTGACTGAAGACGAATGAGAGCAAGCAGCTGCCATGCAACCACTAACGGAGGAGATGGTCGCAGGGAGGAAGTGAACGACGGGTGTATTCCAGTGTATTTTTGCTGCAGTCAGTGCAACCATTTTAAAGTGCATCACAACTGAGTCACATCATTATGTGTGTTGAGAGGAGAGACTGCAATATATATGAAGACCAGTTCATTTGCAGATATTTTCTCCGCAGAACATAGTGTAAACAATGGCACATTATGCTGATACATAACTGCTCATGTTGTTAGGTGATAACAAATTGCAAACTATTGACGTTGCAAAGATGATCTGAGCAACAACTCTAACAGAACTGTGATCTCTGGTCACAGATATAACACTGTGAAACAAGAATGCGTGGAGTGCGGTGACATGGCAAATACATATAATGATGTAACACTCTGCTGGAAAAATGCTTTGAGTGCGATGATACTTTTATTTTGAATCCTTACCCATTTTGCACCTTACTGTGTCTGTCACCTGTTAGTGTCTGCAGAATGACAGACATTCTTGAACATGACAGCATGTACCCTTTTTATCACCCACCCTGTTTGATACATGCTTTCTTTTCTATGAATCCTGGAAAGAAAGGAATACAAGGTAATTGTAGAACAACTTCCCTTGTGTGCTATATAACTGTTTGCATCACTATTCACAAAAAAAAAGTAATGTCCTTTGACTGTATTAGAACCACAAAGCAGACACCACACTATCCATGGCAGAAGCTTGCTATGGACCTTTTTGAGCTGAACAGACAATCCTATCTTGCAGTGGTGGACTACAAATCTCGTTGGATTAGGACTGTACATTTGAAGCAGAAAACCTCAGCACCTGTAGCTGAATACCGCAAGTCTATATTGGCAAGATATGGAATTCTGGAAGTAGTCATTTTGGACAATGGTCCTCAGTCCAACTTGCAAGAATTCCTAAAATTCTGACTTGAATATTCATTTACTCACATCACCAGTGGTCCCTACCATTCACAAGGAAATGGTGAAGCAGAAAGGGCAGTCCAAACCACAAAAAATCTGTTTAAAACAGTTCACAGACACCTACACTGCCCTTTTTAACTATCACACTACCACCCACTTCCACACTGCTGTAGATCAGCTGAACTTTTGATGGGTGGAGAACTCAAAAACTTTGTGCCTACACTTCCCAGTCAGGAATGAGATATTCCTATTAAATCAGATGCATACAGGTTCAAAAAGAAGGATGCAGACTTTGAATCAAAGAACAGCAAAAACACTTCGACCTGTGACATCAAGCAAGAGAACTCCCCAAACTTAGCAAAGATCAACCTGTCTGGGCGAAGATATGCATGGATGGCACGTTGAATTTCTGGCCTATGGTATCAAGAGCTTGTACACCTTCCTCGTCTGAATTGTCAGTGTGGACTTCCTTAGCACCATGCTTTGAATCCTGGCCTTGGATTTCTCACTTCTAAAGTGCTAGTGCAGGAAGCTTCATCTGAGCCTTTTCTTGTCCTGTGGAATTTCATGCTGTGTTCAGTGGAGTACTACTTTCCAAGGACATATGGGAATTCCAATCCTTCATTAGTCATACTCCATGCATACCCGCATGAAGAAAGCGTTCCCATGGAGGTCAGAAGAAACACTTCAAAGACATTCTCATACATCCATGAAAGTGTTTCACATCAACCCTGCCACATGGGAATCAACTGCTATAGATCGAGCCAGATGGCATTACTTTCTCCACAAAGGTGCCAATTTATGTGAAAAAAGAGGACAGCTGCAGCAGCACAACAAAAGGGACAGGAACGCCCACATCAGCAATCAGGACATCTCCCACATTCCCTGTCCAAGCTGTCACCATATATTCTGTGCACGCATTGGCTTGATCAGCCACCTATGTACTCGCATAATGTCCCCACTCCCCTGAACTCCAAGATGACTGAAATGGTCCTTGTCGACTCAACAGATGATTAACAACTCATACTCCATCGTAGATTTCCAGTCTTGATTAGTTTGGTGCTGATGGAGATTCATCATTCGTTGCCCCTTTAGGTGAATCCTGGAAGCATCTTCATTTTAGGTACTGGTAACAAGTTAGAGAAAGGCAAGGTGAGGGGTCAGCCCACACAGCCCATAAATCTGGTCCCTCCTGTGTCATCTTTCATGGATGTCATCCGCATCATTCACTATTCACAGTCTGCTGGTGATAAATGAGGCTCCCCCTGGAGCGTCAACTGTTGCCATCTCTTCATCACATCGATCTTCACAAAGGCACCAACTTCCAACAGTTTCATCCACATTTTAGGGCGTGAAGAGGCTATGACATCTGCGACATTTTTTAGCGGCCGTTTGTCAACTGATGATGCGGATGGTCATAAAACCATGGAGATTCACTCTGGTTTGAGACTACTTCACAACTCCTGAGTGAATGTGCATCTAGTCTCATTTGTGACAAGACATCACCATAAGACATATGCCATGTTGGTATGGAAATCTGAGCCACATACAAACATCACAATGACTTCAATGAACACACAACCTGTCACGATGAAAACGTAATTCTATTCTGATTGCTTCTAGCAACAGACCTGCTTGTAAGACGTATCTGTAGCTGCAGATTCGTTCAGTGAGTTGGTTTTTTTTATCACGTTAGTTCAGATCAACAGATAACTATTCTCTTACTTTTAAAAGAGTCTTGGGTTACAGTTTCTGTGTACTGACGATCTTCTTCATCATCCCGACTTCTTTCCTGAAACAAAATTGACCAGCATAAATAAAAACACAATTCCATTAGCGTACATTAACTGATTGAGTCGTCCCCCCCCCCCCCCCCCCCCCCATTTCACTCTCCCATCATAAGTGTTCTCCTGAAACATGGATATAGTGTGTGTGTGTGTGCGCGCTCGCGCGCACGCGCGTGTGTGTGTGTTTGTGTGTATGTATGTTTATGTATGTGTGAGGTGACCTTTTTACCTTCCAGCTTGCACCAAATTCACTCAGTTGACAAAACAAATCAAGTATCCTGATAACTGAGCATGCGATGGAACCTGCATTTCCATACCCTCTGTACAATGATGCCCAAGTCAAATGATCAAAAAGTCTTTAACAGATCACTTCCCTCAGACTGTGATATTTTCAACCTCTGCAGAATGACTCTTCCTCTAATGAGTTTTTGAGGCTTATCTAAAAAAAAAAAAAAACAATCACCCATATCAGTCTCTTATTTCCCAACCTATTCTTTATGTACGTAGGCTTATCTTAAAAAAAATAACAATCACCCATATCAGTCTCTTATTTCCCAACCTATTCTTTATGTACGTAAAGCTCTTTGACTTTCAGCTTAAAAAAACAAAAATCACTTTGACGACTTTTCTTTTCCTGCGGCACTGATCTTGTGGGACAAACAAGAACATTTTGCTTATAATACTTAACAGGACAATTCATCCTTGTAAGGGATGGTATGAAGAGCACTCATTCTTCCATGCATTGACACAACTGTCACTTTACTTAGGTCTTGAGCATTTTCACATCTGGCAAATCAGTTTGTGACTGAGACAGAGTGTTTGTGAGCAACAGAGGTGAAACAGTTTTTTAACTTGCTCGGTGTTATCATGATGGCAGTGGCCTCTCCCAGCCTCTCAAAAACAAAAAGAAAGGAGATTTTCAACACTGGAAAACTGGGTTAAAATTGTAACCCAACAGCGCAAAGGCAGAAACCGAAACCGTAGCCATGCTTGTGACTAATTTAGGTTGGGGAAAACACAGACACAACTGATCGTAAATGGTCAAGAACAAACTTTCTGAATATGGGAGATCGATCTCAGTACTGAAGTATTCAATCAAATTAATGGAAAATTCTGTAAAAAAAAAATGTAAAAGAAGATTTAAATGATAAAATCTATCCAGTGATCTATGAAGCGTGCAGGCAAACCAACCTGCTCCTATGCCTGTGTTTATGCCGCTCAGTCCATCTCCCCGATATGTTCAAGGCCCTTCTTCAAGCTTCCATGGTACCAACAATTTTTGTTCCCCTCCTCTCCCTTCTGCCCCCTACCCCTCTGTTCCAAACTCCCTTCTAAAAACAAAAAACAACAAGCCACAGTTTTCAATAAACACAAGTTTAGTCTAGCAATCACACACAAGTGTGTAGTATAGGTTATGCTCTAGCCATATTTTGGGGGTTACTGTTTTTAGAAGTCTCCTTCAACTATTTCAAGAAAGATGATGCACTACAATCGGCTATCGTCTTCTTAATGTACAACTGCACTCTGAATTAAAAATTTTACAGCAAAAATGCTGGCCAAACTTAGTTTGCGTCAACAGCAGCAAACAACTTCACACTTGCGATTTGTTGCCAGAATCTCTGGTATAGACACCTATAATCCTCAGGCAGTTGAAAATAACTCAGTGGTGACACTTGTAACGTGGACTTATCTTCAGATGTAACAGTTATGCCATACTTGAAACATCTGACAAGCTTACACAGTGACCACAGCATACAATCTGTACAGCTTTTAAAGTTTATTATGTGCAGCTTCTTACTTTCCAAACAGATTTTTGATGAGAGTTGCTGGTAAATGTCTCAATTTAGAAAAGAATAAAGCAATAAGAATTAAAAAAAAAAAAAAAAAAGTAACAAGTATTGCCACCATTGGAACACTCTGCTAAAATGCTTAACAGACATTCAAGAGCATATGTTTGCAATTCTCTTCAAAATTATAGCTTTCTGTAGAAAAAAAAAAGAAAAGTCAGACTGGTTATCATCAGCAGTATTTTCAAAAGGAATGCAAAAAAAAAAAAAAAAAAAAAAAAAAAGTCAAATTAGCATATGGATCAGGAAAATGGCAAAAATTCTTTGTCCATTGAGAGATGACTGACGGACGAAAGTTTCCTCTCTTCAAGTTCAACAATGCACAGTAACATTCTTCAATTCACTTCAAAAGTTATTGAAGTGTTATGTTATACAACTCTGCTGTAGATTAAGATTCAGTCATTCAAAGGCAGTATGAACTATTATTCAAACCGTTTAAATCATAAAAGCAGGGAAATGAGGTATGGAGATGTACCTGTATGGAGACATTCCCTCCCTCATATCCAATACCCTGCCTCCCCCTCCACTAATTCACCCTCCAACCCATTCCCATATCTATCTTTCCAAGACTGTCCCACCTACTAGGAGAATTCTGTACAGATCTTTCTTACCATTTCCCCTGTCTGTTCCAGCTCCTTTGCCCTGTGCTGTGTTCTCACCATCATGGCATAGTTTTTCTGTCAGCTCCTGTGAACACACACACACTTGATCTATGAAATGCACGAACATCGTACAGCACGATTTAACCTCTACCTCAAAGCTTCAATTCTTATGTAATTGTTTCCACCAATTTAAGTTTAAATGAAAGAGGTCCTTATTCTGAATGTTTCCACATTCTGTTTTTAAAGATTCTAATACTTGCTCTACAGAACAGACCCTCTGTACACTGATGTTATAAACGTGAAGATAAACACTCTGAGATCTGTTCAGATTGTCTTCTACACACCCACACTAAGAAACCATTTTGTCTTATCATTACCTTGCTGACAGCCCAACCACCTCCAGAGCCATTCCCACAGCTGTCAAAGATGTTACAATTTGACCTCAATTACGCACAGATAAATATTTCATGAAAACAAACAAACCTAGCGGCCCCAAACCCTAGTTCATTCCACACATACTGAAAACCGCTAAAAAAAGCAAACCCACTTTTCTCAAAATTTCTGATCAGATGAAAAATATTCATCTCTTTTACAAACTAAAAAAATGACATCTGGTAAAGCATCTGTAAAGTAACACTGTGTTGTCAAGTGTTTATATCCAGTGTGATGCATTTCCAGAGGCCAAGTATAAGGACATGCTTCAGTCACAGAGAGGCTCATCACCTTGTACACACCATGGTGCCTCTTGGCCTTAAGATGTGTGAGTTAAAAACAGTGACCAGAATATCACTGGCACAAAACCATATCTTCCTAGCTGCAACCTGTGGCAGATGTCATAACTTGTAGGCTTGGACACATCTGAAAAAATGTCTGTATGTCCGTGATTTCCAGTCCTCTTGTCAGAGTTTTCAAATAAGAACTTTAGGCTTCAGATCTGCGTAGGGACAGGCTATCTAGACACATGAGAAATGTTGAGAAAAATAATCAATCACTTTATTCATTGCCTTGAATGCAAACATCACCAGGGGTACTTTGCTACATCATTTTGTGAAAAAAAAAAAAACAACCAACCATGATGGGCAGTATTATATGACTTCATCATCCCAAGAAATCAGAAAGAGTAACTAAAATTTACTGAATTCTTCAATAACTCTTTTCCCATGGCTCTGTCAAAGCCACACCATATTAGTCAACAGAGAAGACACCAGGCAGTTTTCAGTGCCAGGGAAATTTCAGCTGGCCAGAAGGCATTTTCTGTACTTGCAGATCAGAGACAAGTATTACATCTAAGCATAAGAAAAATATATCCTAAGACTTTCTTCCTTTTTCCTTCACATTCAACTTTGCACCTGAAGTGTGCAAACAAATGTTAAAAAGCCAGCTTTCTATATTCGTCTTCGTTGATCTGCAATTTATATTCAACTGGGCATCAATTCTTCTAAATTAGTCAGTGACAGATCTCAAACTCTTTTGCAATCAAATCAAATCATTTCTGCATAAGTCACCATCAAACACCAGAACAACTTGTACAACTATTAAAATATCCGTAGAAAGCTGATTTCCCTGAAACATTCAATGCCGTCATGACATACTCAGAGAATGCCATCGTCTGTAGAGTTGCTCTGTAGGCCTGTGAGTATATTCTACATCAATCAGATTCATTGCAACGCTATTAACATTGAGGGGAAAAGTAACTGAATCATTGCTGGTTTTAAAAGACACAGGTGTAACAAAGTATAACTGATATGCAGCCCATGCAACTCCATGTACATGCTGGAATATATACTCCATCACATTAAAATGCTAAATAGTAAATACCTGTGCGAATACCACATCAAAAGTTCGATTAAAGTGGTGACTTAATGAAAGCAAGCCTTAGAGTGGTGATTTAATGAAAGCAAGCCTTAGAGTAAGAAAACAGCCAGTTAGCACATCAAAGTCTGATAAGTTTTCAACCATTTTCTGAAAGGTTGTATCAAATCTTCAAGAACCTAAATCAGTCGTGTTGGGTCAAAATCCATAAGAGTTCTGAGCAGTGAGAAATAGTCATTGCATAGACACATACTTCAAGATCCTACTGTAGATAAGCCCCAAAATGAGTCATTTAATAATTAAAGCGTGCCTCAGTTATCAACAAAACTGGATATGTGTGGTTTTGAGGCAAGATGATCCATCAGAGTACTTCACTATCCTGCAGTTTCTTTAATTTCTTGTATAATTTATTACACAGTGACTGAAAATAATGCTTGTAATTCCAGTTAATGAATGGCTCAATCATTTTGAAAGTTCTGCCACAGTTTTCTATCACCCCAAGATATTCTATTTCCTGTACAAATAAAAACATCCTAATAAAGGCCATCACAGTAAGATTTGTCCTCACTGGACCTGTGAAAGACTCGTTTGGAACACTTTTCTCTTTACCTCCACAAGAGTTACCTCCCAACACAGACGACCTCCATCTTAAGACCCAAATCTTCAGAATTTTTGCATGTTGTATATTAAGAATAAAAAGAAAATGAAACAGACTGCAGTATTATTGAAATCAAGGCAAAATACAGGTGACCAAACAAAACAAGGTGTGCAGTAATGTAGATTTTATACAATACAAAACAGACAAGAAATTTCAGACACGTCTTCTTCAGATGTAACAAAAAGCAGAGAAAATTAAAAAACAATACTTCCCGCACACTAGTCAACGTATCAATGACAATGTATGGAAAAAGAAGCCACACAGTTCAAAAACAGCCAGCAGGAAATGAGAGGGAGAGAGAGAGTATGAGAGAAGAGCTGGTGGAACAGATGAGGGTACAAAGCAAGCTATAGTGTGCAAGTGTGTGTGTGTGTGTGTGTGTGTGTGTGTGTGTGAAGCAGGAAAAGAGCACAGAACAGTAAAAGAGGGGTGAAGAAGAGAGATTGTTGCGAAAGGAAACAATGATATAATGGAACAACGTGTCAAACTTGAGTCAACGAAGACAAGTAGTGTAATAAACTGTTTTTGAACTGTATTATTATTATCATGCATATACCTCTTGGGTTGGTGGGTTGTCCCGTCGTCTGCGAAGCCAGGCTGAAAAAGACACACTGAATATGATCATACTGTTATCTACATCTTTTGTCACAACATATTTCTCTATGAAACATTCTTGTACTGGCTGTGATATGTTGAGTAGCGGGTTTGTGTGCATTTTATCTGTTCTTTGTTGGGTCTGTGGGGTGTGCTCGACAGCTGGAGGGTGGTGTGTTTTTCGCCGGTGGGCTCTGCAGTCATGAAATACGGGCTGGTACACCCATGGGACGCTACTTTAAGGCTGCTATGAGTTGCATCCTGTAGTCTGATTTACCTCTGTTCTGGAGCAGTTATGTCCCTTGATATCTTAATGGAGTGTCCTGCGCGTGCCTGTACCCATCGTCAACACAGCGCAGGCCTCCAAGGGTGGTACAGGACTGCTCTAAAGGCAGGTGGAGACGGTGCTTCTCTGGGTCCTCCCCAGCACCTTCGGGTGTTTCTTTTTCTTCTTTGCCTTAACTAGGCTGACCTGGAGAAAGGTCCAGTGACGGTGAGGAAAGACCCACTGACCACAGGGAAAGTCCTGTTGACAGTGGGAAAGACTACAACTTTGGATTCTCTCTTGAGGGCACATAAGACCGTATGGCGAAAGCTTGGCTGTGTCTGGAGTGGCACTGTCTTCATCTGTCCGTGGGCAGGGGTGGTTGGGTCTGTGGGGTGTGCTCGACAGCTGGAGGGTGGTGTTTTTCGCCGGTGGGCTCTGCAGTCATGAAATACGGGCTGGTACACCCATGGGACGCTACTTTAAGGCTGCTATGAGTTGCATCCTGTAGTCTGATTTACCTCTGTTCTGGAGCAGTTATGTCCCTTGATATCTTAATGGAGTGTCCTGCGCGTGCCTGTACCCATCGTCAACACAGCGCAGGCCTCCAAGGGTGGTACAGGACTGCTCTAAAGGCAGGTGGAGACGGTGCTTCTCTGGGTCCTCCCCAGCACCCTTCGGGTGTTTCTTTTTCTTCTACATCTTTTGTCACAACATATTTCTCTATGAAACATTCTTGTACTGGCTGTGATATGTTGAGTTGCGGTTTGTGCATTTTATCTGTTCTTTCTGACATCTGAAGAAGGCAAATTTTGTCAAAAATTCTTTTGTCTGTTGTGTATTATGCATTCAATATTTAATTATTTGCATAGTTTTTTCAAGCTGCTCTTTTCTAGAGACCTTTGTTTTGTGAATTTTCTATAACATTATTTGTCACCTCTGAAGAAGATATACTAATCGAAAATTCACATGTCTGTTTCATATTGTAGACCAAATAAGCTTTGCTTTGCACCTTCTCGTGTGTTTTTTTTTTTTTTTTTCTGCCTCGCTCATCAGCAGACTGGGTGGGGGGGGGGGGGGGGAGAAGGGAGGGATAAACAAATTGAGTTAGTAATTATATGTACTGAGTATTTATGCATTACTCTGTGTGTGTGTGTGTGTGTGTGTGTGTGTGTGTGTGTGTGTGTGTGTGTGTGTATGTGTGTGTGAGAGTGAGAGAGAAAGTGTGTGAGAAAGTGTGTGTGTGTGTGTGTGTGTGTGTGTGTGTGTGTGTGTGTGTTTCAGAGAGAACAGCTACACATGTTCATGTTTTGTAACTATGTGCATGGGTATGTTTGTGTTTTCAGGCATATTTTCTACTGATATTTATTGTAAAAAAAAAAACAGCAGAAGTACAGGACTACATGGCATGAGTAGACATGAGTGATCAGCTCATGGCCTACATGCCCCTGAATAGGAAGACCATGAAGTGGTGGAAGAAGCTGTTTTTCATTTTCTGACCTTGACTCTTATTCAGGGGTCTATTCTCTACAACAAGCATCTTGCAATCCATGGTTTGCCACTGTGTGTGAAGCTGTGCCCAGGATGCAATGTCACTTGTCACCAGTGTTTTGTGCACTGTGAACTTTTTTTTTTTCCCCATCCAGCAAAGACATCTTTTTTCTGTATTTTCACATTCTCCATCTCCTGCTTTTGATTCCATATTATATTTTCTGAGTCTTGAGTGACTCCAGCTGTGCTAGAATGTGATGCAGAACATTTCTGAGCTGCTAAGGAACAATTTAGTATATATATTTCTGATAGGTGCAAAAGTGCTAAAAATAGGGAAAGTTTTGAGACAATTTTCACCACCAAGATGGTTAGTAAGTTACTTTACTTTTTGTTCACATATAGACTAATATGCATTGTATCCACTCACTAAATTTCAAGGGTCTGTCTGCTCATCTATAATTGTGAGAATTTTTTTCCTACCCTATACAAACCCGGGTATTCAGGGATTAGCAAGGGGAAAAACTCCTGGCATGGAGTGAGTTAAAAGCCATTAAACTATCCTATCATTTGCATAATGTCAATGGAAAACCTCTGTAAAATCAAATGAACATGTAGATAAATCATTGCTACACAATCAGTTCAAAACACACCAGTACATACAACAAATATATTTTTGGTCTTTCTAGAAATAGCTAAAACCATGCAGACTAGCATTTAAAAAAAAAAAAAAAACTTTTCAACCTTGTATCACCTGAAGAAATAAAAATATCCTGTGTTTTTTTCCAATTTCTTTTTCTTTTCTTTTTGTCTTGTTTTACTGCAACAGAGAAGTGGTTTGAGAGGGCTATACATAATTTGCTACCTGAACAAAAACTGTTGTACATGATTACTTACAATCCCACTCTGGGGGCACCTCTGGAATAAATGTAGCATCTTCCTCCTGACCACGTGCCTCAACCCAGCGAGAACCCTTTCGATTTGTGCCATCTGAAACAATCCACGAACAGTAATCGACATCAGATGAATATTCCTTCATAACTTTACATGAACTTTAATAGTTGCTATCATTACATGATGTACTTTAATAGTTGCTATCATTACATGATGTACTTCACAAAACTTTTTTCCTGATCCTATCTTCACTAGCATGCATGCACACACACACACACACACACACACACACACATGCACACGCACACATTCAATAAAATGCAAGAACAGTTGCCTTTGTGTGAAGAGGTTAACATTTCCAACTCCTGGCTGGGAGGTCATGGGTTCGATTCCTGTCGGAGCCATTTATTTGTGGGATTTTTCTGCCCCAGCCGACTCCTACCGAGAGCTGAGTTTGCGGCAGGCTCGACTGCGAAGCCTGCGACCACACAGTCAAGCTTATCCGCTTAACGGATGTCTTTGAGAGAGTTGTGAGTTGCTCGAATTTCCTGACCAAGACTGCTGGTGTCTATTTCTCAAGTCTGGTTGATGCAGGGATATATCATAAAAGTATGTGTAGAGCATAAACCTGTTCATGCAGTCTCAGACCTGATTGGAAATGTATGGGTCCTCATTCTCATCAGTTATGCTCTTCACGCCCTGCTCTCATACTGACCCGAGTTTTGATTACTCTTCATGTCTATGCCTTTGGTTTGGTTCTGCTGGCATTACTGGTATCAGCAAATTCATTGGGATCGTCGTTGGATGGATGTGATGGCACCCTCCTGAGGGAGAGCTCATTCATTCTAGCTCTGTGACTAAGCAATTATTATTGTTGTCAGTAGGGGACTGAGTAGATGGTGTCCTGCGTGTTTTGGATCAGAACAGGCATCACTAACGTCACTGAAGTGACTCAGCAGCAGTGCACATCTCTGGTGGGTTGCCTCATAAGGAGGCATTCAACACCAGACTGCTCCCTGTGGATTGCCGGAACCAGGGCTGTTACAGTATGGGCCAGGCTGTGCCTGGGGGTGGGGGTGGAGGAGTGCATCGGTGCAATGCCACTGAAATAGCACAGAAGGTGAGATGAAAAAAAAAAATCTGACTCTAGGAACACTATCAATTAATAAACATAAGAAATAGCATTTTCCTGGTACCTTATCATCAATACTTGCTTGATATTTGCTCACAAAGATCATTGACGCCTATGTAGAGTAGAAGGCCAGTTCATCGTTCACTGGCTATAATTTTACATTGTAGTTTAAACACAGGAAATGGAGTTGTATAGAGATGCGAAAGTTGTCCAATGGAACTCGCAGATGGATAAACTATTTAAAATCCGTCCAAACCTGAAAGAGTATTTACCATGTTCCAGAGGCGGCTGTAAAGACCAAACAAAACAGTCTTGTGCCGCTTGCACACAGGCCACTTGTTTTATACTCCTTATGTTTTAAAAGGTGAAGAGGCTCCATGCTGCATTTATTGTCATGGTCCACTCACAGTGAAACTTGTTCTTTTAGACTGTTGAGACCTGCACGATGTGAGACATAAATGCTTTACAGCAGACTCCATGAAAAACCTGTTCAGAGATGTCCCACCTGATATGATCTTTGAGTTTCTCAAAGAGATTAACATTTCTCATCTGATGTAAGATCGAAGAAAGATTTTAACAAATTTTCTGGTACGTTTTTAGGTGTATATTTAAAGAGATGTGTGAAAGGTGTTTTTTCTTTCTTTTTTTTTTTTGATGACTTGAGTTGATTTTAACGTGGTGACAGCGCTAATATGGCCCTTTGCGGTCAGCTGGGTTATAAGCAACATTACTTTACCTTACCTAAGTCAAAACCTTGTTATGAAAAAGTGGATCAAGAGCTGACTTTAATTACATTAGAAGTATGACATGAGATGCATAGTCAAAGCCCCTCCCTCCCACCAAATTAAAGCCAAGATAGATCTAACACTTCAAATCTGGACTTGTCATGATTCTACTGCCTTTACAAGAAATAACAAGTGCTGTGAATGATGAAAACACTAACCAACAAGTATTTAATCAAAAGTGTTTGCTGTGTTATGGCTATTACTCCAATCCAATGAACTTCATTGTGAAGTCATGGTAATGCTGTGCAGTCCAACTACACTGGAGAACAGCCCCAGCATAAGTTGACTGCAATAACCAGCCTGCATCAATTCAATGAGGTGATAAAATGTGCAAATCTGAAAAAACAAAACAAAACAAAAAGCCCAGCTTGGGTGGAGACAAGTGACAGGAGTGTCCAATGGATTCCCATTCAGTGTCAGCAGTGTCTGAAACTGTTCTGTCGTCAAATATCCTTGCTTTAGATTTTTCATATAATGATGGTGACCATATCCCTTATCATTTAAACCTTTGATAAACATCAGTAGAAACTGTGCTTCTTAACTCACTTCAGTATTGAAATTAGTCAAACACAGCAATGTACACCATGCCTCCTGTAAAAACAAACAAAAAAAAAAAACACCAGTTACTTCACACGACGAGACCTGATGGAGCTGGAAAAAGGCTCCCTCCCTCAGAATAGATTGTGCATTTGGTTCCTTGGCATTTTAGGTCTTTTTCAGTGTTTTCTGTGATACAGTAAACAAAACTGATTTTTGATGGTGAGCGTAGGAGAGGGAAGAAAGATGCAACTGAAAATCTTTCGAAAGCCTTTCCTCTGCCTGTGCCAAATATATTGATATCATTTTTCAGTCACTAAACTGTTGAGTCCTGCTGCCTGTAAATTTTGTTTTACCAGTAGTTTACTTGTTCATGAGTGTACAAGTAGTGTATTGTGATAAATTTCAGGTTGTTTCATTTTCTTCTTAACCTACTGTAGTGACTTGGTGGTCTGCGTTTAAGAATACGGATACAATACCTGTTAAGAAAACACACACACACACACTTGTGATTTTGCTTCTACCTTTAGAAGAACTGGGGCAGATTTCTTTTCGTATGCCCCTCTTGAACAAACGCGTGAGATTAAAAAAATGCTTAATTAATAAAGGATGTACAACACAGGTTTTAATAAATCGGCTTCAACATTTGCACGGGTAGCAGCTTTTGTACATGAGGGGGTACGAAAGAAAATCGTTTGAAAACATGAAACCGCCTGCTCAGATAAATACTAGTTGCAAATAAAGGCAATGGTTAGATAGGTTCTATTTTCACCAAAACCGTACCTGGGTTTTTCTCAAAATATCTGTTACCAAGATGGTCTTCTCCGACAATTCTAACACTTCTAGGGCGAGAAGCAAAAAGCCCTCTGAATATCCTGCTCATGAAACCTGCACGCGACATTGTTTGACCACTTCGGTTTGACTTGGCATCGAAACTGAATTGACTTTCACGAGCAACACGCCGAGTTCACCGGATGTTCGAGTTTCCGCGGAGCTGATATTTTTCTTTTCGTCAATTGGCTCTCCAGAAACTCGAGGTGTGAGCCTCCAAAGTATTGACCAATCAAAACGGTTTGATTTGTGTACTCGGTGAAAATGGCCACCACTATTTTTCGTCTGCTCGTTGAAAGCACGTTGGCAAACACACGCGGTATGTTTGGGAATGTGTGTTCTGTCCGGCCAAAGCTGACACGGAACACACTAACCTTGACTGAACTTTTGAGTGAGCTGTCTTTGCTGGTACTCACCATTCCAGCTGAACGCAAGATTCTTGAACTAGCATGGATAGGAAGGGCAGCTACCATCATGACCGAGCGAGAGGGAAACATAAGAAAATTCGCAGTTCAAGTTCTACGACTTCCACCGCCCTGCAAGTTCTCCAAGATCAGATGGGAACATAAGAGGCGACATAATGATAATCGATCCAGATCTCCTCGGAACCGTGGTAACTCTGTCAAGCAGTTAGATGAAGATTGTAGGCGCGACGGGAAGCCAGTCATTTCAAGAGATACAAAGAATTATGAGGATAAGCATACGTCGTTTCACAAGTCGGGGTTATCCTGTCCCATGGAAGATAGCGGATATGGTGATGAATGTGGTAATCAAGTAAGTGGAAAACAGACTTTGTTATTCTTTGTCTTTACGATACCTCAAGTGTAATTCCTGTCATGATAATGTACAAGGATAATGCTGAAATCAAACTGACGTTCTTCATGTACTTGTTGTTGCACTAGATTTTCAGCAGATGAATATTCTGATAATCAGTGTTATAACAAAAAAAATTGGCATGATTCAGTCAGCCGGACCCAGATTTGCCAAGCATTTTTGATGCAGATGCATACATAAATTATGCTTGCGTTTGTGCACGCACATTAACATTGTATATGCTAGAATGAATGAAGCTATAGTTTGGTAAGTGACTCAATTAGCATGTGTGTGTACATGAAGGCACACACTCTCAAACATGGGCAATATTCACACGCACAAAAAGCAGTCAGAGTAAACTGAATATTGAACAGAAGTGGAAAATACATAAGATAAAATTTGATGCTTAGCTGATCCTTCATGCTCTCTTGCTCTCCTAAAATTTGATGCTTAGCTGATCCTTCATGCTCTCTTGCTCTCCTCCCCCCCCCCCCCCCCCCCCCCCCCCCCCCCCCCCCCCCCCCCCCCCCCCCCCCCCCTCGTTTTTTTATTTTGTTCCAGTGACACCAAGCAGTATCTTGTTCTAACTTTCTGCACAATTTCAAACTGATGTTCTCCATATTTCAGTGATTAACGGTAGCTTACGCTCATGTTTTTGTTCATAATTAAAGCATACAAATTTAGGGGGAAAAAAAGGAAATCCTGCTAAATGATTATAGAAACCTTTATACTTGTACAATCAGATCTGTACAGGAAGAATGATAAGATGCCTTCATCTTGGTACAACTCAGATTATCACAAAGTTTAAAAGAAAAAAAGTGTTAAAAAAAAAAAAATAATGCTTTCCAAGCCAAAGACTGGACTACTATTGTCTGTGGTATCACTAGCGGGGGATATGCCCATTGTTCAAGCCTATTATACGTATGAATTTGTAAACCTTTGTACAGTGCTGCACCTTGGGCTACATCAAAATTCGCATACACACACACACACACATACACACAAACCAGTCTCACCACCCCCAAATATGCACTGAAACGGCTTCCTAAATAAAGCAAAGACGGCTCCAGGGAGGGGAATGGGTAAGGATAGGGGGAGGGGAGCAACCTTGATTACTGCCCACTCCCCTTCTACCTAATCATGAGTTTGCAGGCACATGACAGATCTGAGCAGGTACAAGACATATGGTCACTTAATGATGTGAGTTTGCAGGCACATGACAGATCTGAGCAGGTACAAGACATATGGTCACTTAATGATGTGAGTTTGCAGGCACATGACAGATCTGAGCAGGTACAAGACATATGGTCACTTAATGATGTGAGTTTGCAGGCACATGACAGATCTGAGCAGGTACAAGACATATGGTCACTTAATGATGTGAGTTTGCAGGCACATGACAGATCTGAGCAGGTACAAGACATATGGTCACTTAATGATGTGAGTTTGCAGGCACATGACAGATCTGAGCAGGTACAAGATATATGGTCTATTATGATCTCCTTGCTTGTCTGCACACACTGCATGCATACATTTTGTAACAAGTATGTGTGTGTGTGTGTGTGTGTGTGTGTGTGTGTGTGTGTGTGTGTGTGCGTGCGTGCGTGCGTGCGTGCGTGCGTACGTGTGTGTGTGTGTGTGTGTGTGTGTGTGTGTGTGTGTGTGTGCGTACGCGGGTGCATGCACACACGTGTGTGTGTGTGTGTGTGTGCATGTGTGTGTGTGTGTGTGTGTGTTTGTGTGTGTGTGTAAGATTTTCCTTTCAAGTTTAATCCTTCTGCTTTACCTGTAGTGCTGTCTATATCACAATAGTTTGATAAAGCATTAGACAGAAGCAAGAGAGAATGAAAGGATAGCAAAGGGAAAGGACTGTAGTGACTCAGGGGCAGCAATGGAGATTAGGATGCCCCCTGTTCAACTTCTCATTTCACTTGCCTTTCTTCCCTCCCCCTCGGTAATCTTCCTCTGAAAGTGAGCTTGTTTCTATCAAATGTTGAAATAAATCAGTTATCAGCTGAAACATGCAAACTTTGGTCTGGCACCTGTCCTTGAAAAACATTTAGGGTGTGTTCTAATTCATCTGACTTTGTCTAAAACAGAAAAAATGATAAAGAAAACTCATCTGAAGGCAAATCTGTCTAAAAAGGTAAAGGGAACCCCAAGGTCCAGTTTTTGCCATGTCATAATACCATGATATCGTACAGTTGCCAAGTCACAATGAGGTTGTGGATTTGACCATCTTGTTTTGTCCTCCCAAATCTTCTTCGCTCTCTCTCCCTTACACACACACACACACACACACACACACACACACACACACACACATCCACCCCTCCCTCCTCTGTCTTTCTTTTCTCTAAAGTCCACAACAGCTCATCTCAAAAGATGGAGACTACCAGCTTTAAAGGGTCATGTCCATTTTCAAAGATGTCCTCAGACATTTTTGATTTTCATATGTATGTATTCCACAATGTTTCTGACCGACCAAAGCAGCAGATGTGTGCATGTATGACTGGGACTGGTCAAATACATTAATTAATTAGGAATAGTAAGCACTAACACTGATGCAGCCTGAAGGCAAAAGTGATGTTCATAGTGTCTAGATGATGATTCTCATCTTCAGTGAGTGTCTTGAAAAAATGATGCAGAGAAGAATGTTTCTCATCGTGGTCCTTCATGTTTGAGGGGTGGAGGTGGGGGGTGGGGGTGGTGGTTGTGGGGGTGAGTGAGTAAAAGTATAGGGGGTTTTGTTTGTTTGTTTGTTTATTAAGGTTCTGATTGTTCTGGAGAATCTGTCTTGTTTATAGCCAGCTGGAACTAGCAGCAGTGTTGAAAAGTCGATCACCTCTAAATGTGGCAGAGCTCATCAGTCAGTGAGGAAAGAGCGTTCAAGCAGGAAAAGCTCTCGAGGCAACAAAGACAAGAGCAAAAAACTCCCTTGGGTGCCACCACCTCTACCTGAACATCTGCGACAAATTCCACAAGTTACAAAAGTGGGCAACACTTTCCCACCAGCGAAGAACTACTCTTGTCCACTTCAGAACCAGTTCCAGAATGACGGCAGCTTTCTTGAGGTATTCCGTCAGCGAATGCAGGCTGCCAACACTCTGCAGGTGTCAGGAGAGACAAGTCCCAGTCATTCTGCGGACCTGAGCAGCCTGGCAACAGCTTCAAAAGAGCCTGTTGTAAGAAGTTCATTGTTTGGTGGGAGTGTGTGTGTGTGTGTGTGTGTGCGCGCGCGCGCGCCAAAATTCTATTGTAGTTTGTAGATTTTAGTATACTCATTGATGATCAACAGTGTTACTTTCTCAATCATGTTACTGTATTCCTTCAGTTATCTCTTCATCCTCTGTGGCCATGATGATATAATTACCATTATCATTGATATAATCATGATAATATGAATACAATCATCATTATTGAATTTGTGTACTCTTTAGGAAACATGTAAATATTTTTGTGTAGTAATTTAAAGTTAACTAATCATTTAACAAATCTCTCAGTTGATTTAATTACTATTTCTGAATTTAGTTTACTAAAGTTGTAATCATTATTCATTTATTGTCTAGGGAAACAGCTGATGAATTGAGACTGAGATTTAATTGTAATCGTCTGTACTACCAGTATATGAGTAGTTTGGATTTGTGTGTGTGTGTGTGTGCGTGTGTGTGTGTGTGTGTGTGTGTCCATGCATGTATGATTTGTGGTTACGTTTGCACTGTTTATTTACCATAAACAAAAAGACAGTGACTAGCAATGCTGTAGAACTTTTCATTCACTCACTCATTTATTTGTTTTTCTTTCAGGTGATGAAACGCAGAATGTTGAAGCCACTGAAGACTGGTATGGTACAGAAGCCAAAGAAGAGGGGTTGATGCCTGTGTAAGTTTGCTCTGATATTTGTTTTTGTTTTTTGTTAGTCATGCCACTGAAAACTGTCTTTCAAATCAACTCTTTCATTTGTTTGTACTTACTTTCCTTTCTTTCTCTGTCATCTTCTTCTTCTGATTTCTTTTTCTTTTACTAGTTAGCTGGCTACTTCCCTCCTTCGTTCATTCACTCTCTGCCCTCCCCACATCTTCTCTATCCTCTGCTGCCATTGTTTTGTGCTTTCCTTTGCATTTACCTAATGGTCGTATGATTGAAAATAAATGTTATACTTATTTTTAAATACAATTAGTTTTGTACACAAATACTTTTCTTCATTAATAAACAAGTTATTGTGTGTGTGTGTGTACGTGTGTGTGTGTGTGTGTGTGTGTGTGTGTGTGAACTGACATATCATTGGTGTTTCCCTAGACTGCTTGCCTCCTCCGACAACTTATCCCACCTCTCACTGGTTCTTGCACATAAGTAAGCACGCCCATCATCGTTTGTTAATGTAAATTTACCGCTGATATGCATTGCCTCTCCTCACTCTCCCCCACCTCCACCCAGTCCTCACAATTTGCTTTGTTTGGGCCACACTTTTTCCTCCCCTCCCCACTCTCCCTCCATGAACTGATCAGACTCAAGGGATCTGAGCACAGGCTGACAAACTGTTCTGTAGAAAACAGAATGGTGGAAGATGAATATGGAGATGAGCAAATATTTTGTTTTAAAAGCCATGCTTCTCTTTTTCTATGTTGTTTTCTTTCTACTAAAGCATGCATAATTGTGAAATAATTTTGTAAGCAAAATTTTTTTTAGATGACTATCTGACACTAGCATCACAACTCAGTCTCCAGTGCACATCTGAGATGATTTTGAAAGGAATGGGACACTGAGGGTGTGCTGTGGAGATGCTTGTTGCAGGACCCTGAGGTCAAGAACAAGGACTCGTGGTCACTGTACATGAAGGAAGTGCAGAAGTATCGGGCCAATAAGTGCATCAACAGCGAAGCCTGCCGCCCTTTGATGAAATGAGAGAGGCTTTAGCACACACGCTGAGCACAAAGTTAGGAGAGGACAAGTTGGCCAGATGGAGAAAGGAAATGCAGATGGATACGGTCAAGCTGTTTATGATGATTTGCGATGTTTTTGTGCCAGTGTTCAGTCACTGTTCCCGCAATGGACGTTTTAATCTTGACCCATTGAAGACTTGGTGATGATTTCTTTCAAATTCGTTCGTGTGTCCAGAAATTTGATACAAATGATGACATTTTGGATGTGGTTTTGCTGTGTAGAGACAGGTCTTTTTGGTGCTGATGTGAAAGATAATTATAATCTTTTGGTACAGGTGAAATATGATTTTGATCTGCAATATAGTCTTCATGAAAGAGATTTTTGCTACTCTGTATGGTGTTCATTGTTGTCAGTAGCATGTGTGTCAGGGAGTATCATTTTTTTATTTTTTTAATGTTTAGAGAAAGTTACCCGTTACTGACAATGTACAGTAAAATCTTCATGGAAGACCTGAAGATTCTTGTAACTTTCTGAAGAAAAAACAATTAAGAAAGTAGAAAATTGAAAACAAAGCAAAACCATGATCATGATGTACATACAGAATATACACTATTCTTAAATACATAATATTTTCGAAGTCCATGGTTCTGGTGCTGTACAACAATGCACATTATGATACCAATATTTATTTGATTTGTTCTTTGATAATGAAATTTCAGCTGCTATTCAGTTACTTCCTATTGTTGTCATAATGGGGAGGGGAGCATAAACAAACAAAATGCTTTAAGCCTGGTTAGACTTATAACCACAAGAAGTTTATGAAAGCCAGTTTCTGTTATATCTTTGATAGCATCATTGCTTTTGGCTGTAGTTTTTTTTTCCTTCTGTACCTGTCGTCAGTAGAGGCATCAGTAAAGGCATCTCTGTCTTGAAAGAAAAACGTGTGCTAAATATGACTTTCTGAACAAGTTTCATGCTACATTGAATCAAATAGATAATTTTCATTCAAAAAAAAAAAAAAAAAGAAAGAAAAAAAAAGAAGAAGAAGAAAAAAAATCAAGATCTGACCAGAATTGTTTGTTCATATTCACGCCTCCATAATAAAATGTTCAGTACAATCTTTTCTTCTCTACAGAATGGTAACAACTGTTACTGGCAATTTCTGTTCTTTTGTTTTTTTATATAAAGTGCATGTTATTATTTATTTTGCAGGAATATTTGTTAGCCTTTCTGATTGACTAATCATGTATGTACTTATTCATCTAATATAAGTATTTCTATGTAACCAATGGAGACAAAGCAAAACATCCAGATATTTTATGGCTTTCTGCCTGTTCTTGACAACAACTACTTTGCAGAGTAATGTATTGTAAACTGTTTTCCATTCTGATGTTATGCTTATGAGTTGTGTTAACATTTGGCAGTACTGGTCATATGTGTTAAAGGCCCTAAAAATGTTGAAAAAAAGTCCTAGTCTCAATGCTGCTTACTACTGGGAAAAAGTGGTTTTGAAAACATATTTAGTAAATATTTTTCATTTGGCATTTGAAGCATTTGTTTTTCTAGGTGCTGTTTGATTGTACTGAGATTGGAGGAGGATTCACCCCCCCCCCCCCCCCCCCCCCCCCCCCCCCACCCACCCACACACACATGTATATAAGAGCACTTTGGACAATCTTGGTCCTAGAATAATTTACAACCCCGTAAACAGTTGCATGTGTACCTGCATGTTTCACCTATCCACATATCACACACACACACACACACACACACACACACACACACACACTCTTGCCATGTGTGCACATACACACACGCAATTTTTGAGGACACAGGGAGTCAACGGAGTGTCTGGATGAAACAAACGCTGCATCACATGCACAGGTACATCGGTGCACACTCAGGAACATGCACACGCTTGCAATATGTGTAAGGATTGTCTGTCTGATCTTCCTGCAGAACAGTTCATCTGGGAAATGTAGATCTAGTTGAAAAGTGAGACGACTGCAGGCAGAAATCTAAACAAATCTTAAATAAATGTTGGCGAACCGCCCAGAGAAACGTGGACAAACAAGTCACAAGACAAAATACGACACATTTCGACCTCTTACGTCTTCTTCAGGCAAGACACAAACAAATAGGTCAGTGAAAATGAACGAATTTGTCATGCGCTGAAGACATCTAAGCAAAGTGACATTTTGTTCATTTTCATTGTCCTGTTTGTTTGTGTCTTGCCTGAAGAAGACCTAAAAGGTTGAAATGTGTCGTGTTTTGCCTTGTGACTCATTTGTCCACGTTCTCTTGGCGGTTCGCTAACATTTATTTAAGATTTGTTGGGAAATGTAGATCATCATCTCACCGACACTCCCCCCCCCCCCCCCCCCCCCCCCCCCTCCCTTTCTCTCCTCTCCTTTCCTTCTCTTCTCTTTGGTGCGATTCATTTATCTGACACTTCTGATGCTTTTTCTTTCTTTCTTTCTTTCACTCTCCATGAACACTTCTCATACTGATTATTGCCCCTCCCCCACACGTGTTCACAAATACATCCATAGCATGGTTAATGATGTCTATATACTCACTGCACCAGCAGTGCCAGGTTTACAGGAGAGCCTTCACAGTACAGTGGTCGATGCACTGCTGCTGAATCACTTTGGTGATAGTTATGTCATGGAGGAGTGTGCACCTGTCCCTTTCCTGTTGTTTTTCAGTGCACAAATGCTCAATAATGGCTGCACCTTCACTCTCACACTCCTATCCTCGACCCCCCACACCCACTATCCATCTCACACAATCACATATGTGTACCCTCCCCCACATAATGTGCATTTCAACACTCATACAATTCTCAAATAAGACAAAACTCTCTCACTCTGTATATGTATGTGCACACACACACACACACAGACAGACACACATGCACATGTGCTCACACACACACACACACACACACACACAGAGTAATACTGCATTCTACTTCATACTTAATAATAATGCTCTGATGGGAATAAAGCCCAACGCAAAATGTCTTGTTCATTATTAAACAGCTTTGTGGTGGGGTCTTATGATAATAATCAGAAAATCAAGTGTTGTTTTGAGGTGGTGCATGGGAAACATTATTTATTAGCAAACACACACACACACACACACACACAGAGAGAAACGAAGTGAACAAAAAACAGAAGAGAAAAAGATGGTGTTGGGAGTGAACATATGTATTATGCACAGGAATTTTTTATTTCCTATATTCACGCCCCCCCCCCCCCCCCCCCCCCCCCCCCCCACCCCCCCCCCCCTTGCGAAGAGACGGCAGACTTGCTTGTAGTCACCTACTGTAAGCAGGTGAAGTGACAAGGTCAAAAAAGCCCATAAATTTATTCATTTCAATGAAGTTAGTTATCTCAGTCAAAGAGCTCTTCATTCAGTTCATTCAATTTCATGAAGTTATCTCAGTCAAAGAGCTCTTCCAAGCAGCAAAAACTAGTCAGTATTTTTGGAAGAAGAAAATCACACCATCACGTGACCATCAAGTTCTGGGGCGTATTGGAATTCAAGGGACAACATCAAAGGCATGAACTCGTGACTATGTTTTTATACATTATCAGGTTATGTCCCTTGGACCAGTTTTCAAAATGGAGCGACTGATGGCGGAGAACGAAGCAAAATTTAGAAAGAGTGGGGGTTAGTTGCCGCCAAGGACATTGACAAACAAAGTACAGGACAAGACACGATGCATTTCGACCTCTTGGGTCTTCTTCAAGCAAAAAAAAAAAAAAAAAAAAAAAAATCCCATTTAACATTTAGGACAGTACAAAGAAAGAACGAAGAGAGACTTATCTGATGTCCATGTGGTGTGCTGTGAAGAAGCACACCACAGCACACCGCATGGACATAAGATAAGTCTCTCTTCGTTCTTTCTTTGTACTGTCCTAAATGTTAAATGGGATCTATTTTTCCCTTGGACCAGTTACGCCTTGATGGCCGTCGGCATGCCTTTCATGTTTGTCTTTAATAAAAGATGCCTTTTGCGTACTTGACGAATGCATCTCACGTGTTATACCACTATTCCACACAAGCTACGAGTCCAGCGAATCGCCACGAATTAATAAATTTTAGAAATCGTAAGGAATCGTGGATTTTTGCAAATTTCTGTTCAAAATCTTGACGCTGTACGAATCGGTTACGAATTTGGCAAGATAGACTTAAGAATATTCGTTGGTTTCTGCTCAAATCGGCGGGAACCATATGAAGATTGCCCAGAAATAACTACGATTTGCAAGAATCGCTTAGGAATACTTAAGGAATGTTAAGATTCATTCAAGAATAAGCTACGAATCTTCCGAAGGCATCACGAATCTGGCACGGTTATAATTTAAATCGTGACTTCTTGAAATTCGTGGATGTTTCCCTCAATACAGTATAAAAAGCCCTCATCCCTGCTGGGGCATCAATTCCAAACTGGATTGCCAACGTAGAGCAGCTAGCTATTGCTCTGGCCCTGGAACTGGGGTATGAACAACAGCCGGTGATGAATAGAAGAAGACTGGTTCGTGGAGGAGAAGGGCCCCCAGGTGGTGGGTCAGACCATGGCTGACACCAGCGAGAAGACTAGAGTATGGGCACTATAGCAGACTGATGCAGGAGCCGAGGGTGGAAGATGAGAATGTCTTTGCCAACAATGTGAGAATGCCACGCCACCTGTTTCATGAGTTACTCAACAGGATCGGCCCATTCATCCAGAGTAAAGATACCCACATGAGACCAGCCCTTGATGCCGGAATGAAGCTGGCCATGACCCTGAGGCATCTGGCTACAGGAGACCGGTACCATACCCTTCAGTATGACTTCAGATGTGGCTACAGCACTGTGGTATGCAGTGTGCAGGAAGTCGCTCAGGCCATCATACAGGAGCTGAAGGATGAAGTCATGCCACTGCCGCGGACCCAGGAGGACTGGAAGGCCATTGCCCAGCAGTTCCAAGACGGTGGAATGTTCCTCATGCCCTGGGGGCCTTAGATAGCAAGCATATTGCTCTCTGGAAGCCACAGAACTCAGACAGTGTCTTCTACAATTACAAAGGCTTCTTCTCTGTGGTCCTTGCCTTAGTGGATGCAGACTACAAGTTCATCTGGAAAGACACTGGTGGAGAAGGTCATCAATCCGACGGACAACTGTTTGGTGCTTCAGAACTGATGGAGTGCATCGACGACAACACCATAAACTTCCCTGACAGTGATCCTATGCCTTACGATGACTGAGACACACCCTACTTCATTCTGGGAGATGATGCTTTCCCCCTCAGAACTTTTCTCATGAAACCCTATGGCAGGAGGGGTCTGGACAATGAGATGATGGTGGCCAACTACAGAATTTCCAGGGGCAGGCGTGTGGTGGAGAATGCCTTTCGAATATTGGCCAACAGATTCAGATGCTTCCTGGGCACTCTAGAACAACGACCTGAAATAGTGCGGTTACTAGTAGAAACAGGAGTCCTGCTCCACAACTTGCTGAGGATCAGATTCCTTGCCATTGGAAATGCTGAGGTGGACCGGGAGGGTAAGGACCACAACATCATCCCTGGTACCTGGAGGGCAGATCAACAGTTGGAGGAGATACCCCAACACCAGGCACCAAACAGAGATAATCGTGTGGGAAAAGTGATGAGGGACTACCTTAAGGCCTATTTTAACAGTGGAGCAGGTTCAGTTCCATGGCAAGAAAGACTAGCAGGAGTAAATGTTGATTGAATGTTGACTGTTAACATTTTGATGTTAAGTAATTGCCTATTTTCTTACATTTTATTATCATAACAAATCATATATATGCATCATCACATCATATACCAAAAATAAAACACAAACATGTCACTAATACTAATAAGAGACTAACTGAAAATTTTATTTTTCTTTGTTTTCTATTTTCTTACATTTTATTATCATAACAAATCATATATATGCATCATCACATCATATACCAAAAACAAAAACAAACATGTCACTAATACTAATAAGAGACAAACTGAAAATCTTATGTTTCTTTGGTTTCTATGTTCTTATATTTTATTATCATAACAAATCATATATGTATGCATCATCACATCATAACCCTAATAAAAACAAACGTCACTAATACTAATAGTCATTCAGTAGCACACAGTTTAAGGGGTGGACAGTGTGTCACTCTGAATGGTTTTCACCGAGGTTGAGGTGACTGGGACCGGAGTGACTACTATGGTGTGGATTCCATAGGCCCCATGTCCCTAAGTATCTATCGTAAATTCGTAGACAGTTCTTAATTGTTTCTTTGATGCTTCGGCGTGCATTCGTGGCATTCTTGACAGATTCGTAGCCGATTCGTTGTCAAGACACCACTTCACGATTCCCAGAATGAGTTAGAATACATGGGAATGCCTACGAATCGATTAGGACTCAGTTACGATGCATAAGAAATCACTACGATTTTGTTGAGAACTGACTAAGATTTTTTTTATTCGGGAGTTCGTGGCCAAAATTTTGAACAGCACAAAACTTTTGCCCCGAATTCCAGAATGCTCAAGAATTGCAAGAACTGACTAGAACAATGTGAATCAGTTACGAACTTCAGGAACGTATTACGATTTAACTAAGAATCCCGGAGTTTATCAATTCCTGGCCATTCGTAGGATTCGTAGCCTCTGTGGAATAGTGGCATTAGCAGGCTTCATGCTTGTGTGTGTGTGTGTGTGTGTGTGTGTGTGTGTGTGTGTGTGTGTGAGAGAGAGAGAGAGAGAGAGAGAGAGAGAGAGAGAGAGAGAGAGAGAGAGAGAGATTCAAATAATGCATTCCACTCGTTTATAGCTCTGTTCAATTCGCTGGAAAACCGAATTCTTTTCAGAGAAATCAAGAACGTGAATATAAACTAAAAAGCGCGCGCGCGCGCGCGCGCGCGCGCGCGCGTGTGTGTGTGTGTGTGTGTGTGTGTGTGCGCGCGCGCGCGCGCGCGCGCCTACGTGCGCACACTCATAACACAACGTATAACGGTTCATTAGACGAGCATATGTTCATACATACAGAAAAAGGAAGAGGGATAGAACAACTGTTTTTAAAGGTGGGAATTTGATTTAAAGAATGAATTCTTCATAATGACGTGGAAGGCCCACACGTGGTCTGGGCAGTTTACCTACGGGCAGCCGGCCGACCTTTATCACAGGAAAAAGAATTATCGCAGGAAAAAGACTTTTTATCACAGGAAGAAGACTTTTATCACAGGAAAAAAAGGTCTTCAGCTAGGCCTCTCCAGCCACCGTAGGGGTCACCAGGAATACACCACCATCCGGCTCAGCCCCTGACTCCAACATCCCACTTTCAAGCAGAGAAGGCGAGGAGGGTCAAACCATAGGGTCAAGGGTTTGCCTCGACGTCTCATCCGAAAGCAGCCGGAGGGTCTACAGAGCAGACTGAAATGAGGGGAAGAAAAAAGGATACACACATCACAGCGGGAGAGTAGGACCAGCAACTTCTGGAGGGATGGTCCAGTGCTGGGCTTCAGTGTACCACCCTGCGGCACGTCTGATAAACTCATGTTGCTTACAGCCCAGCTGACCACAATCGGACATATCTGGGCTGGCTGTGGCCCTGTTATCCTGCGGCTGCAATGCGATATGTCTGGCACATCAGCATTGCCCTTGATGTCGTTCTGGGGGGGGGGGGGGGGGGGGGGGGGGGGGGGGGGGGCTTCAGCCGTTGAGTCTGGAGATGAGCTGAGACGTATTTTGGTACTGTACTGGCCCTACATGAGGCCTCTGGCAGCAGGCCGCTGGATACGCTCAAGACTGTTGATGGTAGGGCTTCCACATGTGGTGGCCAGTTCCACTGGATGATCCGGCTGGACTCTTCACAGGTGGCATGGACTCTAATGGGGCAACCACTGGTGTTTCTGCTGACAAAGCTGGACCCTGATGGAGCAATCACTGGTGTTTCTGTTGGCAAAGCTGGACTCTGATGGAGTAACACTGGTGTTTCTGCTGGCAAAGCTGGACTCTGATGGAGCAACCACTGGTGTTTCTGTTGGCAAAGCTGGACTCTGATGGAGCAACCACTGGTGTTTCTGTTGGCAAAGCTGGACTCTGATGGAGCAACCACTGGTGTTTCTGCTGGCAAAGCTGGACTCGATGGAGCAACCACTGGTGTTTCTGTTGACAAAGGCTGAGATTTTGTTGGCTTTTGTAGCCGTAGTGTGGCTATGATTCCTGTGCGAGTCTTTCTTGTCAGTTCCAACCCCAGTCACTCTGCGCCGTTGACGCTGATAGAAACGAAGTGGCCGTACCGTTTAGAAGCTGGCAAGGGCTTATTTCATGTTTGTTTTGATGGTAAGGCTGTTGCATTCGACTGGATATAACGGATTTCACAGGGCAGAATCCTAACAGAATGATACTAACAAAGAAACTGCAGCGTGTCTTGACGCTCTGGCGACATGATAAATGATTGCCGGTTATGATGACAGAGTGGCAGGCGTTTTGTTCAAATATTTTCTTTTTCAAAACATGCAGTTGCCTGTCTCTATCAACGGCAAGCGTTTGTTACGTTCCCAGAGAACCATGACACACCTACAACTATGTTTCTGGTATCGTTCCATCTGAGTTGCAGAAATTCGATAATCCGTTCCCTTCAGCACTCAAATTCCTCCATCCTCTCTTATCAGCTTTACGATTCTACCATCAAATCCCTTCAACAGTTCGACCATTTACTCTTGCCCGTTCAGTTATGGCCAGATACGAGCACTGTTAACAAACAAGAATCAACTGCATAGCTGCTTTCTTTAAAACATATAAAGATCGACCAACTACTCCCTTCTACATTATCAACATTGTATCATTTTCTGTCTGTCTTCGTTTCACATTAAAATCGTACCACCTGCTGTCTTCAACATTAAACCCTGTCGACTTTCACTAGCAGTACATCCAGCAAGAAAATCCAAACTGGAGCGTGATCGGCAGAGCTGGGTTGGACTTGCCTAAGACATGCCGCAGGCCAGAGGGATCATACTGGAAAGGTCACATCCTAGGTTAACAATGATAGCGCCGTCTTGCGACCTCCAACACAGCGGACGCGAAAAGTGTGCTCATAGGAGAAAACGATCGAGTATCTGTGGAATACAAATCACATTCGCCATGTGGAACGGTGAAGGGCGCTCGGAGAGCTTGTAAACCTGAAAGAATTACCCAGTGCGATACAGATATTCCTATCCCATTTTTTGCCCAGGCGGAATTAGTATAGACAGAAGGTGAGCATGTCCTGTGGTATAGTGGAGAAGAGGACAGACATGCACATGGGCTGTTGTTTTTTTTTTATTGGTATTTTTTTAATGAACGATCGCTCATGGAACGCTGTACAGAGATGCTGCCATGTTAGCAGCTGAAGGAGACCATGCCAGCAAAACCATTCAACATCACGCGCACACCAGATTAGGAACATTCTACGCTCAGCTTCAAACAGTCTTCGACATGGCTGACAGAAAAGACACTGTCTTCCATCAGGCTGACAGAAATACCAAAGTTGGAATATATGCTAAAGAAAACTGGATGAATTTTTGTGGTCCTACCGTGAGAAGATCATCAATGAGAGTATGCGTGCTGTCAGTAGGAATGTGTTTCAGAACACCTCCGAGAAAGACCTGTTGCGCAGAACTCAGCAGAAGCAACACCCTCGTCCGATTTGTAGCCATCAGCAAATTTCTGTAGATGGATGGAAATTCAGAACAAAATTTAGGCGGGAAAATGTCTTGTGGGCCACAGAGCTGATGAAATCCAAACTGCTAACCGTAGGCCTACAGGATGCATCAAATGTAGAGACTTTCAAACACTCCGTGACCACGTCGTAGCAATAGTTGCAATGCCGAAATGCGGCAAGGCTGCAACTATTGACAGCGTCTCTGCAGAACTCTAGAAAAAAAAAAAAAAAAAAAAAACGGCGGAAAGGCTTAACTGATTTTCTAACTGCCAACTGCAACAACATTTGACACTCTGGCGAATGCCCCACGCCACGGACTTAACAATCAATAGTCTCATTTCCCAAGAAAGGAAACCCCCCACACTGTCAGAGCTACCGCACTATCAGTTTGATACCATACCAGCATAGTAATGCTAAAAAAAAAATCATCCTAAACAGACAATAGTTGCAAGGCAAGATTTCATTTTTGCCGAAGAACAGGATTTCGCAACTGATGGCAAAACTACCATCGAACAAATGTTTAATCTGTGTACCCTTTGCGAAAAATACCACTTACGTCAGAGGGAGTTTTACCACGTCTTCACAGACTTCCAGAAGGCGTGTGACAGAGTCTGGCGGGAGAGAGGCGCTAGGCCGCAATGAAGAAATTCTACAACGGGCAAAGTCCAGCTAACACCATCCGGTCACTATGCGTCAAAGGGATCGGGGCAGTGATCACACAGGGTGCTAATGGAAAGCTGTTCCATACTTCTGTTGGAGTTCGCCAGAGCTGCCTTCCATTTCCCACAATGTTCAACATATTCCTAGAAAGTATAATGACTGGTGCGCTTGAAAATTGTCAGCAGTCAGCATTTGGAAGAATCGACGCGAAACATTGCTTTGCATACGACATCGATGATCTTGCAGGCAGTGAACTTGCCTAGTTTATAGAAAGACTGCATGATCAGTCAACAAGGTATACGGCATAGAAGTCAGCGCCAAACGACAAAGCTAATGGCCTATCACAATTCTACCATCATTACCAGTATAACTGTCTATGGACAGAACCAGAAATCCTCTCAAGGGCAGCAAACACAATACCAAAGGTGCCAATACTGTTACTTGTGTAGGAAAATAGCATCTATACTGGTACATTCCATCTTCCTAAAAACACATGAGGCATGGGCATTCATAGCAACTCTGGAAAGAAGAATCCAAGCAACGTAATTAAGGCGTCGCCGCAAAATACCAATCATCAGATGTTATACTGATCATATTACCAACCAACAACAAAGGCATCAAAGCGGTCAGACTGCACGTCGGACCATTTTAAGATCTACTGACGTCAGCAAACAAAAGAAAATCGTATTGATACAGCCATCTAACAAAATCAAACAGCTTTGCTGAAACAATTTTCTAAGGACCCGTTGAAGAAGGGAGACGGAGGGGAAGACGGAAATAGCGATGGACTAACAACATTATAGAATAGTCATGGAAACCAGTGGCAAAGACCCAGGCTTTGACACACAACCGTCTGAGCTGGAGGAACCTGATGATGAGTTCATCAATATGGCGCCTCAATGGCTGTTCACGGAAATAAGGGGAGAAGAACAAGAAGAAAACAAAAGAGAAGAATATGACGTTCTTTACAGCATTAAAATTCGGTGGTTCTAACAATAAAATTCAAACTATCTGTTCTCGCTAACTTTAGAAATGAATTGTTCTGGTCAACATTAAAATAAGGCTACATGCAAGCTCGGTCTCTCTTATTATATATGACCATACTCTCTCTCTCTTCTTTTCTCAAAAAGCTTTCGACCACCTACATCAACAGCGTCATAAACGTACACTTGAGCATTACTTGGAGAGCAAAACTGATTCACCCAAAAGGGTTTAGCTCCAAACTTTGCACGTCACAGACGACAAAACTGACACAAGTAAAACTGGAAGATTATTTTATGACGTATTACAGTTTCTAAATCTTTGGACCCAACAGTGTGTCTGTTCAAACTTCGACTTATGCGAAGGAAATGGAAATACTGCTTTGAATTTGTTAAAGCATCAACAGTCCAAAACCACGATACTGTATGGAGTTTTCATACGTTGCAAAACAGTTATGAGAACCGTTCGAACCTTTCTTGTTTCTGGAAGGAAACGTTTTTTGAGACATCAAAGTTCAAATCACGGACCCCGTCTGTGTAAAAGATTGTGTGAGTTTGCCAAAACCTTGAAAATTTTAAAGTGCATCATATTACATGAAATTTTAAGGTATTGTCAGACAAAATAATTTTGCAATAACCATGTGAATTTGTTTGTTTTCGGTGATTTGTTGTTGTAGTGTTGAGGAATTAGAGTTTAAATGAGGTAATCGTTCTGTTTATTCAGATCAGCACAGGAGACGCTGTCCGATTAACTCGGAACGGTTGAAACTGAGGTTAGCATTCGACTTCCTGCTCTCATTGACGTTAAAATTCAGCTCTCTGCTTTCAACGTTAAACCTTTATTATCTGATCTTGTCTGTATTAAAATGTGCTCTCTCTCTCTCTCTCTCTCTCTCTCTCTCTCTCTCTCTCTCTCTCTCTCTCCCACATTAAAATTTGGCCACCTGTATGTTCCCTTCAATATTGTGATTTGACCACCTTCATGTTCTGATAAAACATTGTGGTCTGTTTACCAATTTACTCTCTTCAAAATTAAGATTCCACTTCATGATCACTTTAACATTAAATTCTGCTGACTGCTCTCTTCAACATTAATATTCGACAGTTTGCTCTACTGAATATTAGATTTCTACAACCTATGGTCTCCTCGGCAAATACAGTGCTCCAATTACCTGTCTTAAACACTGGATTCTACCACATGCTCTTGTCAGCATGCAAAACTGAAGCAACGTACTCTGTTTAAAATGAATTCGACCACCAGATCTTCCTCTCCGACGTCACTGTCATATTTGCAGCTCCATTCAATATAAAAATCATGCCATTTCCTTTCTTCAACATAAACGTTTAATCACCTGCTCACCACAACATATAAAATTCGACATCTGCCCTCCTCAGCATTAAAATTCAAACAATCTAGTTGCCCTTTTCAAAATTCAATATTCTACCACCTGCTCTCTCAACGTAAAAAGATTCGACCACCTAGTTGCTCTCTTCAACACGACTGAAATTTATATTCTTTCTGACAAGAAGGTCGGGTGTCTCTCAGTCGTGGTAACCTGATATTCTACCACCTGCTCGCTGGGAAATGTGAACAGTAGGACACAGGAGTACTGGTTAAACACACGTGTGATCACCCGTGAGCTGAAATAGGCTTCCAGTTGCGTACACGGTGGTGAACCTCTCAGTATCGCTGTCAGAGATCTTTTCCTTGACTACTGGACGTGACACCAGGCATATTTTTCTTACAGCTAAGTCCCCCCCCCCCCCTCTCTCTCTCTCTCTCTCTCTCTCTCTCTCCCCATGCATTGATCTATACAAAACAAGCCTAGCTTACGCTGGACCATATGTCTAGAACTCACTTCCACCAAATCTACAAAACATGATAACTTTAAAAACTTTTCAAGGAACATTTGCATAAACATTTTATGTCTCAGTAATTTAATTAATCGATTACAATGATTAGCGCCCATTCGCAAAGACTTCTGTGAACCATACTTTGAATAAATCGTCTAAACATAAAAAACCTACTCCGTTAAAATCGCTCATCCCCACTCCCACTCTGTCTACCATCCCTTTTCTCCTCCCCCTACCTACCATTCTCTCTTCCCCACCCTCCTCTGGCCTTTCTCTCTGTAGTTTTGTTTGTTTGTTTGTAAGTTTTCCTTCTGTTTTACCATCCCCCATCTCATTAGTACTTTTATGAATAGTTTGCTTATCATTGTAGAATTAGATTACCATGTTGCTAAGTAGAATTGTCAGTATAAATGATATGTGTGTTGAAATAATGTATGCATGACAAGGACAGATTGTAAGACTAGGCTTTGGCCTAAATCTTCATCCTTGTGTATTAAGATCAATCAATCAATCTCTCTCTCTTTTACTCTGCCTCCCTCCCCCACCCTCCTCTCTCTCTCTCTCTCTCTCTCTCTCTCTCTCTCTCTCTGTTCTCGGCAACAACTCGAGCTTCACCATCGGTGAGAATTCTGCGACAAATTTTAAGGTAGCCACATCCCGTCTTCGGGGATGTTAGAACGCGACACCAGTGTGCCTATCATGTCATCTTTTCCACCAACTCACCACAGCCTACTCTCTTCCGCAAAGTGGGATGGAATCTAAGATGCGAGCAATTTTTAAAAAAAAATTTTTAATTATTTTTTTTATGCATGTATCCACAGGCACGATCTCGGTTTAAAATATGATGCAAAGGACTTGGAGAGGACCATAGTCGGCACAAATGGTTTGTTTGTTTGTTTAATTCATTAATTAACTACCAACACCCTTGCTCCAACGTCCATGATGAGAGAACATTAGCTTGTAAGCAAGATCTCCTTACACCGCTGGCTAGACTGCCATACTTTCCAGTCTTGTATGTGAGAGTTAACTCCATTCGGCTTTCATGTGATCGAGTTACGTCAATCAGTCATTTGTTTTGATGAGACTGAGTGGAGTACAATATCCATTTATTCTTCAGTCAGAGTCATTTGTCTGAATAAACCTGACTGGAGCACAACATCTCGTTTCATACTTCTCTTCCTTCGTACCCGTGCTCTTAACGTCACGGCTGTTCCAGACCATGATCTGTGTTCTCTTGTCGTGTACAACTTCACTGCAGAAGGTTCCGATGGCATTGTATTAACCCTGGCAGTGCTAACCGCATGTGCGATCTTCTTAAGCACTTGGGTTGTGTCTCCACGTGTACCTTCTCTAGGTTAGCGCTGTTTTGTATGAAGGACTCGGGACATGTCGCACTGGTCGTTTGCCCTGAGAGAGCGGACACGTAAGGTCATCCGACTTTCCCCCATTTCACCAGGGTTGAATTTGAGGGCAGGAGTCACATGCAAATCCAATGACGAAACTGATCCTCAGAGGTTCTGTGTGCCCTGTTTCATTCCAGCTGCAAGTTCTTCGGAGCGCGTTTCTGATGTAGTCCAGTGCCTCTGCTGGTCTTCTTGCTGGACTCCTGGAGTCTGTTGGCATCCTATTCTTCCCTCTAATACCATGTCTGTCTTTGCTTTCTCTTTTGCCACTGACTACCACTTCATCTCTGGTGACCCCAGTCCCCGTCTAGTGTGTGTGTGTGTGTGTGTGTGTGTGTGTGTGTGTGTGTGTGTGTGTGTGTGTGCGTGCGTGCGCGCGCGCGCGCATGCGCGTGTGTGTGTGTGTGTGTGTGTGTGTGTGTGTGTGTGTGTGTGTGTAAGTGTGTGTGTGCGCGTGCGTGTGTAGGTGTGTGTTTGTGTATGTGTGTGTGTGTGTGTGTTGTTGTTATGTCCTGATCTTACAGATGTTCCTCTGCAATGTCCACTGCCTCCTGAACTGTCCATTTCTTGCCAGTCTTCAGCTTGGGTTGGACTGACCTCGCTGTCTTGTCTCCCGAATCCTCCAACATGGTCAGTAACCTTGCTGTACCTACTTCGTGCTCCTCAACAATGAATGTTGGGGATAGTTTCGGCTTCGTCTGGCGGCAGGGAGACCTGGTGGGACGCCGAGCCATTTCCTGTGTATTTGTTAATTCTGGCTCCCGGTATTGCATCAACCGAGCTGCTGCTGATGTTGTGTATCATCAGGGGATAGAGGGGCTTCTTCGGGTCAGCATAAGCTGCCAGACAGCCACACTGGTCTATTATCTGCATGTTTTACCTTGCCATTGGCGTGGTGTCTTATTGCCTCATAATGTCTGTTAAAGAGTCATCATTCCACCACTTTGACTGGTTTTCTGTCACTATTGGAATGACCTGATTGGATACAGTTTGAACCGTTTCAGTGACTTTTGCTTTCCGCAGGGAGAAGCTCCGTGATTTCTGTCTGTCTGTCTGTCTGTCTGTCTGTGTGTGTGTCCGTGTGTGTGTGTGTGTGTGTGTGTGTGTGTGTGTGTGTGTGTGTGTGTGTGTGTGTGAGAGAGAGAGAGAGAGAGAGAGAGAGAGAGAGAGAGAGAGAGAGAGAGAGATCAACCTTTCTGAATGTTGTGGATGACTGTTTCTCCAGACATACATTCAAACTATCAGAACTTTCACATTTCTAGTTCTCCTTGGTGGAAGTTTAACATTTGCTGATATTTATGCGCCATCTCTCCTATCCAAAAATATGTTTTTTTTTTTTTCATTTAATAAAGAAATAGGCAAACAAACACCCGAAACGTAATTTAAGCTTTTCTGTGTGCACATCAATATTTTACAAGAAATAGAAAATACACATTCACACTATCAAAGCAACGGATACAATTTTTTCGTGTGCGCACCTGCATCATTAAGAAATGAAGAATCATTGAGTTCTCTATTGCAGGCCATGGGTGAATGTACGCACAGATGGTTAAAGACGCAAAACTTTCTCACACACGAAAGTATATTATATATACACATACATACACTTTATATGATCTCCATTTGCCGCTGTTGTGCAGGTGAAGGGTTTTTATATTCATAACTTAATGCCCTAATTGTCCATTCTCATTATCTTTCTCTCCCCCCACTCCTTTTTTTTTTTTTTTTTTTTTTTTTTTTCTTTCCTTTTTCTTTCTTTAGTTTTCAATATTTGCAAAGTCACTGACGTAACGATGAAGGAATTGCCAGGCTGCGCCTGTTTTTCTCCCACTAAATTGTTGAACACACAACTGATAGATAGATAGATAGATAGATAGACAGATAGATAGAGATAGAGAGAGATAGAGAGAGAGAGAGAGAGAGAGAGAGAGAGAGAGAGATAGATAGATAGATAGATAGACAGACAGATAGATAAACAGACAGACAGATAGACAGGTAGGTAGATAGACGAATAGAAACAGACAGACAGATCGATAGATAGATAGATCGATCGATATCAAGTACCATTCAAATATCAGACATTAGCTCCGAAGAGAACGTCCATATCCGCTCAGCTATCTCAAGTGGGAACCGAATCCTGGGACCGAATCCCGGACCTCGGGACAAGAGTCTGACGCCTCACCCATGGGACCATCCAGGCCACCTTTGAATCAAATCACTAATACACGCCATTTACACACACACACACACACACACACACACACACACACACACACACACACACAGAGAGAGAGAGAGAGAGAGGAGAGAGAGAGAGGAGAGAGAGAGAGAGAGAGAGAGTGGACCGTTCTATCCAAACATACACGCGATTCAGATTATGCCGTTTACATGACAGTCGAGCACAAAGGCCCTGACACAGCTGGCCAGAAAAGACAAGACAGAAAGGCAAAAACACTCACATGCAGAAAGAGAGAAAGAGGTGGACTGAGAAAGATGGTGGGACTGAGAGGGGGGGGGTGGGGGGGGGGGGGGGGGGGGGGGGGGGGGGGGGGGGGGAGATTGGAACGGAAGGGGTGGGGGGTGAGGGCGAATGAATGCAGAGCCTACAGGATGGCTACACACACACACACACACCACACACACACAACACACACACCACACACACACAACACACACACACACACACACACACACACACACACACACACACACAGAGAGAGAGAGAGAGAGAGAGAGATGGGAGAGAGAGAGAGGAGAGAGAGAGAGAGGAGAGAGAGAGAGAGAGAGAGTTATGCAAGGTGAAATTTCGAAGTTCTATACTTCGACCTCCACCGGGCACACACTCAGATATCACAAAAGCCGTATTTTCAAGGACAAAAAACAAAACAAAAACAAACAAACTTAGACGACAAAACCACTGTATGTTCATTTTACAGGTTCGCAGGACCATTCCTCAATCTTTATTTTGAATCACAATCGTTACATTCTATGTCAGAAGTCAGCCGAAAGTTGAGCTTGATTGAAGGGCCGAAACCTGACACGTTTCACGGTCGCATTGTGCAAAGTCTCTTCTTATCACCTCGGCTCCAGCATACAGCACCTACAATCTCACTACCGGCTTGGATTACGAAGTTTTCACTTTATAACACAAAGATAACATTTTTCCCTTGAAAAAAAAAAGTGCCACACTTGCCACTCTATTCAAAACGTACAGCCCCCAAACTCAAGTTCAACTTGAAAGGGGCAGAACTATTTCACAACTGCTCAACACATACTTCGCCCAAATTTCGCAGTTCTCAAGGGGGAACAAAACCTCTTGTGCAAAGTCAGTGGTGCGTGGCTTCCGTCGATGCCAGGACCTCGCAAGCCGGAATGACTCCGATAGGATCAGCGAGTCACGGTGGAGTTTCCTTCCAGAAGAATCGTCTCCGGGCTGCTGGTGGTGGCGTCAGGAAGCAGCGAACAAATTGCACAACACTGCTAATCCACGCCTGCATTGACGCTGCACTGTGCCTCGCATGCCCCCATCGTCTGTGCCCCCCCCTCCCCCAAAAAAATATCTCGCGCGTCAGTCTAAGGACCGTTCAGAATGTCGATCATCCTTTCCACTCTTGGTGCTGTTCGAAGAATGGGGGGGAAAAAGACGGGAGGATGATCGGTGGGTGTCAGAGTCGGGGACGCAAAACGCTGCGCGCTTAGTTCAAGCCCTGCACGCATGGAAATTGCATCCCTCTCCGACATTCCTTTTTTTTTTTTTTTAATTTGTTTTTCTATTTCAAATGGCATGTCGTCAGTTTTGCATCTTAAGCGCTCAACATTTAGTTTTTCATTGATGTAAACTAAACAAGATATCCGTTATGAAAAACTTGAACGTGTCCGACTGTTTATATATTAACTTGCACACACACACACACACACACACACACACACACACACACACACACACACACACACACACACACACCGAAAACTATGTCTCTCTCTCTGCTGAGTTAAACAAGCTTACAAATACAAAAACTAGCTACTTCATGTTCCGGTTTGTCATCATTCCTCAAAGCTTTTTAAAAAGCTTTCCTGACAACCCCAATCTATGCCACGAGAAACCGTTGATAGTTCTAGCTCGACTTGCTGAGCAAACTATCTTATTTGGGTGAAAAGACTACGACATAGAGTTGCTGTTGATGCTGTTATATATTACAGGGCTTCTGGATTAATTCGTGCGCTCATTTCCGCACATTTTCAGATATGGGACACAAAATGTAATACGTTGAGTGCATGCAGCTTCTACTGAGTTTGAAAAAAAAGGCACGAATCACCATGACAGTTCTGGAAACGGTCAGTGAATATGCATGGGGATAATCAGAATGAGTAGGGAGACGGACGGTTTTTGCTTTACCTGGAAGAAACAAAGGCACGTTATGATACACCTGTTTGTAAGCTGTTAGACAAAAACAATCATGAAAGAGTGACAGAAAGCGCTGTTCTATCAACCATTCAGTGATACACCTGTTTGTAAGCTGTTAGACAAAAACACATCATGAAAAGAGTGACAGAAAGCGCTGTTCTATCAACCACTCAGTGATACACCTGTTTGTAAGCTGTCACAAAAACCACCATGAAGAGAGTGACAGCTCTATCAGCCATTCAGTGACCTTTTGCTTTGTCGTGTTGACATTTTTTCTGTCTCATCTCCCATGCCACTTCAGTGCCACTACTCTCAAGCCGCTCACTTCGGCTCCCCGTCCACAGCCACACATCCATGCTCATCCAGCCGCAGCCCCCCTTCTTCACCGGCATTCCACAAGCAGCGCCAATGTCAAGTCGTCATGAGGCAACCCACAGAGGAGACACTGCTCTGCGGCTGAGTCACTTCGGTGGTGTTCAGTTGTGTCTGATCCAGTCAACATTGGCAAGACACCATCCGCTAAACCCCCTACCGACGATACGACAGTGATTGTTGAGTCGCGGAGCCAGCGTGAATAATCGAGCGTCCCCCCTGTGGAGGGCGCCACCACGTCCGTCCATCGACAGCTCCCATGAACTCGCCGATACTGGCGACCTCGACACGAACTCACCAAGGCACGGCTGTGGGCACGGCATGGAAGCCGAGGTCAGCCTGCGTCTAGTGCCGCATTACACCTTGTTTGCGCACTGTCAACTACGATGAGCACCCATGCCGCTTGAGCATGCCTGCGCTCGACCTCTCAGGCCTCGTCAACTCACGAAGCGCGTCATGGACAAGAGTTTTTACCTTCGGGTGGGATTACAATCGCGCACCCTAGTGCAAGCGCAAAGGCGGATGCATGTCACGCACGGGTTGGTTGTTCCGACCGGAGACGCATATGTTGGGGCTCACAAATTAGGCTATAGCATTACAAACTAAAGGGGGTACTCGGGTCAGCGCAGAATTCTGTCGCGGTCGAACGGATCCTGAACCTAATCTTTCATCCGGATCTGCACCAAACTGTAAAAAAGAAATAAAAACAAACAACAACAAAATACCTCCTATGTGTCTGTGGGGAATAGCATATGAAAAATACGAAACGTGCACAATTGAAGCACTGGAAAGTTAGTGTATATTCCATGAAAATATAACTTCATATTTATCATTATCATACCTATTGAAGTTAAAAAAAAAAACAGAAAGAAAGAAAGAAAGAAAGAAAACATAGTCTGGCTAAGGTGATTCTGGATCCACCTTCGTTCTCGGCTCAATCTGCATCGTTCTACCAAGTTTCGTTAAAATCGGTTTCATTGTTCTTGCATAACCTTGCTGCAAGACAACCAAAGCAACAGACAGACGCGGGTGATCATACAACCTTCACGGTGGAGGTAGAAATGATCTTGCTTGATCCTACTGGGTGTGTGGACACGAATCTTACAGGGTATTTTGGAGTTTTAATGGCCAGGTAGCAAAGAACAGAATAACGATCAGGTGCAAGATCACCGCGTACATGGGTAAAGTGAATGAAGTTGTCTGTCTGCACCTTTGAGAATAGCCAGATGAAGAAGAGGTACATCCGCTTACAGGAGCAGGTTTACTGACTCTCTAGACAAAATCTAATATCTCGCTTTGCAAACTTTTCAACTGGAAACATTCATGGCACGAAAATGATGGAAATTCAAACAATCTTTTATAACAATACTTTTGCTTGACAATAACGAAATTGAAGAAAATGTAATTTATTAAAACACAACTTTCTTTCGCAACAATACTCGGCATCGTGTAGTAGTTCATTTGAAAAGAGAAGAATCTGAAGTGCAGTATTCTGCAAGGCAATACTTTTGCTTGGCAATACGAAATTGAAGAAAATGTCAGATATATTAAAACAGAACTTTCTTTGGCAACAATACTCGGCATCGTGTGGCAGTTCATTCGAAAAAGAGAAGAATTTGAAGTGCAGCATTCTGCAAGGGGAATCTTTGATGATAAGGACATGACCCTCTCCCCTCCCAGCCCCTTCAAACCACCCTTCTCCTTACTCCACTGGAGTTACTGCAACTCACCGAAAGACAAATCACAACACTTTGTCTCGTCACCAGAGCTGACGAAGCTAGGCCTTAAAAAAAAAAAAAAACAAAAAAAACAAAACCGCCATGCCTATATCATGATCGTGGACACTGTCACAGATTGTCGAATATTTAACTATTAGACTTGCAGACACGCTGTGGAACTGTTAGACCTGCACAAACACTGTGCATTTAAACTCACAGAGGAACAACTGATCTGGCGCTGTGGAGCAGTCTGACGCAATGATGAAGCTGGACAGGCGGCAGCCCTGGAATCGTACACAGAGGCTCATGACTGGCGACAAACAAGTCGGCGGAGGGGGGCAACGAAGGAGCTGTTGGACCTCGATCCCTCCCACCTCCACCCGCCCTGCCCCGTCCCACACACCACCTCCAGCCCTCCTAGGTGCTTGTGGGACTCGGGACCGGAGGAATGAGCGAGACAGGCCTCTGGGATGTGGGCGGCGCTCGGCGGATCACGGGGATGGAGGCAGATTGCGTGTCGCCCCATCCTTGGTCCTCTTCCCTGGAGCTGCCAGTTTCTCTTCCCTGCCAGTGTTCTCTTCCCTGGAGCTGCCAGTGTCCTCTTCCCTGGAGCTGCCAGTGTTCTCTTCCCTGGAGCTGCCAGTGTTCTCTTCCCTGGAGCTGCCAGTGTCCTCTTCCCTGGAGCTGCCAGTGATCTCTTCCCTGGAGCTGCCAGTGTTCTCTTCCCTGGAGCTGCCAGTGATCTCTTCCCTGGAGTGTTCTCTTCCCTTACCTCTTCAAATACCTCTTCAAAGGAAGGAACGTTTCACCCAACTGCTGACACATGATTCTCAAGAGGTTTTGTGATGAGAGAGAGAGAGAGGATTGGTAAGATAGAGAGAGAGAGAGAGAGAGAGAGAGAGAGGGGGGATGGAGAGAGGGGGGCCTGTTTGTTATTTCCCGGGGTTAGGGGGGGATGGAGAGAGAGGAGGGGAGGGGTGGGTAGGTATATGGTTGTGTTGCAATATGATGTCTTTTCCGACCTTTATCTTGTATGCGTCGAAGATGATGTGAAGCTTACGTGGGGGAAAGAACCTGAACTGTTGAACTCTCTGCACAAGGCGATGCTCATCAAGATCTCTGTTCACTCGGTTGGCCGGCCTCCCTGTCTGTTATTCATACGTTGTGTGTGTGTGTGTGTGTGTGTGTGTGTGTGTGTGTGTGTGTGTGTGTGTGATTTTTATAAATGATCACCCACTCTTTGCTGTACAGCGGGGCTGCTCTGCTCCCCCCCCCCCCCCCCCCCCCCCCCTAAATATTCCTCTCAATTTTTTTTTAAAATTTCCCCGGCACCTTTTAAACCCCCACACCACGTCCCACACACCCACCCACACCACCCACACTCACCATCTCACACGTGTGTGGCACAAGTGTGTGTGTGTTGTGTGTTGTGTGTGTGCTTGTGGTGTGTGTGAATAAAACACTGAATGACACCCACACACACACACACCCCCACACACAAAAACACCCAAAACAGAAAACAAACCTGATCAATCGTAAAGCACGCAACTACGTTCATGTTAACAGACTACCAGAAAAAAAAGTATCCATGGTAACTGAGTGGCTTGAGACACCTTGAGACCCATCCTCCCCCCTCCCTCCCCATCCCCAAACGCTCTCTTCTCGCCCACTGTAGTAACTCTTCAGTTTGTTGTGCAGGCGTTCTGATGTTAGTGGAGGTGAGAATCGCTTCCAACTGCCGAGGCTGTGGTGTGCTGAGCCAATATAAACCAAAATGTACAGAACTGCTAATTTCCGCTACTTTTTTCTTTTTTTTTTTTTTTTTGTAGCGACACTGCTGTGTGATCCCTGCATAACGAGGAAGTCCTGTCGTCTCAGACTGCTCACGTGATGGTGATGTGTGTGTTTACAATGTGGATCACACCTATCCCTCCTCTCTCTGTGGAGAGACTGACGGGACAGACAGAGACCCGTGTGTGTGTGTGTGGGAGAGAGAGGGAGAGACAGACAGAAAAAGGAGAGAGAGACAGACAGAAAGAGAGAGAGACAGAAAACAAAAGACAGCGACCCTGTGTGGTGTGTGTGTGTGTGTGTGTGTGTGTGTGTGTGTGTGTGTGTGTGTGTGTGCGAGTATTACAAGGAAGTAAAACAGAGAGAAGGGAAGTACATGACATAACTGCTTGGTGCATTCCTTTCATACCGTCCAGCATGTTGTTCATGGTGACTTTAATCCGGGACACGGCATACTGCAGTGTGTCAAAACATGAATACGCACAAATTTCTAGAGTTGTCCAACAGAACAGTATTATTTAAAAAAAAAAAAAAAAAAAAAAAAAAAAAAGCTCAGTGAAAAGTACACAAACACCAAGAACACAAGTAAAACATCAGGATTAAAAGGTATTCATATGCACGCATGTCTGAAACAATCAGCCAAAAAAAAGAAATCTTATCGCTATCGTTTCATATCTGTTAAAGGATCGATGTCGATGTACTTTCTTCGCTTGATTTGTCCATTTTTTCATGTAGAACGATCAATGTATCAGTGTGAGGAGGATTCCTTTGACGTAAAGGGACGACTGCCATGGTGATGCCTACTGTTTAGCAACACGACGGTTGACGCTAGATCATCATGATCACACACACACACACACACACACACACACACACACACAGAGTATGTGCACGCTCTCTCTCTCTCTCTCTCTCTCTCTCTCTCTCCTCTCTCTCTCTCTCTCACACACACACACACACTCATACACATTCATACAAACACATTATGTGTACGCTCTCGCTCTATGTCTCTCTCTCTAACAACACACACACGCACACACGACGACGCACACAAACACACACACACACACACACACACACATTAACACACACACAACACACACACACATACACGCACGCGCACAACACACGTTATGCACAGACAAATGCACGCATGCACATGCTGAGAGAGAGAGAGAGAGAGAGAGAGAGAGAGAGAGAGAGAGAGAGAGAGAGAGAGAGAGAGAGAGAGAGAGAGAGAGAGACAGACAGACACAGACAGACAGGGATAGAGAACGACAGCCAGATAACAACAATAATCAAGACAGCACACAATATTCTTAGAAACAACTGCTCAATATCATCAAAGAAAAGCCGATAAGACTCCGAGCAGACCATTCCATATCTAAACGAATGGCAACCGCCAACGCAGAATCACTTCAGAGATTAAGCGCTCGCGCGCGCGCGTACACACACACACACACACGCGCGTGCGCGCGCGCGCACGCACTCACACACACGCACACGAACTGAGGTGGGGGGGGGGGGGGGGGGAGGGGGGGGGGGGGGGGGGGAAATTACCTTCCTAAACCTAAGACATACTAGAGTGGTGTCAAATCACACCACGCACAGCCAAACACACACAAGAAACCACTCAACTACAAGAAACATTGTCCAAGCAATAATGCTGTTGAATAATCAACCCCATGGGTTATTATCTGACATTTCTTTTCAACATGAAGGAAGGAGGGAAAAGGAGAAGTCACACACACACACACACACACACACACACACACACACACACACACACACGCACACACACACAACACACATGACAAACACACAGAAGGGGGGGTAGGGGATGGGAGGGAAGAAAGAGAGGGGTGGGGGGGTGGGAGGGGAGAAACAGGCAGACAGTGTCTGGGGGTCTGCGGAGGGGGGAGATCTCGCTCACGAGGAGGTGGGAGTTGAGCGAGAGAAGAGGACACGAAAAAGAGAGGAGAGAGAGAGACGGAAACAGGAGGTGTCTCTGTCTGGAGGAGGAGGAGGAGGTCTCTCTCTCGGAACACACACACAAAGCGCGCGCGCATGTGCACACACACATGTGTGTGCGCAGAAAGAGTGTGTGTGTGTGAGGAGGTGTGTGTGTGTGTGTGTGTGTGTGTGTGTGTGTGTGTGTGCGTGCGTGCGTGCGTGCGTGCATGCGTACGTGTGTGTGTGTGTGTGTGTGTGTGTGTGTGTGAGAGAGAGAGAGAGAGAGACAGAGAGACAGAGGGAGAGAGAGACAGACAGACAGATAGAGACATAGCGCTGCGAGAACGAGAAGACAAAGAAAAAAGGTGACAAGAGACAGATAGAGGAAGCGGCGAGGGGGGGGGGGGGTGGGGGGGGTGACAGAGTAGGATATGAAAACAAAAAAGCAAACGAGACACAGATGGATAGAGAAGAAAAAGTAAGTCCGCCAGAGAGAGAGAGAGAGAGAGAGTGAGAGAAGAGAGAGAGAGAGATCGAAAAAAGTAAAAAAAAAAACATCAAAAGAGACAGGTCACGGGAGGTCAAGGCTGGATTAAAAGTATAATGTTTCAGACACTAACACGCTCACTCACACATCTCTTTTGCTGACGTTCTTTCTCGAGTGTATCCACGACTTCCTTGCATATATACGTCACACACACACACCACACACACACACACACACACACACTCTCTCTCTCTCTCGTAACACACGCACACGCACGCGCGCGTAACACATTACGGAAAAACTTGTAAATGCATACACTCAGCCAGCCAGCTAGCCAGCCAGCAAGCCACAACCACAGCCATGCGCGCGCGCATGCACACACACACACACACACACACACACACACACATTGGGATTAATAATGAGGGAGATACCGGAAAGGGGGGGGGGGGGGGAGGGCAGAGACAGGGAGAGTGGTTCGAGGGGACGAGAGAGAGCAAGTGAGCGGGAGGGATGAAGGAAGAGGGGAGAGAGAGAGAGAGGAGAGAGAGAGACACACAGAGAGAGACACAGGCCACACACACACACACACACACACACACACACACACCACACACACACACACAGACACACACACATATACACAGACATACACACGCGCACACGCGCGCGCGCGCGTATAAACAGACCGAGGAGAAACAGTTTAATGGAAATTTTACCTTGCCACAACTCACCTAGAGAAGACACGTAATCTGAAGAATCTGGGTTTGCCACCATACACGCCGCACGTGACAGAGAGAGAGAGAGAGAGAGAGAGAGAGAGAGACGAGAGAGAGAGAGAGAGACAGAGAGAGAGACAGACAGAGACAGAGAGAGAGAGAGAGAGAGAGAGAGAGAGAGAGAGAGAGAGAGAGAGAGGGGGGGGGGGGGGGGGGGGGGGGGGGGGACTGACTTCAGCATTTCAAGGTCGACATTAACGCAGTGGAATATTTTAACGGGCCCAAGTACACGGCTCAACACCACGATGATGATCATGGTCTTTCCCTGCGTTAGACACGAAACATGGGCCTTTTCAACGACCAGGCACCACCGCTCTGACCGGAGGAGCACCACTTCAGAGTGAGCAGATCGCAACCGAAGTGGAGAAAATCCTGGAAAAGTATTTTCCGTTAAGGGAAGTAATGACATTTACGGATTGAAAGTATTACTTCCCATGGACCTTTTACAACAACAAAATGCATGGAATACACAAAACACCTGCTTTTATACGACTAAAACAAAGCTTTAATATTACAAAAAAACATATTACTTATATAGATGTTATCAATTCGTAAATACTAACTTCAAAAGGTCCATGTTCAGTGGAAAATTCTGTTCTAATTTTGCGAAACGGATCCTGGATTCGCCGTTTAATCCGGATCCGCACCATAGATCCACACAAAAATGGAAACGACTTGATTCCTGGGCCATGTGTTCTATCTTTCCACCAGGTTTCGTTACAATCAGTTCGGCAGTTTCTGCGTGATTTTCCGGGCAGACGAACCCAACAAAACAAACAAACGCGAGATGAAAATGCCACCTTGACGGAAGCAATAACTACTAACCTTTCCTTCTATTTTCAGTGACCTTTTCTGTTGAAACGACACAACGCGATTACAGACTCCACTAACTGCTTTTCACTGTACGCTGTCTTTGTTTTTTCTTTCTTTCAGGTCAGTAACAATCGACTCTTGCTTCTTCTAGTCATCGTGCCTCCCTCCCCCCCCCCCACCCACCCCCCCCCCCACCCCGACGACCCACCGCCACGATGATAATTACAGATCCTGTTCCCTCTTCTCATCTCATGCACTGTCTTTTCCAAACGAACCAAACACAACGAGATAGTTTACAAAACGTTCCTTCGCCTGCTCACAACAAGTGTCTTTATTAAAAAAAAAAAAAAAAAAAAAAAAAAAAATTCCAAGACAATTTTTATTAGTCCCTCGAACCTCTCTCAGATATCGTAAAAAAAAAAAAGCAAAACGCAATGATTTCAACAACCCTCCTCTTCCCCTCCCCACCCTTTTTTTTTTCTCCTTTTTTTCAAATTTTTGATCACGAGAAATTGTCTTCTAAAAAGGTATTCTCTGGAAATGGTACTGTTGTCTTTACACACATGCACACACCCACTCTCTCTCTCTCTCTCTCTCTCTCTCTCTCACTCATCTATACACACACTCTATACACACACTCTTACACACACTCACGCAAATGGTATCCTCAGGAAATAGTACTATTATCCTAAAACTTACCTTACTCTCTCTCTCTCTCTCTCTCTCTCACTCACACTCACACAACACACACACACACACACACACACACACACACACACACACACACACACACACACACACACACACACCAGTTGCATGTGCGGACAGTCCTTCAGTGCATTTTAATTTTTGAAGACATGTACGTTACAGAGTTTTTCTTTGTACTGTAGCGGGACAGCTGTCGGCATGCGTGCGTGCGTGCCCCACGTGGTGTGTGTGTGTGTGTGTGTGTGTGTGTGTGTGCTGCGAAGCACATTGGCATAACGGTCCTTCCGGGAACATAAATCCGGTGTAACAGCCCATTCTTACGCCCCTCTGGAACTTACC
>JADBJO010000113.1:508779-511279 GCA_016801955.1 Conus betulinus
TTCCTCAACAAAACAGTCTCCGCAGTTACGCTAATTCTATAACATTAGTGTAAAAAAAGAAATTCTCAGAGCGATTTCTACATGAAATGTTTGTTTACGCTGAATGATATATGGTGTAAAAACGAATGACATGACCTCTGTTTCATTCTAGTGCCGCCAAACACACACGAAAAGAAACGAACCAGAGAGAGAGAGAGAGAGAGAGAGAGAGAGAGAGAGAGAGAGAGAGAGAAAGAAAGAAACTGACAGACAGACAGACAGACAGAGACAGAGAGAGACTGAGAGGGGGGGTGCAATGAGGGAATGAGGGGGGGGGGGGGGGGGGGGGAGGGAAAGGTAAGGATGGGAGATGGGGGAGTGGGAAGTAGGTGCCTACAAAAGCTCTGTGAAGTGGGGTGAGGTCTGGTCCCAACGAGCGGCTGGATTTAGCCGAGGGTCACTCCATGGTCACTGCATTGTCTGCCCCCTGTCCATCCTTAGTCCGGCACATTTAGGGCGCCACCCTCCGCTGCCGTCAATGCGATAAACTTCGCGCATGCGTGCTTCTCAAAGCAAGGACATTTGCATACGGTCGATTCCGGTGAGTGTGGCGGGGGAAAGGGTGGTGGAATTTGTAGACCAGTCTTCGCCGGATTTTTTTTTTGTCCATGCTAAGAAAACGTCGCGCATGCTTGCTCACTAATTCGGAACCGTTTTGCTCCAAGTCGATCTTTTCGACATTTCAGCACAGTCGCTTCTCTTCCGAGACCATGACCTCCGTGAAGGAACCTGCCTGTGTGTTTATCAAACATGATGGAAGCACAGGAGCGGAGACTACAGCAGACTGCGTGCAGTCAGGGAAAGCAAGGCAAACCACAAATGTACACACGCAGTAAAAGTAACGGTTACTTCACATACAACACTGAACAGACAAGTGAACTGTCGACAAGCACGTCCTATCCAGACTTCACAAATCAACACACAGAAATGCATGAAAAACGATGCTCTCCAGATGGCTGTCAGCAGCTGAACGATCGCCATTTTGCACATTGTTTTGTGTGTTCACTTCTGTTTTGCCTTGTCCAGGGGCGGGGCACTGGAGTTTCAGGGACTGAGGAACCCACTCCCCAGCACACACACACACACACACCTCAATTCCTTCCCCAAGTCCCCAGGACTCATTTCAGTGGGAACAAACAAAACAAAATACTTCACAACAGACAAAAAAAAGAAAAAAAATGTTATCATCAAATATTCTTGATAATGTGCGGACTATGTGATGTCCACCCTAACAACTCCCTCCCACCCCCACCCCCCATCTCCACTATCCTCCTACCTTTCCCAACATTTTTTTGGTGGGTGAGTGCGAGTCGTTGAACAGGGAAAACGCTCTCACAGACTGCTGCACACCCCTCCTCTCTCTCATTTCCATTCCCACTGGCCACTGTAGACCTGAAAGCACAAAACAGACGCCATACCCCCTGTCTGAACGCAGTGATGCGTTCCCTGCATACCCCCCCCCCCCCCCCCCCCCCCCCCCCCCACCCACATTTATGAAAGAGATCAACCTTCAGCGATCTAAGATTTTACAGAAGAAAGATTTTAGCGAAATTCCGGCGTGTTTTTCGTAAATGTGTTTTTAATGTGCTGTGTGTGTGTGTATCATTTTCTAAATTCTTAATTGATTTTGAGAGTTGACCTCAACGAAGTGATAATTATGGCCTTTTATGGTCGGCCGGGCTATTAGCAACATTAGGTTCAATGCCTTATCCCAAGTCAGATCGAGATTTGTCAGTATGTGTGACGCTAAGACATCAACCTTGAGCGCTCAGAGAGAAAAGAACATTTTGAAAGGCTACATTCTATAAGCCCTCAACAAAACCACCAAAGAAAGAAGTTTCATTGACTGGTCGAGTTTAAACGTTGACCAAGATCACCGGCGAGTGCTGTTGATCAACTGTGTGGGTGGAAGGAACCGTTCCATCACAACACTTGGGATGGACAGTGGTAAGTATCTATATGGTATACCACTGGCGTCAAAAATACGCAAAAATGTGTCGCACTGGCAGTTGTACTATACACCCTGAACTGATTCATCCACTCACACATAACGTTTTTTTTTTTTTTTTTTTTTTTGAAACAATCCATGTTCGGTTAAATGCAGACACCAAACAGCAGCAGGAGCAGCAGCATCCTGGCACCATAACTCTCGAGACACTAAGAAAGGAGGTCAGTGAACCTATTTTGACTTAAATTAAGTGATTGTGGGCTGCGTTGTTCTGCCCATGCCTCGGGTTTCGTGTCCTGTCTTGTAGAAAGAAAAGATCTGATCTGCCAGCGTAGGAGGCAGTCTGCGGATATCACTGTCAATTCCCGTAGTAAGCGATATAAATGCTTTTCCTCTAAAGGCCTCCTCCACACACACACCCGTCTTTCCCTCACAACTCCCCAGTTTGACCGTGAATGTTAAGTCTTTCTTCTATAGTCGTGTTGAATGTCACAGTAGTAATGATATCAGGTG
>JADBJO010000113.1:516279-538779 GCA_016801955.1 Conus betulinus
TGCTCACAGATGACAGTCATAATTTCTGTTTTTTCCCCATGTAAACATTAACTGCGGTCTTTTACAAATGACATGCTCCAATACCCCCTGATATCCCTTACCCAGGCTTCTTGTGCCATTCTGCCCTAGTGCCAGAAGTCCGTGGGGATGCATGAAAGGTTGCCACAAGGTCACCCACCAGGGTGACCCTCCCACAGTGGCTGAAAAACTGTGAGGGTGTTTAGCAGCTACTGAGCGAGGAACTCTACAATGCTTTAAACTCTTTATCCTTTCCTTTGACTGTAACGTACGGCTGTACATTTCGCTTGATTCATCCTATCCAAAATCCCATACAGCGTATGTTTTCTTTTTATGCGAGCAATATTGACCCCACTGTATCTCCGTAACTTACAATAAACATACAACATTATTTCACGACAAGCTAACCAAAGCCACACACCCCTCACATGGACCAGGGGGGTAAAAAAAGGTCTGTGGGCCTGTTCATTGTTTAAACCCCCGAACAACAACTGGGAGGCACTGCCTAACTGAAATCTTCGGCCAGCAATAACTGTCAAACGTCTGATTTACGGACTAAACAGAAGGAATGGAAGGCCAACAATCAACGCGTAAAGAGCGAAAAAAAAGCAGGTAACACGATACATTCGTTGATGGGCCGTTCACCTGTTCGTGCAAAGACCACAAACCGAGGTGGCGCCCGTCAATAAAACACCTTGCTTTTACCTTCACTGCCGACCAGTCGGCTTTGATCTCAGAGCGGCTTGAACGCTATCAGCCAAAACTCGCAGACAGTAGCGAAAAGAGAAAACACGTCGAGTTCTGTCCCTTTTCTCGAGTTCGTTCCCCCCCCCCCCTCTTCTAACCCTCCTCCCCAACTTCTCCCTCTCCCACTCACCTTCAGGCCTCCTCCTCTTCATTCCTCCCCTCCTTACCGATATGGAACTCTCTCTCTCTCTGTGTCGTGATTGCTGTGTGATTATGTGACCAAATTAACTACATTACACTTATGGGATATTTTTTTGGGTGATCGGACGGGGACTGTGGAGAAATGACGGGGTGGGGGGATTTGGGGGGTAGAGGTGGCCGGACAGGAGTAAAGGGGAGTGGTTGTGGGGGTGGCAGTCACGATGGAGACAAGATGGACAGAGTTAGGGACAGTGGACAGCTCAACGGGAAAGGAGGTGGGAGATTATGTTGGAGATATGTTCTCTCTCTAATACTTTGACCCCAAACAAAGGCATTAGAGTGATTTTATCTTTGAAAGAGAACAGACACATGGACATATATATATGCATACACGTGTGTGTGTGTGTGTATGTGTGTGTGTGTGTGTGTGTGTGTGATTTCTTTTCTACACAGACACACACACATACATGGACGTGCTCGCATGCGCGTTTACACGCATATGCAGACAGACACACGCACGCCTGTACGAACACAAACAAATACAACCGTCCCTCACACACACACACACACACACACACGCGCGCGCGCGCGCGCGCGCGCGCGCGCTGCACACACTCACCCATCTGCCCCACATACATATTCATACACACAAACACACATGCACAAACTATGCCTTTGTCTTGTATCACTTCTAAGTGGAAAGACGCTAAACTAAAAAACAAAGGAATGACTCTTCCACCGCCCCTCCTCCCTCCCGCCCCTCTGTCATCCCGCCACACACACACACACACACACACACACACCACACACATGCATACATGCGCGTTCTCGCACAAAGAGAGAGAGAGGGGGAGAGAGAGGGGGGGAGAGGGGGGGAGAGAGAGAGGGAAAGAGAGAGAGAGGGAGAGAGAGAGAGAATGCGAGGAGAGAGAGGAGAGAGAGAGAGAGAGAGAGAGAGAGAGAGAGAGAGAGAGAGAGAGAGAGAGAGAGAGAGAGAGAGAATGCGAAGAGAGAGAGGAGAGAGAGAGAGAGAGAGAGAGAGAGAGAAAGAGAGAAAGGACGAGGAGAAGAAGAGAGAGGAGAGGGAGAGAGAGAGAATGCGAATGTTCGTTCAGTTCAGGCCAAGGCCCATAACTAAAGGGGGAGGGGAACACAAACAGAAAACATATGACCAATACATCACACAGCTGTTAACATAGTAACATCCACATTAAAACAAAACAAATATCATGTTAGAAAACGACTGGTAAAATACGACGTGCATTATAAAAATACATGCTAAGACGTATTACGCTAGATACTAGATACGTTTAGTAGTATCCAGTATTTTCTGCGCTTCACACACACACACACACACACACACACACACACACACACATATATATATATATATATATATATATATATATAGTCCTAGACTGAAAGAGAGAGAGAGAGAGAGAGAGGAGAGAGAGAGAGAGAGAGAGAGAGAGAGAGAGAGAGAGAGCGCACAATCTATTACGTGTGGGGTGGGAAAAGGGGGAGATAGACATAGAGGAGTCGATTTGTTTTGCCATAACTGACTGAGCTTGCCTTTCCCAATTGTCGTCGAAAAGAATGTTCTTTTACCGAGTCGAGAGCTGAAGGTAAATAGTGGGTGTGACGGTAATTCTAGAAGGAGTTGGTGGGAGTGGAAAGGGGCGCAGGGGGAGAGGGGGCGGGGGGGGGGGGGGGGGGGGAGGGGGGAGAATGAATTTGTGAGACATGCTGCCTGATTTTCATCTTGTATGAGAGTCAGGAAACAAGAGAGAGAGAGAGAGAGAGAGGAGAGAGAGAGAGAGAGAGAGAGAGAGAGAGACACACACACACACACACACACACACACACACACACACACACACACACACACACACACACACTGAATGAAAAGGCGAATGCGAATCTTATTCAGATTAAGGCCAAGGTCCCATACTGAAGGGGTTTCATAAATGTAATATATGCCATGAATAGTACGAATGAAAATGAAATGAGGAAATACAGTCAGTTAAAACAAAACAAAACAAACCCTCGAGATACTGCAGTCTGAATTCTCGTTTGCTTCATAAACATACTTAGCTGAATCAACAGTGTATTCTCATTACTTGTTGATGATGAGAGAATGAGCCTGAAGAGACACGACTCGATGTAGTATTTTTATTGGATAAGATTATTCATTAAATCGCTCAGAGCAGGACAGCAAAACCAAAGCAAAATGTATTTCACCTTCTCTTGCTCTGTTACATAGTCGACATGTTAGATCATTTCAACAACATTGCTATACCTAAAGAGATGGCAAGCAAGGTCTGATACACCAAATCTGAATTTTGTCAGTGCACAACTAATGTACCTATTCATTTTTATCTTAATGTATGGTTCTTATATATGTGTCGATTTAAAGAGTATGTACTGAGCAAATATATTACTATTATACATATAGTCATGCCAGTCCTACCACCTGCAATCGAGAATCCTCTGTTTACAAACACTTTAGAAATCCTGTTGCATTTTCAACACCTTGGTTATCACAAACAAATCCAAACCCATATGAATTTAAACACTGTCAAACCTTGGAAGCCTATGTCGTCTTGCTGTTATTGTCTAACTTTAACAACATCTTGTAACCTTTATAGGGTATCCTGCGGTCGTCCATTCTCGTTAGTTTGAGCAACTATTTTATACATTTCAAATAAGAATTTAAATAAACAGGATATCTTCCAAGTTCACCGTATACCAGATCATTGGGTGTTCTACTATCTACATTCAAGAAGCGCTTTAGCGCATACAAGTGAACTTTTTCAATTAAGGCATCTTTTTCAAAAGCCCATATTTCTGCTTCATACTGTAAAATAGGCTGCATCGGTGCATCGAATAACTTGGTCAAAACACTGAACGAATTGCAGTCCAACTTGTACAAAATATGAAGAATAACCATACATGTCCTTTTTGCTCTGTTTACGATATACTGACAAGCAAACTGAAAACTAAGTTTGATTGTAAAATAAATACCAAGATATCTGTAAGCATTAACCACAGCAATTCTCTCACCTCCATAAGTCCATTTTTCATCACGCCCCTGACATCCCCCTTTACGAAACACGACAATATTTGTATTACTCATATTAATTTTTAATTTTAGTTTGCTTACTGCAGAGTACAATTATTTCGTTGTCTCTGGAGACCGACCACTAATACTGCTAGTAAAATAATATCATCAGCAAAAAGTAGCATAACTAATTCTAGAGGGTCAAAAGTTACTCCATGTCGGCCATTTTCAATTATTTCCAACGCTAACTCATTAATGAATAGAGAAAATAGTACTGGGCTACAGACGTCTCCTTGTTTGACCCCACTTTTGCACATGACATATTCAGATAATTTTGCACCTGATCTTATTTTTTTATTTTATCTCACAGTATATATTTTTTATGCAACAATACAATTTTACCTTTTATTCTAGTTTTTAACAAAACAGGCCATGACAATCTTCCAGAAATTGAATCAAAAGCCTTTTTTTTGCAAAGCAGCAAGCAGAGTTAAATATGATCAGCAAGACGATGTCAAAAACCTCTTTTAAACACCCCGAGAGAAGACAGGGGGGGAGATTTCGAATTATTTCAGAAGACTGCTTTGATGATGAGGAGAGAGAGAAGAGAGAGAGACAGACAGACAGACATCGGAGAGGAGGAGAAGAGAGAGAGAGGAGAGAGCGAGGGAATGAGGAGAGGGAGAGAGAGAGAGAAGGAGAGAGAGAGGGAGAGAGGGAGAGAGAGAGAGAGAGAGGAGAGAGAGAAGACAGAGAGAGACAGACGAGGAGAGGAGAGAGAATAGAAGAGAGCGGAGAGGAGAGAGAAGAGAGAGAGAGAGAGAGAAACCCAACAGACAGAGAGCAGAGGAGACAGAGAGAGGACCAAGAGAGAGACAGAGAGAGACAGAAGGGGAGCAGACAGAGAGTCTGGGAGGGAGGAGAGGAGAGAGGAGAGAGACAGAGAGAGACGACAGAGAGAGAGAGAAGAGAGGAGAGAGAGGAGAGAGACGAGACGCGGGGAGAGGAGAGGAGAAGTGGTGTGGACGATTGAGAGAGGAGGAAGGGAGAGAGAGAGAGAGAGAGACAGAGAGAGAGAGAGAAGGAGCAGAGAGCGCAGACAGAGAATCAGACAGAGAGGACAGAGAGAAGTGACGGAGCGGGAGCTTGCTTGGATTCACAGAGGATGGAGGAGAATAGCGAGAGAGAGAGGAGAGAGAGGGAGAACAGACGAGAGAGAGGGTGGGAAGGGAGGAGGGACGGAGCGAGAGAGACAGAGAGAGAAGACAGGAGAGAGAGAGAGAGAGAGAGAGAGCGAGAGAGAGAGACAGACCAGACCGAGAAACGAGAGCGAGAGAGAGAGAGAGAGGAGAGATGAGAGATAGGAGAGAGAGAGAGAACGACAGCAGAGAGAGAAACAGACAGAGAGTCAGTGACAGACTGAGACAGCCTCAGTCAGTCCATTAAACTCATTCGTGTCGTGTTGATCATTGCTGGCATTGTTGACGTCAGCTTTCGTGGACCAGGCAGTCCTAGTGCATTATTCGAGCTGTTGTTGAAACACCACACCCTATGATTAGTGTACTCTCTTAAGTTTCCTTGAAGCGGTCCGTGTCCTTCTGTCTGTTTTTTTGTTTTTTCCATTCCAGTGTTTTTTTTTTTTTTTTTTTTTTTTGTCGTTTTCACGTGCCTTCTCTTCTTTCTGTTCTCGCTGCTTCTCCTCCCCGTTGTTGTTGTTGCTATTACTGTTTTTTTTTTATACGGTTCTTGTTCCTGCACCATCTGAACTTGTTTGGAACAGTCAATGTGACAAAATGTTTAAAATGAAGTGTTGATTTTCTACCCACACATTTATTTTTTCGCACACTCATTTAGATACGTGTCGCAGATACTGATAATGAATGACAAGAAGTACCATGTAATCCAATATTTTTTCTTCTTTCTTTTTTTTTTTTTTTTTTTTTTAAAGAAATGTTCGTCATGTCGTTGTACACACACGCGCGCGCGCGCGCGCACACACACACACACACATGCACGCACGCACGCACACACACAAACACAATATATATATATATATATATATATATATATATATATATATATATAGAGAGAGAGAGAGAGAGAGAGAGAGAGAGAGAGACAGACAGAGACACAGACAGAGAGAGAGAGAGAGAGACAGACAGACAGCAGAGAGACAGAGACAAAGAGGCAGACAGACGGGAAAAAAACAGACCTAGCTGAATAGAGAGAGAGAGAGAGAGAGAGAGGGGGGGGGGGGAGGAGGGAGGAGGGGAGGAAGGTGGGAACAAAGGGAGGGAATGGTAAGAGCGTTAAGAGAAAGAATATCTCCAATGTTTTCCTCCGCTCCCCATCCTTAACCCACACCCACCTCAACACCAGCCACAACAACCACAACAACACCCATATCCATTTCTCACACTTCGGTATTCCTTTCTTTCTTCCCTTTCTCTCTACCTGGCTTTTTCCTTCTCTTCTTTCTAGGTTTTCGGTCTGCCCGTGAAGGGCGTTAACAAGATGATTCACCTGTCCTTCACTCTCGGTGTAAAGTCTTGGATTAAGCCTCTTTGAAAGAGTCAAAGCGCTGAAGTCACGTCACGCCTCGGTACCACCTGGGTATGTCACACTGCATTGGAACGAAGAAAAGGAAGAAGGGAGAGGAGGAGGAGGAGGAGGAGGAGAAGGAGGGCTGGAGGAGATGGCCTGTCAAGATAGGGACAGAACGCAGAAAGCCAAAAGGCAGAACTCCACAGGTGCACAAACACACGGACCTGGCCCACTATATAGACCTTGAGGAGGAATCATTCAAAGCGTTTTGTTTACATGGAAGAAGAAAAAAAGAAGAAATTGTTTTCTCGTAACGAAAAGAAACTCCAAGAAAAGTCCAGTCTTCAGCGGCTGGTAGTACTGAAATTTAAGCTCATGATTATTATCCAGATTGTTACCATCCGGAACAAAAAGATACTGGGCACGGACTGATTAAAAATATGTGAATTTCACATAACATATGCGAAAGCATATTCAGTCATGAAGGGTAAGCATGATTACGGAGATCAAAAAAAAAAAAGAAGCACAGTTTAAACTGAACACTGAAGTGTCAAGAATGGAGAGGTTGCAACAAAAAATGTAACATAGACTATTAACCACACACAGAAAATAGGGCTGAAGAAGGTTGGAAAATTTTCACTTGCCAGCCGGGTTAGTGCGCGCGCGCGCGCGCGCACACACACACACACACACACACACACAAACTCTACTAGCCCGCCAAAGTTTTCATAAGCCCAGAATTTCAAAGATATTTCCAATACAGTTTTTGTTCTCTTCAACGGGTAGCAGGCAGCAAAATCGAAAGCAATCCGAGGTCAAGATTGCAGGAAATACCAGCCAAGGGGCATCGCTTTTGGAGTGTTATTGCTAGAACAGTAATGATATTATGTTACTCTATGCAGACAACAACGCTCTAAGCCCGTTTCTTAGCATCTAAGGCCACCTCCATCTCTCCGCACTTTCTCTTACCTGTTTTCAATTTATATCTTTCTTTAAAGGTTCAAGATACATTTTGCGTATTATATTTGTTTTACTGGAGTGTGAAGACTTCAGTGACAAAAGGACAACCATGGTGACAAAGCAACTGAGCTAATAATGGGAAAATAAGAGTCAACCTGGGGACAACGACCTGAAGCTGCCGTACTCTTCAATGTGTGTGGAGTCGGCGGGATTACTGTCGGCTGCTTCACTGTATCACCTTCGTGCGAAGCGAGTCTAAATGGCAAAGTCGATCGCGGTTTCAGACTGAAATGAAATCAGCGAGTTCGCAGCGATCAGTGAGTAAAGACAGCATATGTTCGAGACGACTGACCGACCATTCGGTTCTGAAATCCATTCGCTCACCTGCCTTTGCGCGCGCCGAGGGCGATCCGGCGACTGAATTTGTCTGGCTCGCGCGCGCGCACGCTCAAAATCTCTCTCTCTCTCTCTCTCTTACAATGTTCGTTTCAAGGGTCTAGACTTGATTTGCCTGTGTACAAAATCTGAAACCAATGTTTCCTTTTTGCATAACACGCTCATTTCACGTTCATTACATGTTCCGGATAAAAAGCAAAAACAACAACAAAATGCTCGTTTCACCTATACATCAATTCAATGGGATCGTTTTACTGAGGAAAAGTGCGTTTGATCAAAAACATGAACAAAAATGCGCTCACCTTATTAAAAAAAAAAAAAAGAGAGAGAGAGAGAGAGAGAGAGAGAGAGAGAGAGAGAGAGAGAGAGAAATTTTCCTGTTTCCAACGTCTGAAATTGTTCTTGTTTCGTCTGAACGGAACAATTTAAAAAAAAAAACCTTGATAAGGTTGACACTGGCACACCTGCTTGAGATTCCCCGTGTCTGACAGGGCACGGCATGAGGGAAGGCTGAGCCCAGCCGATTCTTCTCCTTCCACCAACTTCATCATCGCTGAGTTGAATCAGGTACCCGTTTCCTACTTGGTAAATACATGAAGTTTTCGAGGCGTGAAAATGGTGCATTTCTATGAGTATCTGGAACTCTTAACCATCAACTTTGCAGGAAACGCGCACCATTTTGACTGCAGATTCTTCTATATATTACGCACACAACAACAACAACAACATACACAGCACAACACACACAACACACAACACACACACACACACACACAAACAAGACAGGACAAAACAAAGCACGACTTGCTTTGGCTTCACCAGAAAGTTCTAACAGAAGACACAAGGAGACGGGGATCTCCGCAAGACTGTCTCATCAAGCTTCACATGTCTATAATATCCGTTTAAGGGAAAAAACGGAAAAGAAAATATACCAGCAACAAAATCCAGCTCTAATACCGACTTAAAGCGGACTAACCTAGAACCCATTTTTTTTCTTTTGCTTTTTTAGTTCTCACCGTCTTTAACCACGTCCGGTGCTGTGCGATCGACATCCTGCCTCCCCCCCCCCCCCCCCCCCCCCTTCCCCCCTTCACCTCTTTGCCTCTTCAGTTTGCACCCACCTCCACCCCCTTCCCCCTCCTCTTCCTCTTCCGCCTTTTTAAAATTTCGACCCACCCGGAAGAATGAGGACGAATCAACACCGAGCATTATATATTTCCTACGAAAGCTGACAACAGATAACGAGATGTTGACACAGAACAGAAGGGCGTTAAGAGAGAATCCAGACCTCTGCCGCGGCGAATCCTCTGCCGAAGAGACGTCTAACGTCGATTAAAAACAAGACAGTTGCCTTTTCCCGTCAACAGCATTTGATGCCAAAACTGCCAGTTCAATGGCTCTGCTGGTTTGCATGCAGCCATGAACTTGTATGTGTCGTCACGAGAATCTTCGGTCAGCGTCACGTCGACGTCTTGCCACGAATGTGATATTCTTCAGCTCCATTGCAGCTTTCAAAGTCTTGAGCACGATTCACAAACGACAACCACTCTGGATTCTCCGTTTGGTACGGATGCCACCACGGATCCATCGCACGGATTTTTTTTTTTTTTTTTTTTTTTTTTTTTTTTTTTTTGTAGTCCGGTGCAAATCAATTCAGCAGCATTATCATGATTCTTCTGTCTGCTAGATAAGCAAGCATGCAGACCTTTTGGGACAGGTGACATCATCGTCAGCTTGCCAGACGTGATAATGGATTATCTACGTCACTGTCTGACTTGTTGATTGACTTGCTCATTAAACTAGGAGTACCCGCCTTATGTAAAAGGAAAGAAAATGCCACTACACCTGCGTCATTTCATCAAAGAAGTTAATAATCGTAAAGGCAGGTTTTGGCTCTGAATCAAAGTTTTTCGGCAGAAAACAAAACAAGACATAAATACCAACTATACATTTTTCATCTATCTCTTACTTACTTAAAATTTAGGAAATTGCAAACTCTCTTGCTTTAAAAGCTTTGTACAGGTAAATGCAGAGGTTTTTCACAGTTTTTTGCATTAACGGAGGATAACAATAGATTTAGATGAAAAGCATTTGCTATTCTGTAATATTTTGGAGCGATCAATTCTTTTCTTAATTTATCGTATAATGGACAGCATAAGACAAAATGAACTTCGTTTTCTTCAGTATCCTTACAAAATGGACACAATAGATCATTAGGTGTAGGATTCCTGTATCTATAGTAATGAACAGCAAGGTCTGATGCACCAAAACGAAACAATGACATTATATGTTTTAAGTGTCTCTCCATATCTAATTGTAATATTTTGGAATACAGTGCATGTAATCGCAAAATCTTCTATACATTGAATACCGCTCACTATTTTCCACATGGTCTTGCCAGTTTTGCCATCTACAATCGATAAGCCGCTGCTTAAACAAAAAAAAAAATTCATTTGCATCTCCAACACCTTGGTTTAACCATACATACCCAAAACCATTCTGAAACAGATATAATCTTACATTTGTTACCCAGTTCCTTTTGCCTTTCTGGTCTAAATGTAGCAGCATTAAATACGCTTTCTTTGGTAGCCTGTGTTCATCCATCTGTACTAACTTTAACCAGTAGGAAATACATCGAACAATAGAGTTAATAGTTATTGGGAATCTGCCTAATTCATTATTACACAAGATCATTTGGTGTTCGCATATCAACAGACAAAAATTTCTTAAGGGCAAAAAGTGGATCTTTTCACAGTACTGTGTAGCTTTTTTCCATCCCCCATATTTCAGAACCATATTGCATTATTGGCTGTATCTGAGCATCAAAAGTTTTAGAAAAACATCAACAGAATAATTATTGCACTGACGCAATCTCTGCATTATACTCAAAAGTGCCCTTTTTGCCTTGCTAGCAATATCCCTACATGCCACAGTAAAACTTAATCTTGTGAAAAAAATAAACTCCTAGATATTTATATGCATTAACTACAGGCATGTTATTGCCATCATATATCCATCTCTCTCTCACACCCAGATAACCACCTTTTCTGAAAACAACAATATTACTCTTATCCATATTCACCTTTAAACAAAGTGAAGAGGATGCTCTCTGTAAACTATTTAACTGTGTTTGCAGACCAATATAGTAGTCTCGGAAAGAAGAACAACATCATCAGCAATAAAAAGGATAAACAATTCAAGGAATCGGACAGAAAATTGACACCATGTCTGCCGTTATTGATTACCTCTATAGCCAGTTCATTTATAAATAACGAGAAAAGAATTGGACTGCATATATCTCCTCCTTGCTTCACTCCAGACGAGCAAGATAACTGGTTAGTAAAGGTAGCACCACATCTAATACGAGCCTTCACACTGGTGTACATACTTTTTTAATACAACGAAAAAGTTTTCCTCTGATTCCATTTTTCAGCAAAACAGGCCATAGTAAGTTTCTATTAATAGTATCAAAACATTTCTCAAAATCGATAAAGGCAATAAAGTTTTCGATTATTACAAAATTGTTTTTGAACGCATGCCAGCAGTGTAAATAAATGGTCAATAGTAGAGTAACCAGCTTTAAACCCAGCCTGATATTCTCCAGTAATATTATTTTCTGTTACCCAGTCCTGTAAGCGACGGTTAATAATTATACCATATACTTTACTACTTGTATCACACAAACTTATACCACGATAATTTCCCGGATTATTGGCATTTCCTTTCTTATAAAGGGGCAAAATAATCGATTCAGTCCAACCATCCGGGTAGAAACCTTTCTTAAAAAGAACATTGAAAAATTTCACAAAGAAAGGGACACCATTGCACTCGCACTTTTTAATATTTCGCTAATAATACCGTCGGGTCCCGCAGCTTTTTTGGGTTTAAGTTTTCTTAATGCAAGAACAACTTCATCTTCAGAAATTGGTCTATTATTAAAGGATCATCATCATCATCGTCATCTAAACCATTATCTAATTCCTCCTTTTCCCGGATGAGCAACATCAACTTTTTCCAGCAACGTTTTAAAATGTTTAAACCAATCATCTACCGTAATCTGGTTTCTAACATTTTTTTTTTTTTTGGACTATTTGATGGATAGTTTCCCAGAAATCTTTTTGACTGTTTATAGAGATTATCAATTTTCAATCACTATACGATTATGCATTTTCTTCTTAAAGAATAATAGATTCTTATATTCCCTTCTGGCCAGACAGAAAAGCATATCTATTGCTTTCTTGCTGAGAACGACGTGATGTCTTTACTTTTAAAGAACGACGCAATTTCTTTAACAATTTTCGCATCTCTTTCCTTTTATTTCGACATTCCGTATCATACCAGTCTTGGTGTCTCTTTCTCCCACTCACACATACTCTTTTTTTCATGCACGCAGCATCCATCTCTTTCACACATGTATTAATTTTTTCCAGAGCTACATTGATATCAATATCAACAGACTGAATAGCATCGTCTAACATCATATGTGTACGTTCACTATTTGCTACATCATTAAACTGTTGAATACAATCAGGATTCCAAACGAATTTTTCGATGAACACATTCTTATCTTTAGGCAGAATTTCTATACTGTTTTTCTTTTGGAAAAGGAAGTAACAATGTTACAGGCATATGATTCGTTTCCGTACAGTCTAAAACTTTTAATTCACAAGTTTCACACACATAAGCAAGAAGATCACTAGATATCAAAAAATAATCTATGACACTGCATCCAAAATCACAAATGTACGTGCAGCGTCCTTCATGGTCGCCATAACACATACCATTCATAATGCACAAGTTTAACGCAGTACACATGTTTAGCAAAGACTTACCAAATCCATTCAAAACAGAATCTTGTGAATTTCTTGTAATATTCGCAAAATCTCTTTGCGAATGTGGACAATAAAGATCATTTTCAACAGATACGGGCTGCGAAATGTTTGAAGTACGACCATTAAGATCACCAGAAAGAAGCACAAAATAATCATTATCTACAAGGGCATTATCAAATAAACAGTTTTTCCAGTAAAGCAATTCCATCCCCATCCACACCAAGATAGTTATAATATCGAGAACCCTCGGGTGGTACGTACGCACAGGCATACAACACATCCTTTTCCACGCCAAACAAGTCCTTGTTAATGACGAACAACAAAAAGTTTTCCAACACTTACTTTGATCTGTTTCACAAAAGACATAAACTCATTTTTGATGAGACAAACGACACCACCCGAAGGCCTCCCAGCATTTGATAACTTCTTAGCTGGTTGACAAAAAGCCTTATACCCTGTAAAGATATCCGGATCAATACTATCAACAAAAGTTTCGACCAAGCAAACAAAATGAAAAGATGACACAAAAGAAACAAAATCGGTATCAAAGATTTTTGACATCAAACCATTCACATTCCAGTGCATGAATAAAAAACCCTTCTGGTGATTTCCTTGATATGCAGAATAATCATTACTCGAAACAGAATTGTCAACGGAATTCACAGACAAAGTTCCATCATCGCTATCATCTGATGAAATCGGTGCCCCAAATAATGATTCACTGAATTCAGTATAAACATGATCTAATTCGACACCACTCGCACCACCCCCATAAACTTCCCGCGACTCATTCTCTCCAATTGGCGAGAACACACCTCATCACTACCATTGAGATTCAAACACAAACCATTGGTATGGTAAAACACATCATTATTACGCGGAACCATGTCAGTGTCACACACAATAGCGAGTACTAAAGGTAGTTCGGACACCAACTATCATTTGCTGAAGCTATGCCATTATCACACGCAGAAACAACATCACTGCAGGGGTTCAAAGACGAATCATTATAAACTGGAACCACGTTAGTGTCACATACAGCAACAAGATCACTAGAGTTCAGAGGCCAATCATTACTAGCTGAATGCACATCAGTATTACACATAGTAATAACATTGCTACTAGAATTGAAGCACGAATCGTTATAATCTAAACCCATGATAGTATCACGCATAGTGGAAATGTTGCCGCAGGGACACGAACGCCATTCATTTTCATCTGGAAAACTGTCAGTATCACACATAGTAACAAGAGCACTACATGGCTTTGAATACAAATCATAACCTGAAATATCAGCATCCCATTCAGTAGCAGTAATATCGTTGAGGTTCGAACACCGATCAGTATATCTGCCGCCATATCATTATACACACAGTAAAAATGTCGGAATCGGGGTTCGAACACCAGTCGTAATAACCTGACACCATATCCGTATCGTTCACTGTAACAACATCACTGAAAGGATTTGTAAATAGATCATCATTATAATCTGAAACCATGTCAGTATTAAAGCTAGTAATATAATCTCCAAAGGAGTTCGAACACAAATCTTTACAACCTATGACTTTGTGCGTACCACGCATTGCAGCATCACCACTACAGGGGTTCGAACACGAATCATTTTTACCTCTCTGACCTTGCGAGCACCACACACAGTTAAAGCAACATTACAAGGATTCGAACACGAGTCGTTCTTACCTGTGAGCCCACGGGCACCACACACAATTACATCACCATCGCAGGGGCTCGAGCACGAATCATTATCACCTGTGATCCCATGTGCACAACACACATCAACACCACCATTGCAGGGGCTCAAACTAGAATCATTATCACCTGCGATCCTGCGCGTTCCACACATAAGAACATCACAACTGCAGGGGCTCAGGCAAGAATCGCTATCACCTGTAACTCTGCGGGGCACCACACATAGCAACATCACAGTTGCATGGGTTCAAACAGGAATCACTACCACCTGTGACCCCGTGTGTACCGCACACAATAACATCATCATTGCATGGGTTCGAACAAGGATCACTATTACGTGCAGCCTTGTGTGTTCCACACACAAGAACATAACCATTGCAGGGGTTTAAAAAAAATCATCATTAACTGTGACCATGTGAGTACAACACACATATGGTTCAAACACAAATCATTTTTACCTTTGACCATCTGACCACCACACTGACATAAAGTTTGATACAGTTCATGAATGGGGGGGGGGCCGCCGCACCGCTAATCCGCTTCCCCCACCAAACTCTCCCCATCAGCAGAAAGAAAGAACTTCTTCCCATCCACAAGCAGATGATCATGTACCATAGCCACTCTCTGTCCATCATTTCTCTTAGTTTTCATAATCACTGACAGTTTTTTTCTTCCGAATTTCCCTTACCCCTCTGGAGAAATCTTCACCGACAAAAATATTGCTTCCCTTGAGTTTCTGCTTTGCTTTGAGAATGTTTATTTTGTCTTTATAAAAAGTACATCTCGCAATCACAGGGGAGTTGGGTTTTCCACTTACCCGATGAACCCGATCAAATTCAACATCACTCACCAAGTCAAGTTTGTCAGTACACAGTTCTTTCAATGTCATCTCTAAATCCTGATTTGTTTCATTTTGCCGTTTGTCAATACCATAGAAAAGGAGATTTTTTCTTCTTGATCTGCCCTCCAAGTCGTCAGCGTGTTTCTCTACTACATTTTTCACCCGCTCCTTCAATGTTTTAATGTCCGCTCTCAATTTTTTATTTTCGTTTTGCAAAGTACTGATTTGATCTTTCAGTTGCACACCCTCCTCCTGTAACTCTTCCACCTTGCCCTTAACCCGTTTCATGTCTTCTTTCACCTCATCCAGCTTCCTGTTCATCGAACTGTCCATTGCATCCAACTTGGCCATCACATCAGCAAGAGACAGTTCGTCGGTAAGACACAGCCTGGATTGCCGTGTGTTTACTTTACTTTGATTCTTGTCAGTGGCAGTAGGGGGCGGACCAGGATTCAGCTCGACATCACCAGCTCGGATCAGCAGCAAACTTCCCCAAAACAGGTAAGACAGAGCAAACCCCAGAAAAACACCGCTTGCTCGATTCCGCAAAAACACTGTTCTAATCATCATCGCTTTATAACGCAAGGCTCTTTTCCTCATGAAGGCAATGTAGGTCCATAGAAAGAGCGGGAGGGTGGGGAGGGGAGAGACACAGAGAGACGGACAGACAAACAAACAGAGAAGGGGAAGGTTGGGGGTGTCACTGGCTGGCTCCAGAATCCGTTCGACCTTGGCGGAGGTGTGCATTCTCCGGAGTCTCCTTCCAGTTTTCGTCATGGACCCCACGACCGCCCCTCATGGACGCCACGACCGCCCCAATGGACCCCACGACCCCCCCCCCCCCCTGGACCTCACCCCCCCCCCCCCCCCCCCCCCCCTGGACCCCACGACCGCCCCCCCCCCCCCCCCCCCCCATGGACCCCACGACCGCCCCTCATGGACCCCACGACCGCCCCCATAGACCCCACGACCGCCCCTCATGGGCCCCCCGACCGCCCCCATAGACCCCACGACCGCCCCCATAGACCCCACGACCGCCCCCATAGACACGACCGCCCCCATAGACCCCACGACCGCCCCCATAGACCCCACGACCCGCCCCATAGACCCCACGACCGCCCCCCATGGAGCCCACGACCACCCCCCACGGACCCCACGACCGCCCCTCAGGGACCACACGACCGCCCCCCATGGACCTCACGACCACCCCTCATGGACCCCACGACCTCCCCCCATGGACCCCAGGACCACCCCTCATGGACCCCACGACCGCCCCTCATGGACCCCAGGACCACCCCTCATGGACCCCCAGGACCACCCCTCATGGACCCCACGACCGCCCCTTGGACCCCAGGACCGCCCCCCATGGACCCCACGACCGCCCCTCATAGACGCCACAACAGTCCCCCATGGACCCCACGACCGCCCCCCATGGACCCCACGACCGCCCCTCATGGACCCCACGACCGCCCCCCATGGATCCCACGACCGCCCCCCCCGTGGACCCCACGACCGCACCCCCCCCCCATGGACCCCACGACCGCCCCCCATGGACCCCACGACCGCCCCCCCCCCCCCCCCCCCATGGACCCCACGACCGCCCCCCCCCCCCCCATGGACCCCACGACCGCCCCCCGTGGACCACACGATCGCCCCTCATGGACCCCACGACCGCCCCTCATGGACCCCCACGACCACCCCCCATGGACCCCAGAACGGCCCCCCATGGACCCCACGACCGCCCCTCATGGACCCCACGACCACCCCTCATGGAACCCACGACCGCCCCTCATGGAACTCACGACCGCCCCCCCCATGGACCCCACGACCGCCCCCCCATGGACCCCACGACCGCCCCCCCCCCCCCCCCCCCCCCCATGGACCCCACGACCACCCCTCATAGACCCCACGACCACCCCTCATGGACCCCACGACCACCCCTCATGGAACCCACGACCGCCCCTCATGGAACTCACGACCGCCCCCCCCCATGGACCCCACGACCGCCCCCCCCCCCCCCCCCCCCCCATGGACCCCACGACCACCCCTCATGGACCCCACGACCACCCCTCATGGACCCCACGACCGCCCCTCATGGACCCCCTCATGGACTCCACGACCGCCCCTCATGGACCCCACGACCGCCCCTCCGGGTTAAAGAAGGAGCCACGTCTGAGAGGGTGTGGACGTGTGCTTAGGTTGGCCCCCGACTGCCTCCAGGTTAAAGAAGGATCCACGTCTGAGAGGGTGTGGACGTGTGCTTAGGTTGGCCTTTGGTTGCTGTCCGGATTTGTTTCCATCTTGAACACACATTACTTTACATCACACTTCATACTCCAACCACACCACAAGAGCACAATCAGTTATATTGATTAAAAAAAAAGTCAACTACCATAGACAGCTCACCAGCAGAACAAGCGTTCGGCTGCATCTCTTTCAAAATCAACATCAAAACGGAAAGCAAAATCGTTAAGTCAGCAACACCAATGCGTAAACGACAATGACCGATTCAATCATATCGACGCGCCACTGACGAAGCCACAGTCAGCGTCACCAAGGGCTGCACAACAATGAATGAATGAGTCAGTAACACTAGCACGTGAACAACAACGCCATCGTCGACAGTTTCTGTCTAGGTTGAGGGAAATCGTGATGGAGTTGCTTCAGTGAATTTGCTGATGGAAAAGGTCAGGCTTAGCACAGCAAGGGTATCGCTGCAGTCCTGCATGCGTATGCGGACTCGTACACCCACCGAATATTCCACACTCGCTGGGAATGGGATGTCATGCATTGGCTTCTATTCTGATACATTGGTGAGCTAAAAGTATTGTTTCTTCTCTGTTTATAACATACATATGGAAAACCAAATGTACAAATGTAATGACACTAGAATTATTAGAAAACACTGCAGACCAATACTTACATGATCCTCGGTGAAATGCTGTAAGTTTGTTTGTTTGTTTGTTTTGTTTGTTTTACCAGGCCAAGGTTACAGAAACTGACACACACACACACACACACACACACACACACACACACACACACACACACACACACGCCACTGCACAGCTCTGTCTCTGAACAAGTCACTTGTGAGTACCGTGTATAAGCATTTGCTTGTTGTACCCGCCTTACATGTTGTTGCTGCTTTTGTGTGTACTTCTTGAATATATCGTTTAAACCAACAAGTCACCACATATTGTCTTGTAGTCTCTGGACAGGCAGCATGGGATAGTGGTGCCCTGGGTTGTCTTGCACCACGTTCAGGACTGGGTTGCCGTAGACGTCTTCTACGGATTCATTTTCTCCCCTACAGGCTTTAGGCCTCGGTCGTCCACTTCTCTCTCTTCAACGCCTCTCTCTCTCCATTAAGGACTCGCGCTTATTTAGGACCTTTGTACCATTTAAGAGATGTAATTAACAATACTCCAAACCGTCTTCATGTTGTTGTTGTTGTTGCTGTTGTTATTCTGTTGTTGTTGTTGTTGTTCTTCTTCTTCTTCTTCTTCTCTCTCTCTCTTTCTCTCTCTCTGTTTCTCTCTCTCCCCTAACCGTCTTCTCTTTCTGTCTCTCTCTCTCCCCTAACCGTCTTCTCTCTTCTCTCTCTCTCTCTCTCTCTCTCTCTCTCTCTCTCTCTCTCTCTCTCTCTCTCTCTCTCTCTGTGTTGTCGCGTGTCTTGTGAAGTAAATCGAGGTTTTAAGTTCCCAAGTGATGTGGCAGTCAATAAACAGACGCCTTGTGTTCTCCAGCTATGTTCACTTCCACAGGGGATCTCTCTGAAACCCTGTTCACCCGTCACAATGCCTCTCTCTAAAACCACCTTATCCCCTCCCCCCCCCCCCCCTCCCCCGCCAACGTTCACGCAATGTTTCTACATAGCCCACAATACAGCCAAACAATCCAGCTTCGGTGTTCTCTCTCACCGATGAACATCCACAGTCACCGCGACTTCTGAAACATCCTCACACGGCGTTCATCCTCTTGACAGCCACAAGCACTTGGACCACTCTCATCCCGACACCAGGCCTACGTGAGCCCTGCAGTTTACCACACTACCACTTGGCAAAGAAAGCGGGGGATTCTGTCAGTCTAATGCGAGGTTCTCGGGCTCTGCTGCACGTCCTTGCTTGGGTATAACGACCTTCACATGAGCTCGTCTAAAGGACCCCACACAGGGCGCGTCTAGGTCCGGGTGGATGATTTGCTTCCCACGAATATCTTAGGTTTTAACTCGGAAATTTTACATGTCCTCGCCGATTTTAGTCGCCTGACAATAACTAAACCGACAGATTCGATCTGTAGGTTAAACTTACAGGAGGTCAACAGCAGGTTGTCCATGAATACAGACCCTGAACTCAGTTTGGGTGGCTGCTCAGGTAGCCCCCCCCCCCCCCCCCCCCCTCCTACGCCGCCTTCCTTCTAATTTACTTTCTTCTGAGCCTCTCACACTAAACCGTTGTCATTTAAAACCCACCAACCAGAAGGGAGACATGAATATCAATGCGTCATCCAGCAACACACACACACACACACACACACACACACACACACACACACAAATCCCAATGCCGTTGTCAGCCACACCGAGGCACGAACAACAATGTTATGAGTCAAGAACATCAGCACACGAGGAATGAATCTTGAGTTAGCATCAACAACGCCCGGATCAGCCACATCAACAGAAGAACAACGATGCTCAAGTCAGAAACGCCAACGTAAGAGCAAAGACAGCAGACTCAGCAACATCAGTTCATGAACAACAATGTTTACTTAAACAACATCAACGCTAAAACAACAGTAGTCGAACCAGCAGTGCAAAAACAACAAAGCCTAAACCACCAACAATCTATGCGCAAGCGATAATGGCGAACCAGCAGCAGCAATGCAAGAACAAGAACGTTTGTGACAGGAACATCAAGGCATAAACAAGAACGCTTAAGTCAGCAAGGGACGCCAAGATATGGGAATTCCACAAGGTTCTATTATCTCCCCTTTGTTATTCAACGTAATGCTATATGACTTATGTACATGTTTTTTCATCATATACCAAGGTAGCTCAATATGCTGACGACATTGCAATATGGATTAATGTATCTTTAAAGAAAAGAACAAATTTACGTCACAAATTATATTCAGAAGCTCTTTCAGAACGAGCTGGATAAATTAAATAGTTTATATGCATTTGAACGGCTTTCAATTCTCTGTTGAAAAGACACATTTGGTTCTCTTTAACAATGGATATAACCCAAGTAACTTGCCTATATTCTTTCTGGGAGGACGGGAATTTTTTTTATAAACTTGAAGTAAAATTTTTAGGCGTCCTACTTACACCAAAACTAAACTGGAAAAAACATATAGACTCGATAGTTACTAAAGCGGTTAAAAGTTTGAATTTTCTAAAAATTGTCAGTCACTCTCCATGGGGACAGGATCCCAAAGTTTTGTTGCATTTAGCAACCAGTCTTGTTCGATCAAGATTGACTTACGGACAGGAGGTATTCTTTTCAGCTCCGCGATCGCATTTAAAGAAACTTCAAAGAATTGACAGTAAAGCTGTAAAGTTGTCCCTGGGTGTACCTGTGCACACTAAGTCCTCTGAAGTTTATAAGATAGCAGGCCTTTGCCACTTGATGAAGAAAGGAAAATAAGTTCTGTAAAATATGTAGTGAGACGGATTGCCGTGGACGACCTTGAAGAGTTAAATACACGATCCGACATTGATTTCTCGAAAAAAATGCACAGAAAAATTCAAATTTAGAGACGCTTCGTTCATATGTTTCGGACGTTTTAATTCATCAAAGATTAACCCACACGAGGTAGCGCCTCGCGTACTGGTTCCGCCGGTACCCCCTTGGGAACTAACGGAAGTAAAAGTTAACATTTTTTCTTCTGATCTAAATAAAGCGATGTCGCCGCATGTGTTAGCAGCATCTGTCAAAATTGACATGGAAGAAAAGTTTACTAACTATTTTGAAAGTATACACTGACGGCTCAGTTCTTGATGATGGTAGTGCGGGATCTGGCTTTGTAATTCCAGATTACAAAGCTGAAAAATCATATTATTTAGGTAAGGGTCATTCCATATTTACAGCTGAACTTGTTGCTGTCCTGATGGCATTAATTATTTAATTTCCTTGCCAGTCTCAATATTTAATATCCTGTTTTGTGTTGATTCACAGTCAGTATTAAAAAGTTTGCATTGTTTTGAAAAATACACAGAGAGAGGAATTATTATTTGAGATTAAGTACATGTTGCACTGTCTTTACATGAAAGGTACTAATGTTGTGTATTTTCGTGGGTCCATCGCACACCTCTTCATTTTTAACGATCAAGCAGATAGAGCAGCAAAAAGGGGAGCAAAGAATATATTAGGTAGTATTAAGGTTGACTGTCCTTTGTCACACAAGAAATTAGTCATATCATCGAAAGGGATTTCTGGAGTCAATACAGATCCTCATCAAAACCTCGTCAGCAAACTCTGTCAAACTTTGTGTCGATTAGCCGACCGGTTTCAAGCCTGGTTTTTAGACTTTTATGTAATTCCCTACGAACCAAGTATTGCCAGACTGTTAAGTGTGTATGTCGTGGGGATCTTTCAGTTCAACATGTGATTTTTGATTGTGAACTATCGAAACCCTTTTTGAATGGTGTTATACCAAGCGCTGACACTGGGCATGTTAATGTGTTTGACTTTTTAGATTCGTTGCCAGTTATTTCTCTTGTTAAATTAACGAGACACCTTTTGGAAAGTCCATTAAGGAACATTTTATAATCATAATCGTAAGTTAGATTACTTTAGTTATTTTTCTCTAATTTTTCATAGTTACTGTCCTATAATTCATCTGTCCTTTATTTTTGTTCTATGTAACCACATCGTCCTCTTCTCTTCTTTTATGATAATAGTCTAAAATTGTAAACACTATGTTATATGTCTGCGTCAGCTACATCAATATAAGAACAACAATGCTGGAGTTAGCAACGTCGACGAGGAACAAGACTTCGGACAGCAACAAAATGTACGAGCAACGCTTATCAACATGTGGGTCCGCAACGCATTGCACGAGCAATGCTTATTAATAACACTTTCAGCAACACGTTGTATGAGCAATGCTTATTAACAATACGTGGGTCAGCAACACGTTGCACGAGCAATGTTTATTGACAATACTTCGGTCAGCAACACACTGCACAAGCAATGGTTATTAACAACATGTCGGTCGCAACACACTGCATGAGCAATGCTTATTAACGA
>JADBJO010000113.1:543779-561279 GCA_016801955.1 Conus betulinus
TCATCGTTATCATCCTGCTTTGATGACCTACGTTTCGGCAGCCTTTAGATAATCTGATTAGTTATCTACTACTGGATTTGCAATCATCGATTTTTGCCAATGTTCGATTACTTTTAGGTAATCTGATAAGTTATCTACTACTGGTTTTGCAATCATCGATTTTTGCAATGTTCGATTACTTTAGGTAATCTGATCTGATCAGTTATATCTGTTATTGTTTTTGTAATCCTCGTCAAACCAACCCGACCCATGACTGCTGTGATCTACCTTACTAGTCTTCTTCATGAATGCAGCACGCTCTCGAGTACAGTAAACATATTCGGTACATCACTGTCACTCACATCAATCAGTTCAAGGGCAGTTTGTAATTCATCTTGAACGGCCACCTCCAATAACCTCCTGTAAAACGTGTTACGTTTCCCTTACTACACACAAAAATTGCAACACCTGAACCACACCATCACTGCAAGTTTTAGATATATCATCATCATGACAAAACGCAACGCAGTGTTCAGGAGGAAGATGATCAGGTTTGAATCGATTAACAACATGCAGTTCACACAAAAGGTAACAAAAATCGTTGGACAAAACAATCATTCGCGCTGTTTCCATTTCCGCTCGTGTATGTATAGCAGTCTCTGAGGCTGCTGCTTTCATATTCCTTTTATTAGCATCAAATCCAAGGCAGTGCACATGTCTAATGAAGATTTACCGTTAGCATTAATTGACATTTGTGTCTTGAGAACGACAATCAGAGATGACTGAATGACTTTTAAATTGGGAATAATTATTTGCATTTGCTGAGCGTGATGGTAAAATGTTACGAGACTCGGCTGTTCAGAGAACCACAAATATATACTACAAACATCTTTCAGCTGTATTAACAACTCCGTCGAGAAGTCTTCAGGTATACTTATTCCTTGATCATACTCAAAATATGAGTTGAAAGGAAATTCCTCGGGAGGGACATAAATACACACATGAAGAACGTCATTAAGGCACTTACTTTACCCACTTTTTACACAGAAGAACATAACTTATCCCAAAAAGGTCGTATAATTCTTCCAGATCTCCTTTCTTTTCTTTTCTTCATTTTTATTTCTTTTAAAGAATATAACAGCAGATGTATAATGCATTTGAAATCCCGGAAAGAAATCAGAATCGCAAGTTTCTTCGAACGTCTTAATAAAAAAAAATGATCAAAAGATGAATTATCTGAAAAGACATTATGAATGTAAGCTTAGAGCGCATACCACTGACATTCCCAGACAGAAACTTATGAAACGCTGGTATGTCGATAGAAAAAATGAGTCTGTATTAGCAAGAAGAAGAATAGCTTCATATACAGAAGTGGAAACATTTATCCTTCATTTTGTACAAAGGAAGGTGTCTGTATACCCCTACTCTCTCCGTGCAAGTAACTGCATTATGAGAAATATTGGAAGATGACTGTAAGAAGGGCCCACTGTCAACGTCACGCTCAACCGGACAGACAGGTTCTTGTTCTATACCCCCACGTGCAGTATGTGATTTTACCAACCGGTTGTGTGAACTTACCAGCGGAGATTTTGTCTGTGTGTGCGCGAGTGCTTGCGTATCTGATAACACGAGGAAATGTACTTTGTGTACGCGCGCACGCGTGTGTGTGTGTGTGTGTGTGTGTGTGTGTGTGTGTGTGTGTGTGTGTGTGTGTGTGTGTGTGTGTGTGTGAGTGTGTGTATGCTTATGTTTGTGCCTGCGTGCGTGTGTGTTCGGTAGCTTTTATTTATATATATATATATAAAGGAAAGGAGAGAGAGAGAGAGAGAGAGAGAGAGAGAGAGAGAGAGAGAGAGAGAGAGAGAGAAGCTTCTTGTATTTGTTGTTCGGTAGCTTTTTAAAATCGCAGATTTCATTAAAAAAAAAATGTACGTGTGTATTTTAGAGTGCTCACAACGCGCGCGCGTGAGTGTGTGTGTGTGTGTGTGTGTGTGTGTGTGTGTGTGTGTGTGTGTGTGTGTGTGTGTGTGGTGTGTGTGTGTGTGTGTGTGTGTGTGTGTGTGTGTGTGTAAGCGAGACGACAGAAAAAAATGAGACGCAGAAGGAGAGGAAAGGAAGGGGCCGTAGGCTCGGGGAGGGAGAGAGATATAGACAGGAAAGTGAAGAGGTGGCGGGGAGATCGAGATGTCGGGGGAATGGAGAGAGAGAGAGAGAGAGAGAGAGAGAGAGAGAGAGAGAGAGACAGACAGACAGACAGACAGACAGACAGAGACAGAGACACAGAAAGAAAGAGATGTCGTAGTGAGAAGGGAAAGAAGGACAATGCTAGACGGCCAGAGAAATACATTGTAGTGCAATACAATGCAGTGCAATACAATGCAGTGCAATACAAGTGCCGTGCCATACAATGCAGTGCCATACAATGCAGTGCAATGCAATGCAGTGCAATACAATGCAGTGCAATACAATGCAGTGCCACACAATGCCGTGCCATACAATACAGTGCCATACAATGCAGTGCCATACAATGCAGTGCCATACAATGCAGTGCAATACTGTGCAGTGCAATACTGTGCAGTGCAGTGCCACACAATGCAGTGCCATACAATGCAGTGCAATGCAATGCAGTGCAATACAATGCAGTGCCATACAATGCAGTGCAATACAACGCAGTGCAATACAATGCAGTGCCACACAATACAGTGCTATACAATGCAGAACAATGCTATCCAGTGCAATGCACAACACAGTACAATACAATGCAGTGCCATACGATGCAGTGCAATGCAACGCAGTGCAATACAATGCAATGTAGTGCAATGCAACGCAGTGCAATACAATGCAATGCAATACAATGCAGTGCAATGCAACGCAGTGCAATACAATGCAGTGCAGTGTAATACAATGCAGTGCAGTGTAATACAATGCAGTGCAGTGTAATACAATGCCTTGCAATACAATATAATGCAGCGCAATACAACGCAGTGCAACACAGTGCAGTGCAATACAATGCAGTGCAATACAATGTCTTGCAATAGCGTGCAGTGCAACAGTACAGTGCAATACAATGCAGTGTAATACTGTACAGAGCAATGCAATGCAATACAATGCAGTGCAATACAATGTCGTGCAATAGCGTGCAGTGCAACACAGTGCAGTGCAATGCAGTGTAATACTGTGCAGAGCAATGCAATGCAATGCTAAATGACAATACAAAGAAAAGGAATGCATTGTAATGCAACCTAACACAAAGCAACACAGCTACACCAGTCACTGTTTTCTTTGAAACTTTAACCTGTCAAACGCAAAACTCGGATGCCTATATATTAACAAACCATAAAACTGCCTTACGTACTCAATATTACAGGCTCATTGTGTGTTGTTTAACGGTAGTCAAGGAATTTGCTGGACGCGCGAGCACCTATCCTTCTTTTTGATATTCTCCGAGGTTGTTCATGTTCCAGCACCTGCTCTAGCTCTTTTTTTTCTTGCTGTGGTTCTCGTTGCTCTTGCTCTTCTCGTTCTTTTACTTCGTTTGTGTTAACGACCTGCACTTATGACGTTCATTTGTTTCCACAAGTTAACTTCGAAGCAAATGATTTTTTCCCCGGCCACCTGGGCACCGATTCTCCATTTCTAGGGTTATTGGGTGCTGGGTATGTTTGTGAATGCACGACCTGTCGAAGGCCATCACGAATCACTGGATTAACCTCTATCATTGTTCTTTGCTGCAGGTATACATGGACCACGAAAAAGACGTCAAACCAGCGGAATGGACCATCGGAATTTTTCCGTCCTTCTCTGCCACCAGGCTCTGTCGGAGTTCCAACCACAGAGGCTGCAGATCCGGCGTAGATGTAACGCCCTGACTATGTGCCCCTCGCACTCGATTCATACAATTTAAAACGTTTCAGTTTCTCGGGTCTGGTTGATGACAATCTGACGGCAACACAATCTTCCATTGCTTACGGAAGTGTGAGGAACTTGAAGGGTCGAAAGCTGAAAGTGTAAAATTTACACCAAAACTATACAAACTGCTACCTGAAAAATGTGTGGAACTTTGATGAGTGACACTGTGATCTCTAGAATAGAATAGCTGCTCCCACAAAGAACATCTGGTATACGACCTGCAGCCTGTCAGCGCACTGCAAACAGCAATGATCAGAAACCAGCTCACAGATACACTGAGCCGTGTTTTCATAAAACTCTTCCTTTCCCACGCAAACTGTACAGAGCAATCCAAATCGCAGACCCCGTCAACAACAGTAAAGTGCACGGGACCGTACGAACCGCAGCCTGTTAACAGCAAAATGCCCTTTTCTCCACGAACTGCAGCCTACAGGTAGGTAGGCAGGTACACGGGGAGGTCTTTTGACTAATGACATTGTTTTCAGACAACGTCTGCTTATTGCCGCCAATCGTCTCCTATCGCTGCACGGTGCCTGGCCCCTGGGGGCTGAAACCCTGGACTGCAACAGGGAGCTCCGGTTCCCGGGGCCTGCAGGGCCTGGGCCTGGCCGGGCGGCCTAAACTGGCAATTACCCTCTGCTGACAAAGTTAACGAGCTGTGGCGGCTGCAGGATGGCCACTTAAGCCCTACTTACATTCCTCCTGAAAACTGTATCGCTCGTAAATAACGAGAAATTGAGTGACGAATTAATTAAAGGACGAAGGTGAGGCACGTGCACACAGGCGGACGCACAAAGGCACCCTTGGCGCGCGCGCACGACACACACACTGCTCGTACGTGCTCTCTCCCTCCCTCTCTCTCTCTCTCTCTTTCACGCACACACGTACACACACACACACACACACACACACACACACACACACACACACACACACACACACACACACACACACACACACACACACGGGCATATACGGGAAAAACAGATCCGCTTCATATTACAGCAGGAAGTTGGACACCTGTTAGATGATCTAGACCTGGGGTAGAGAGAGGGGGGGGGGGGGGGTGATAGAGGGGTGGAGAGAGAGAGAGAGAGAGAGAGAGAGAGAGAGAGAGAGAGAGAGAGAGAGAGAGAGAGAGAGAGAGAGAGAGAGAGAGAGAGAGAGAGAGAGGAGACAAGGGGCAAGAGTGGGGTAAAGGAGAGGAGACGAGAGAGAGAGAGAGAGAGAGAGAGAGACAGACAGACAGACAGACAGACAGACAGACAGAGAGAAGCACACACATGCGAGCGCACACACACATTTACACACTTACTCTCTGGGGAAGAGGAAAGGAAGCAGGAGAGACAGAGATTGGGGGTGAGGAGAGGAAAAGAGGTAGGGGGAAAGAGAGTGGGGAAAAGAACAGATGAGGAGGAGGAAGGGAGAGAGAGAGAGAGACAGAGAGAGAGAGAGAGAGAGAGAGAGAGACAGAGACACATACAGAGAGAGAGAGAGAGAGAGAGAGAGAGAGAGAGGGAAGGTGACAGACAGACAGACAGACAGACAGACAGACAGAGAGGTGGCGGCTGAAGCCGTGTCTGAAGGAAATCACTCCACCCAGAATACGATCATGATACCAGCAGACGGGACGACCGAACCCTCTTCCTTGTCCATACCCGCCCCCCCCCCCCCCCCCCCCCACCCCACCACACTATTCTGACACACCACTGATGTCAACTGTAAAGATGAACGTCATTAGGACTGTAGGAACCGTTGGGAACTAGCCATCATTTTCTGCTTTAAATTAAGGCACACCAACGGTAGCGTGCACAGTGACGTTTCCACACTTTGTTTACAGCGAAAACTCAAACCGCTGTGCTGAAACTGGATGATTTTGTTCAAACTGCTGTGGTGAAACTGGATGATTCTTTTTCAAACTGCTGTGCTGAAACTGGATGATTTTGTTCAAACAGCTGTGCTGAAATTGGATGATTTCTTTTTTAAACCGCTGTGCTGAAATTGGATGATTGTTTTCAAACTGCTGTGGTGAAATTGAATGAGTTTTTCAAACTGCTGTGCTAAAATTGGATGATTGTTTTCAAACTGCTGTGTGAAAAATTGAATGTTTTTTTTAAACTGCTGTGCTGAAATTGGATGATTGTTTTCAAACTGCTGTGCTGAAATTGGATGATTGTTTTCAAACTGCTGTGCTGAAATTGGATGATTGTTTTCAAACTGCTGTGCTGAAATTGGATGATTGTTTTCAAACTGCTGTGCTGAAATTGGATGATTTTGTTCAAACTGCTGTGCTGAAATTGGATGATTTTTTCAAGCTGCTGCGCCGAAGTTGGATGATTTCTTTTTCAAAGGATCATACTGAACAGCCACTGAAAGGCAGATTTAATTCTTTTACCCTTTGCATTTCTTCTGTCTTTTCAATTGGTTTTTCTAACAATGTACACGTAGTTTCAGCGAATATTGTGATAGTTTTGTCGTTTTTTCTGTGTCAATTTCACGAGACCGCTCCTACACTACCAGATTTTCTTGCTGTTTTGAATGAAAGAACTATGGAACTGAAAAAACAGCATCATGGAAACATCACAAATAATTCCAATTCGTGGCAGAATGGTCTGCTCACGCACCTCTTATATTGCAATTCATATCAATGTTTATTCCTTCTCTGTAAGAAAGAAAGAAAGAAATTATTAACATTATTTATATACACAATACTGTCTACATCTATGTAGATGGCCTCCTCTCAGGCAGAGACATAATGATGACTCTTAAAGGCACCTTCACTCGGTCTTCCAGTCTTCTCCACCGTTCCTTTCTCCTGACTCACCTCCGTTCCACATTGTTTTCTTTTTTCTTTTTTTCTTCTTTCTCTACCTCGTACATCATGTGACCATGAACTTTGGCCTGCCGTGTTTTGGAATGTGTTGGTCTGGCATCATCCATTTAGAACATCTGTCAGAAAGAAAGCGTGACTGCTTCATAGCTTTTGCACGTTCTTTTCACTGGATTTGAAGTGTGTGAAGAAACTATAATCAGTTTGATATGAGATCTGTTTTGTGCTTTTATGTGATGAATTTCGTTTTGATTAAAAAAAAAAAGTAGAATAATTAACAATTGCTAAATGATATTTGGCCCATCACTGTTCATTGTAGCCTACTGTGTGAAATTTTATGGATGCCATCTCTGTTCATTGTAGCCTACTGTGTGAATGTTATGGATGCCATCTCTCTTCATTGTAGCCTACTGTGTGAATGATATGGATGCCATCTCTGTTCATTGTAGCCTACTGTATAAATGATATGGATGCCATCTTTGTTCATTGTAGCCTGCTGTGTGAATGTTATGGATGCCATCTCTGTTCATTGATTTGTTTTTGAATTCTAGTTTTGACATTAACGAAGCCACCGATGTTATTTCCAGCTACATTTCTTTCTGTGAACACATGATTGTACCTACTAAAACTATCAAAATATTTCCCAACAACAAACCTTGGGTTACAAAATCTCTGAAAATAACTCTAAATGAAAAAAAAAAAGAGCTTTTCAATCAGGCAATAAAAGCGATCGTAAGGTTGTACAAAAGAAACTGCAAACGGAGATTGAAGAATCAAAGAGAGCTTACAAGAGAAAAGTTGAAAAAAATGTTCCAGAATGGAAATATGCGAGATGCATGGAAAGGAATAAAGGTTTTATCAGGTTCAGGAAAATGTTCAAACCAAAATATTAGTAACAAAAAAACAGCAAAAGAACAGAAGCAATTTGCAGAAAAGCTGAACGATTTTTACTGTAGATTTGATGATAAAGATTTTAGTAAAGAATTAAAGGAAGTGAAGAAGAACTCCAAAGCAATGTTAAAAACGATGTTGATGGAAGTGATTCTGTTGTGATTGAGAAAAAATGATGTTCAGTTTTTTTTTTCAAATGTTTAAATGTGAGAAAGGCAATGGGCCCTGATAATATCTGTGGAAAAATTGTTGAAGGTGTGTGCTTCTCAGCTCTCCTATGTTTACAGTCGTTTGTTTACCTGGTCACTTAGAGAATGTATAATTCCTGTTTTATGGAAAAATGCCACTGTATGTCCTGTCCCCCAAAAAACGCAACCCAAGCTGTTTAAATGATTACCGACCAGTTGCCCTCACATCTGTTGCAATGAAATGTCTTGAAAGAATTGTCCTCGGTTATGTTTTAAAAGATACTACACAGTACCAAGACCCGTTTCAGTTCGCATACCAACAGAACAGATCAACAGATGATGCCACACTCACACTTCTCCATCATGCTTTTTCACACCTCGAAAAACCTGCCTCCTTTGTACGCATTCTCTTATTGATTTCTCATCAGCATTCAACACCATACAACCACATCTGATGGCAAAGAAACTCATTAACATAAATGTGGGTAAACAAGCTCATTCTTTGGATAATTGATTTTCTTACACAGAGGACACAGTCTGTTCGATATCAAAGTGTTGTTTCGTCTTCCAGAGTCATTTCAACTGGCGCACCCCAGGGTACTGTTTTATCACCAGTGCTTTTTACTCTGTACACAAATGATTGTTCAGGAAGTGATTCAACTTTGTACATTAAATAAATATTCAGATGACTCAGCACTTGTGGATCTTTCCAACTCTGATTCTGTTTACTTCAAGGAGGTTCAAAGATTTGTTGACTGGTGCGATCATAACTATCTTGATCTGAATGTAACAAAAACGAAAGAAATGTTGATTGATTTTAGAAAGAATCCAAAAGCTGTACCACCACTTTTTATCAAAGGTGCTGAAGTAGAACGTGTTGAATCATACAAATATTTAGGAACTTTTATAGATAATAAGCTGAATTTTAAAAATCCATGTTGAGTATGTCCACAAAAAATGTCAAACCAGATTATATTGTCTTCGCAAGCTGCGATCATTTCATGTGAATACTGACATTCTTCGGACATTTTATTCATGCTTCTTGGAATCTGTTCTAACTTTCTCATTTATATGTTGTGGTATGGTGGGTTGACTGTGAAGAGCAGAAATGTGCTTGAGAAAGTGGTGAACGTGGGAGGAAAAATCGTTGGTGAGAGACAAAAAAGTCTGAGTGAGCTATACAGGTGCCGTGTTGTTTGTAAAGCGAAGAAGATTACGTGTGACCAGACCCACGTTCTTGCAAATCAGTATGACCTTCTTCAGTCAGGACGAAGATATCGATCGGTTAAATGCAGAAGTGTCAGATTTAAACAAAGTTTTATTCCCCTGTCCATTGATTTCATGAACCGAGAAGATGTTAATTGAAATCCAAATTCCTCTATATGAATGTATGTCATATGTGAGAAAATGGGTAATGTGGCTAAATTATTGTTTATTTGCTGTGAATGTGTGTGACCACAAATTAATTTCTATCATGCAGCACGTCGGACCATAGCATCTACTGACAACAGTAAAGAAAAGAACGCTACGCAGCCATGGCTATGCAACAAGATCAAATGGCCTCTTGAGCATTGCTGGGATAAGGTGACAAAGGGGGAAGACAGACACAGACACAGACACAGACAGACAGACAGACACACACACACACACACACACACACACACACACACACACACACACACACACACACACACACACACACACACCCCGATTGTCTGACCACCGGCAGAGTGGGCAGAACAAACCATTCATAGAGGCCCAAGTACTGGCAAACAACCGACAGACCTGAAAGAACCTGGCGAGCTGTTATTGAGCATGGCGCCCAATAGACTCCCCACGGAGGTAAGGGAGTAGAACAAGAAGATGCGTATCCACCGGGGCCATTTGTTTTTCAAAAACGAATCTTGAATCTTGATATAGCTTTATGGCAGGTCTCAGGTGGCAGGGTGTAAACAGAAGGCATGGTGGACAGGACCTGAGTGGATTGAAGAAGGCTTCTTCGATCAACCCAGTTTCACCAGTGACTTTACATGACAGCATGATTAGTGTTGGAGAAGAAAGGGGGAGGGTGAAGCGATTCACTGATGCTGAAGTCCACCAGATGGTTCGCTAGGGAGGAGGCTTTCACTGTCAAAGTAAATCTCCACACCATTCAACGTGCACTGACGGGCGTGTGCGCTTCTGAAATGAGATTGCATGTTGCCTGATTCAGCTTCTGAAATGAGATTGCATGTTGCCTGATTCAGCTTCTGAAATGAGATTGCATGTTGCCTGATTCAGCTTCTGAAATGAGATTGCATGTTGCCTGATTCAGCTTCTGAAATGAGATTGCATGTTGCCTGATTCAGCTTCTGAAATGAGATTGCATGTTGCCTGATTCAGCTTCTGAAATGAGATTGCATGTTGCCTGATTCAGCTTCTGAAATGAGATTGCATGTTGCCTGATTCAGCTTCTGAAATGAGATTGCATGTTGCCTGATTCAGCTTCTGAAATGAGATTGTATGCTGCCTGATTCAGCTTCTGAAATGAGATTGCATGTTGCCTGATTCAGCTTCTGAAATGAGATTGCATGTTGCCTGATTCAGCTTCTGAAATGAGTTTGTATGTTGCCTGATTCAGCTTCTGAAATGAGATTGTATGCTGCCTGATTCAGCTTCTGAAATGAGATTGCATGTTGCCTGATTCAGCTTCTGAAATGAGATTGTATGTTGCCTGATTCAGCTTCTGAAATGAGATTGTATGCTGCCTGATTCAGCTTCTGAAATGAGATTGCATGTTGCCTGATTCAGCTTCTGAAATGAGATTGCATGTTGCCTGATTCAGCTTCTGAAATGAGTTTTGTATGTGCCTGATTCAGCTTCTGAAATGAGATTGTATGTTGCCTGATTCAACTTCTGAAATGAGATTGTATGTTGCCTGATTCAGCTTCTGAAATGAGATAGCATGTTGCCTGATTCAGCTTCTGAAATGAGATTGTATGCTGCCTGATTCAGCTTCTGAAATGAGTTTGAATGTTGCCTGATACATCCTCTGAAATGAGATTGCATGCTGCCTAATTCAGCCTCTGAAATGAGGTCGTGTGCAGCCTGATCCAGCTAACCCTTCAGGCGTGAGACAACAGTTCTGCAGGACAGCTGGGCCTGTCTCTTTGCAAGCCTCTAGGAGGGTGGAAGATTTCCTACAGCAAGGGCAGATCGACTGGAAGAAGTGGCCAGCTCATTCACCTGATCTGGCGTCCAATGCGCAGCACCCTGAGCTCCGCAGTCTACGGAGCGGTGCTAAGACCTGAGCGAAGTCTGGTATACCGTTCGCTGGGCTGCACGAGCGTTGTTCACTAGCGCAGCTGCTTCAAACGAAAGAATCATGTAGCCTCGAATGAAATTTGACATTCAGCAGACTATCCTCCGTGCTTTTTAATATATTTTTCCCACTCTTTTATGTTTTTCTCTCTCATTTTTTTGACGAGGATTGATTACTTATGACGGAAATTGTTCTTTAAAAAAATCCAATACGCCGATGGTGTTTACTTGAATTTGATTTTCGGTAAAACTGAGTACTTCATCGAGCTATTTTAAAGAGTGATCTCCTTGGTCAGGAGAGAGAGAGAGAGAGGGGGGGGGGGGGATGAGAGAGAGAAACGGAGAGAGAGAGAGAGAGAAAGAGAGAGGGGGAAGAGACAGAGACAGAGAGAGAGAGAGAGAGAGAGAGAGAGAGAGAGAGAGAGAGAGAGAGAGAGACAGACAGACAGACAGACAGACAGACAGAGGCAATTCCAAAATTCTCAACACATAAGGAGCAGAAAACCATACACTGTAGACTTGACAGACGTGCGATCATAAACTAAGTTCAAGAACAACCTCCTCCTCCTCCTCCCCCTCCCGCTCACTCTCCTCTTCCCATCCCTCCAAAAAATGCAACCAGCCACTTGGCACATCAGACTTTGACAAATGGCATTGTTTGCGAACCTCCTCGTCCTTGCCTCTCATGTTGCCACCCGCTTTATGACCTACTGCTGAAACACAGGACGGCAACAAAGCTATCAGGTGTCCCTCGTCGTTTCAGCCCTGCCGGTGGAAGCAGATTAAACTGACAATTACCCCGCGGCTGACCGAGATGAAGACCATAGCTGAACAGAGGGCAACATACAAGGGGTTACCTACGTTCTTTGGGCAACGAAATCGGTCGAATGAAGTCATAATGAAGTTCACGCGCGCGCGCGCGCGCGCACGCACGCACACACACACACACACACACACACACACACACACACACACACACACACACACACACACACACACACACAAGAGACGAGAGAGAGAGAGAGAGAGAGAGAGAGAGAGAGAGAGAGAGAGAGAGAGAGAGAGAGAGAGAGTGCGTTACATTATTAGACTGTATAATGTATTCTCAGTACTGAAATGGATGAATTTATATACCGTAGTCTTGTAGACTACAGCGTTTTACGGTAATAGAACAGAGTGAATCCCAGTTGTGTGGGGTGCCGCGTAATGTATGGTACTATTTCACATCGGACAGGAGTTCTGTAAAATGAAGCACTGTTTCACTTACCATGACCCCCCCCCCCCTCCCCCATCCCCTCCTACTCTCCTCCGACTCCGACTTCCTGAATACCACGAGAGAGGACTACTTCCCGGAGGAGGTTCCGTCAGTGAGAGCACGCTCAAGTACGGCTCCACGGTCCAGCATGAACTGCAGACAGCGCGTGAAGGATCGTGCTGATTCCCCAACCGAGACCGGGCATCCAGGTGTCACGGTCGACCCACACAGGAGAAGGCCGCCCGAAATGAGCTGCCGCTAGACCATCCGGCTACAACATCAGTTTGGTCCTTCGACAGTGCAGAGGTGCCAGGAAAGTGACTGCTGATCCTACGGTCGTAGAGCGGCCATTGCCTCACGCGTCGGATGACACGGAAGCTCATTTGGTAACATTCAGGTGCAATGTTCGCATCCACCAGAACGACGATACGTTAAGGTATGCTGCAAAAAAAAAATGCCATCTTTTCATCTGGACACTAGCGGGACTTGAACCTTTAACAGTCCTTCGAATGAGACTATAAACCGAGGTTCCGTGTGTGAACGCACGCATAACATCTTGCACACACGTAAAAAAGCCTATCACCAACGTTCGAAGAGAGAAGGTCAGTCTGGTCGTTGGTATGGATGACACGTTACACATAGCATGCACTCTGCGTAAGAAATGGATAGAATGTAGGTAGTAAGGAAATTGAGTGAGCGATATTGAACGATATTGAACGATATTGGATGATATAGACTGGATGACACGGGAAACGACTGAATGAAGCGCCAGCTGGCAGCTCTTCAGTCGGCACTACCCAGGTAGGCAGCCCGTTGTGTAAACGAGTGTGGATTGTAAAGCGCTTAGAGCTGGGTCCTAGCCGAGACCAGGCGTATGTAAGTATTCATTATAATCATATATAATTATAACATCTGATTTTGAACACGATATTGCGACACTGAACACAAGTTTAAGTCCACGTCAAGGTAACAAGTCACATTCTAAAGCACTAGAGGATCAGATCTGTTGCAAAAACCTCTGTCTGTTGCGCATGATTAAGAACAGAGGCATAGTGAAGAGAGCCCTGACTTGCCCATGTACCCGTCATGGCATTGCTTCTGTGAAGGTGCACCGGTAACAATACAAATGGAGTGGAGTGGTGTGGAGTGTGGTGCACTGGTAACAATACAAATGGAGTGGAGTGGAGTGTGGTGCACTGGTAACAATACAAATGGAGTGGAGTGGTGTGGAGTGTGGTGCACTGGTAACAATACAAAAATGGAGTGGTGTGTAGTGTGGTGCACTGGTAACAATACAAATGGAGTGGAGTGGAGTGTGGTGCACTGGTAACAATACAAATGGAGTGGAGTGGAGTGTGGTGCACTGGTAACAATACAAATGGAGTGGAGTGGAGTGTGGTGCACTGGTAACAATACAAATGGTACAATACAAATGGAGTGGTGTGGAGTGGAGTGTGGTGCACTGGTAACAATACAAATGGAGTGGAGTGGAGTGTGGTGCACTGGTAACAATACAAATGGAGTGTGTGGAGTGGAGTGTGGTGCACTGGTAACAATACAAATGGAGTGGAGTGGAGTGTGGTGCACTGGTAACAATACAAATGGAGTGGTGTGGAGTGGAGTGGAGTGTGGTGCACTGGTAACAATACACAATACAAATGGAGTGGTGGTGTGGAGTGGAGTGGAGTGGAGTGTGGTGCACTGGTAACAATACAATGGAGTGGAGTGGAGTGGAGTGTGGTGCACTGGTAACAATACAAATGGAGTGGTGGTGGAGTGGAGTGTGTGCACTGGTAACAATACAAGTGGAGTGGAGTGGAGTGGAGTGTAGTGTGGTGCACTGGTAACAATACAAATGGAGTGGTGTGGAGTAACAATACAAGTGGGAGTGTGGGTGCACTGGTGCAACAATACAAGTGGAGTGGTGTGGAGTGGAGTGTGGTGCACTGGTAACAATACAAGTGGAGTGTGTGTGTGGAGTGGAGAGTGTGGTGCACTGGTAACAATACAAATGGAGTGGTGTGGTGTGGAGTGGAGTGTGGTGCACTGGTAACAATACAAATGGAGTGGTGTGGAGTGGAGTGGAGTGTGGTGCACTGGTAACAATACAAATGGAGTGGAGTGGAGTGGAGTGTGGTGCACTGGTAACAATACAAAGTGGAGTGGTGTGGAGTGGAGTGTGGAGTGGAGTGGAGTGTGGTGCACTGGTAACAATACAAATGGAGTGTAGTGTAGTGTGGTGCACTGGTAACAATACAAATGGAGTGGTGTGGTGTGGAGTGGAGTGTAGTGTGGTGCACTGGTAACAATACAAATGGAGTGGTGTGGAGTGGAGTGTAGTGTGGTGCACTGGTAACAATACAAATGGAGTGGTGTGGTGGAGTGGAGTGTGGTGCACTGGTAACAATACAAATGGAGTGGAGTGGAGTGTGGTGCACTGGGTAACAATACAAATGGAGTGGTGTGGAGTGGAGTGTAGTGTGGTGCAATGGTAACAATACAAGTGTGGTGGTGTGCAGTGTAGTGTGGTGCACTGGTAACAATACAAATGGAGTGGTGTGGAGTGGAGTGTAGTGTGGTGCACTGGTAACAATACAAATGGAGTGGAGTGGTGTGGAGTGTGGTGCACTGGTAACAATACAAATGGAGTGGTGTGGTGTGGAGTGGAGTGGTGTGGTGCACTGGTAACAATACAAATGGAGTGTGTGTGTGGTGTGGAGTGGAGTGTGGTGCACTGGTAACAATACAAATGGAGTGGTGTGGTGTGGAGTGGAGTGTGGTGCACTGGTAACAATACAAATGGAGTGGTGTGGTGTGGTGTGGAGTGTAGTGTGGTGCACTGGTAACAATACAAATGGAGTGGTGTGGTGTGGTGTGGTGTGGAGTGTGGTGCACTGGTAACAAATACAAATGGAGTGTGTGTGGAGTGGTGTGTAGTGTGGTGCACTGGTAACAATACAAATGAAGTGTGTGGGGTGGAGTGTAGTGTGGGTGCACTGGTAACAATACAAATGAAGTGATGTGAGTGTGTGTGGTAGTGTGGGTGGGTGCCATGGTAACAATACAAATGGAGTGGTGTGGAGTGGAGTGTGGTGGTGCACTGGTAATACAAGTGGAGTGGTGTGGAGTGTAGTGTGGTGCAGTGGTAACAATACAAGTGGAGTGGGTGTGCAGTGTAGTGTGGTGCACTGGTAATACAAGTGGAGTGGTGTGCAGTGTAGTGTGGTGCACTGGTAATACAAGTGGAGTGGTGTGCAGTGTAGTGTGGTGCACTGGTAATACAAGTGGAGTGGTGTGCAGTGTAATGTGGTGCACTGGTAACAATACAAGTGAAGTGGAGTGGTGTGGAGTGGAGTGTGGTGCAATGTACAGTAATACAGTATAGTTCAGTACAGTGTAGTAAGGAGAGATGCAGTGCCGTGCAATGCCGTGTAGTGCAGTGTAGTTCAGTACAGTGTAGTAAGGAGAGATGCAGTGCCGTGCAATGCCGTGTAGTGCAGTGTAGTTCAGTACAGTGTAGTAAGGAGAGATGCAGTGCCGTGCAATGCCGTGTAGTGCAGTGTAGTTCAGTACAGTGTAGTAAGGAGAGGTGCAGTGCCGTGCAATGCCGTGTAGTGCAGTGTAGTTTAGTACAGTGTAGTAAGGAGAGATGCAGTGCCGTGCAATGTCGTGTAGTGCAGTGTAGTGCAGTACAGTGTAGTAAGCAGAGATGCAGTGCCGTGCAATGCCGTGTAGTGCAGTGCAGTGCAGCGCTGTGCCACGCACCTTAGTTTGTTCAGCGCAGTGTAATGAAGCGCAGCGCAGTGTAATGAATTGCAGTGCAGTGTTGTGCGGTGTTGCATCGTGATATGCAAAGCTGTGTAGTGAAGAATAGTTTAACAGTGCGGTGTAATCTATTCCAACACATCCTATCACCTCTTATCGCACTGCCAAGCAACAGATCGTTTCAAGTGTACTGTGTCTTCGCGCCAGTCTCTCCGGTCAGACAATAAGCCGAGGTTGTGTGTGCAGCAAATATTTAGCGCACGAAAAATAATTCAAGGCAACAATACGGATTATCTCGGGAAAATTCTGACGGGGAAAAAATCCACACCGGCAGGTGAGCAAAACAATAACACCACCACCAACAAAAAAGGAACGTGTGGCGCTGTGCACCGGCGATTTTTGCCGACTTTGGGGACAGGGTCAGTGACGGTCAGGACAGGCCCACTGATCGTAGGGAGAGTCCTGTTGACGGCGGGAAAAGACTGCAACCCGAGATCCCCTTCAGACGGCACGTAAGACCTATGTGGCGAAAAGCTCGCATGTTTGGGGTTGTGCTTTTTTCATCTGACAGCGGAACAGCAACGAGCAAGGTCGCGGGATCCACTCAGCGGTTGCTTGATGGTGAGATTTTTTTGCTGGTGGACTCTGCAGTCATGAAGTACAGGCTGGTGGACTCTGCAGTCATTAAGTACAGGCTGGTGTACCCCCCCGGGACGCTTCCGTGGAGGTTCTGTTGTGTCGCGTCCAGTGGCCATCACACAATGGCATCTGCCAAGCAGCAGTTATGTCCCTTGACCTCTTGATGGAATACCTTCTGCGACCATGCAACCTATCACAACACAGCTCAAGCTTCAAAGGGTGGTGCTGATTGCTCACAGATGCTTGGTTCGGCATTTGAGGACAGCGTTTCTCTGAGTCGCACTCGCACCTTCGGGTGTATCTTTTTCTTTCTCGGGAGACCAGCCCGATTTTCACGCGGTGGGGGAGTATCTGTGCAATTCACTGTCGTCCAACGTGGCACTGTATTGCTGTACACTGTGTTGCATTGCGCTGAATTACATTGCACCGTATTACAATGTAAAGTCATGCACAGACTTCTTTAATATGTATTCCAGAATACTGCGTTGCGCCGTCCTGCGTCGTACTTTTTTGATATACTGTGGGTTGATACTGTATATATTATTCTACCATGTGTTGTGTGCATCACAGTTCGTACTGTATTCTACTGTTCATTATTGATGAACTGACGTGTCTCAAAGACCACAGACGTCTTCTAAAAAAAGCACGCCTGTTGCAGCGGAGGGCGAACAGCAGTCACACTGTACAACTCGTGCACGTGCATCATGTCTTGCCACTGTCACTTCTATTGCTGGATAGCGGACT
>JADBJO010000113.1:563779-621279 GCA_016801955.1 Conus betulinus
TGTGTGTGTGTGTGTGTGTGTGTGTGTGTGGCGTGCGTGCGTGCGTGCGTGCGTGCGTGCGCGCGCGCGCGCGCGCGCGCGTGTGTGTGTGGTGCGTGTATGTATGTGTGCGTGTGTGTGTATCCGCGTATTTATGTAAGTGCTTATCGGAAAGGAGGGTGGGGTGTATTTAGCAGTGGGTAGAACCTGAGGTGGAAGCAGTGGGTAGAACCTGAGGGGAAGAGGGGAAGATAGGGTACCTGTGTGACTGTGCGCGTATTTCATGAGGCTACAGTACGTGCAGGCGCCTGACTGCGTATGTATGATCTATTTGTGTGCACGCATGCGTAAGTATATCCATGTACGCACTTGCATGTGTCAATAAACGTGCGCGAGCGCGTGTGCATACACATACACACACATTCATGCATATGTACACGTACATATATACATGCATCATACATACATGTTTTTAATCACTGAAATCATCAACTTATCATCTGCCCATTCTCTTGTTTATGGCCTGACAGGTTCATTTGGGGGGGGTTTACTGCATGACATGGAAATTCAGTTACAATCTTCACCCAGCTCGTTTACCTGTCTGTCTATGTGTCCGATGGACCTTCATCCGGCCCCACAGGGTTGTTCTGTTCGCAGTGAGAGCGCCGCACACGATCCAACTGTGTAGTTGTGTCACAGGTGGACATTTGCTTCGATCCGCTGTGACGAAAGAGCGCCCTCTCGAGCAAACTCGGTCCAACACGATCGAAATCCAAGTGGCAATCGCTCAACAGCAGTCTGCCATATATAGCAGATGCCGCAAAGGAATCTCAGAAATATTTATCTTACCTTAGACCTCAGACCTCAGTTGCTCCTACGTCGAGCGACGCATGAGGTGGTCAGAGCACTTCTCTGTGATGGGTCCTTCGCCACTCTGCTGACGTCCCTCACATTCCTGTGGGCCAGACGTAGGTCTCTCTCTGCTGTTTGCTGCCGACTCGTACTGGGTCACCCCCTTTTGCTCTTGCCTGCTGGGACCAACTTGGATCACATTTCGGGCTACAAGAAGCTCAAGGAGTAACAACGCAGTTTGAACAGGTGAAAATCGCCCTGCTCTGAGAACAAATTAGTGTGAAAAAGACGATTCCTTCCTCTCCCCCCCCCCCCCCCCCCCTGAAATTTGGGGTCAACAAATGAGTTCAATGTCATACGTCAGTAAGGACTGCAGAATTATGCATGGCTTGTGGGCTTCTTGTGTTTCTACGCCATTGGTGGCGCACAAGGATTTGGAAGTGAAAAAATCTAGTAGACGACAGAAACATGAAGGGTCCTGTAGATCCTGCAGTAACAAGAAAAGAAGCAGACACTGGATGCGCCTCCGAGTCAGGCACAGCACGGGTCAGGAGCCAGACTGTGTCATGAACATGTTCTGGTAATGGCTGATCTTCAGACAAAAGCCAGGTGCAGCTTTGGGTGTAACTGAGAATATATAGCGTTTTGGACCTAGTCTGTAACCGTGTTCCCGGATCTTGACAGTCTGGTTTGCAGGTCTTGTCGTGGGGAGCTCCCATACATAGCCTAGCCAACGGCATCGCTAGCAGATGGTCATCATTGAAGGAAGTATTAGCATTTGCCTCTTGTCCCTTCGTTTGACTCAAAACTAGAAATCGTTACCATGAAACTATAACTATATCAAGAAGAAAACCTGCGATTGATGTACTTCTTGCATCAAACAACCGACAATGAAAATGCATTTGATTTGTGCTTAATCGCTGCGCTTGGTATTCAAATTATTTTACTCGGAGTTCAATATTCGGTAAAGCTCTCAGAATTGTTTGGCGTCCAATGCCACAAAATCTGACTTGGGCTAATTCCCGCACACAACGGGTGAAAAAAAAGTGTCACAGAAACGCAAACCCCAAAGTCTACACACCCGGCGATGTACTGTACACTATCTGCTCTCTAACCCGATTTTTTAAAAATAAGCATTTGTGATATCCCGCAAACTGTCCTCGTCTTGATCAACCTTCTATCGTCGAATGAATCATGCACCGCCATTGTTTCGTGTTTATCCGATCACGTGATCATAACGACGCTTTTTATTGGCTGTTTAGAGACCACTTTCACGTCAGAGGTTGACAGAGCTGGACGGAATCAAAGCATGTTGTAGTTCTTTCCATCTGTTTGAATGGACTTTCAACCAAGTGAGTTTTCATCCAACTCCCCACTCACACGGTATGAGTTTTGCTTGCGGATATATTTCGCCCCATTTTTTCATCCAACTGTATGTCCTAAGTTAGACGTGTGAGAGGCCCATAGGACACACCACCTGCAAGACATCACAGACTGGGTGCCGAATAATGATCTATTCTGTGCAGGGAACGAGCGTGCTGAGTTTTTGCGTCTGTTCTCCAACCCGATTTTTTTTTTACAATTCTTTTTATATCATCATGTTTTCACTACAGTTCAGTTCAGTTCAGTTCAGTAGTTTTATTTAACGTCTTTTCATCACAAGATGATCTTAGACCTTTTTCACTACAGTAATCCCTCTCTCTCTCTCACACACACACACACACACACACACACACACACACACACACAGTGCGACGCACGCGCACACACAAACACACACACGGATAGACAGAGAGGGGGTGGCGGTGGGAAGAGACACAGAAATTGAGAGAGAGAGGGGATGTGGGGGAGAGAGAGAGAGAGAGAGAGAGAGAGAGAGAGAGAGAGAGAGAGAGAGAGAGAGAGAGAGAGAGAGTTCTGGTTTTTAACTTTTCTGCTCGGTACGAAGCCTGTAGTCAACACGGCCTATAAACAACGTGACTCATCAAATGACTGGTTCTTCTGTTCCTACCCGACATCCCTTCCAGTTTAGTCCCGCGAACCCACCACAACGCCCCACCCCCACCCCCCTCCCTCACTCCCTCGCGCACACTCCTCCCCTCTCTTTACCTCTCTCCCCTTCCACCACCCGCCTCCCCCTTCCCCAATCAGTGCACCTCCACCCCCCATCCCACAAGAAGAAAGACCCGATCCGAAGACCTCAAAGAGCATGGCAGGGGCACGGAAATAGATACTGTTGATCTAGACCATCGCAGGGTTCCAGCGGATTGGGTGGCTTTGGCATGGACTCTCTGTGCACCCCCAACCCCCACCCCACCCCACCCCCCTGTCGATCAGATAAAGCCTCTAGCAACAATGAGGGTCAATTACTTATGTCAGTGATCAGTGGTTCAGAGCCACGATCGGGGTCGGTGAACATCGATACACTCATTTTCCGATCAGCGCCCGCGCTTGATAAGGGAACGGCTCGAGTGTTGGTATGTTGAGGTGGAAGGCGGGGTGGGGGTGGGGGTGGGGGTAGAGGGGGAAGACAGGTGGATGGGGGTGAGGTGTAGAGTGCGGGAGGGAGGGGCCGAGGAATGTGTGGCCGGCGGGTAGGAAACAGCCCTCAGACTGCTGATGTACTGTATGTCGTATTAAAAGTGCTTTGTGTGGCCACGTTGTTTGGTTTGTCTTTGTAAGGATATCATTTGTCATGCTGGTTTTTTTTTTCTGTGTCTAATAATCTGTGCTACTCTAGTGGCGCTGTACAAACGCCGCTTATTCCGCCGGATCCCCGTCCACAGTCCACGACCTGGCTGGTCCCAACGCAGCTCCCACATCGGTGATTCACAAGGAGAGTCAATGTGAAGCCGACATTAGGCAACCCACGAGAGCAGACACCGCACTGCTGCCGAGTCGTTGAGATGGTGTCAGTCGTGCCCCTTCTAATTCAGAGGAGGCACCACACTGCTGTCGAGTCGTTGAGATCGTCTGAATCGTGCCCGTTCTAATTCAGAGGAGACACAGCACTGCTGCCGAGTCGTTGAGATCGACTGAGTCGTGCCCGTTCTAATTCAAGGAGACACAGCACTGCTGCCGAGTCGTTGAGATGGTGTCAGTCAGTTGCCCGTTCTAATTCAGAGGAGACACCACACTGCTGCCGAGTCGTTGAGATGGTGTCAGTCGTGCCCGTTCTATACTGCTCAAAACAATTGAAAGGCCACTTGGAAATTCTCTCGCTATTTCACAACAGAACGGAAACAACCCAAAACAATGCTTTCGAACTTTACTTCAGCCATTAATCAAAGCATCAATGACACAGATTAATGACAAAATTGATTTGAACAGCATGTTTTGTCACTTTCAAGTCCACTACCCATCTTTTCAAAAGTCAGAACGCCAGAGATACACAAAAACACAGTCAGTAACGCGTGTGTCCGCCATTTGCGTGGATGCACGCGATGCACCTTTGCCTCACGGATTGAGTCAGAGTCCTCATAGTCATCTGGAGTATTGCCTGCCACTCCTGCTAAAGGAACTGGAACAGCTGGTTGAGGTCAACTGGCGGGGGGGGTGACTGCTTCGAAGTCGCAGGCCCAGCACGTCCCATAGGTGCTCGATTGGATTAAGGTCCGGTTAGCAGGCTGGCCAGTCCATGTGTAAATCACGTGTTGCTGCGAAGAAAGTTGTTGATGACTCGAGCCCTGTGAGGTCTGGCGTTGTCTTGATGTACCGCGCCTGGTCCAATAGCTTGCAGCACTGGCAGCACAAGGGGCTGCCGGATGCCATCCCTGTAGCCCACACCGTTGAGATTGCCTTGCACCATGTGCAGGGGGGTTCTGTAGTTCTGTGCCATCCCTCCCCACACCATTATGGATCCACCACCATAGCCTTCACGCTCGCTCACGTGACCATCGTGATAGCGTTCTCCTTGCCGCCGCCAGACACGGTTCCTGCCGTCATGAAATGATAAGGCAAAGCGGGACTCGTCAGTAAACAATACTCTTGCCCACTGATCTCTGGTCCATGCTAAGTGACGCTGGGCCCAAGCCAAACGAGCAGCACGGTGAGCTGGTGTCAGGACAGGGTGGACGGCTGGTCGTCTTGAGCGCAGGTGTGCCTCTCTCAACTGGTTCCGAATGGTCTGGTCACTGACGGTGACATTGCCGGCTGCTTGCAGCTGCCCCCTGAGTGTGTCCGAAGTGGCCGTTCTCTGCCTCAGAGCCGACAGGACAACAAACCTGTCCTGCTGCCTGGAGGTGGACCTTGGGCGTCCTGGACGTCTTCGCTCAGCAACACTTCCTGTCTGGTTGAAGCGGTCTCTCAAAGTCTGAATGACTGAATGGGCGACTGACAGTCGACGACGACCAACCTCTCGCACCCCCCACGCCCTCCTGAAGCCACGCAACTGCCCGCCCTTGGTCATCCTGACTCAGTCGTTGTCTCCGAGGCATGGTTGCAAAAGCGCCGTAAACACAGGCATAAATGCCCACCAGTCTCTCAAAACTGGCTGACCTGTGTTCAGATAAGACATGGGTTGCACGTGCATTGCAGTATTCCTGCAGTTCAGATGTGCTCTGTTGCACAGGCCTGTTTGATTTGCACCCTTTTTTTCGTGCAATATGTGCACATTTCAGTTCACCGCTGTGATGTGCATGACACAGACTGAGTTGATTTCTGATCAAAGTCAAGTTGACTGATCAGGCATGCAACCAAAGTCAGTAAGTTTGGGTGGGTGCAGTGCCGTGTTATTGGAAAAAATAAAGTCAAACAAGGTACCCTAAAAAGTGGTAGTGGCCTTTCAATTGTTTTGAGCAGTATAATTTAGAGGAGACATCACACTGCTGCCGAGTCGTTGAGATCGTCCGAGTCGTGCCCGTTCTATTTCAGAGGAGACACCACACTGCTGCCGAGTCGTTCAGATGGTGTCAGTCGTGACCGTTCTAATTCAGTATACGGAGGACATCACCTACTAAGGCCCCTCTCTGATTGCAGAAACAACGAAGTTAAGCAAACAAACAAACACACAAAAAAGCAATGTCGGTGTCAATGTCAGAGGGCGTCACCAGGTTCGTCCAACGACCGTTCCCATGGTCTCGCCAACACCTGTGACCTCGACACGAACTCACCAAATCACAGACATGAGAGCAGATCGAAGCTGAGGTCACCTGGGAGCAGGGCAGGAAGGGACGCAGTATTTCAGGCTATTCATATGCCGACCGATGAGAATGTAAAAGATGATATTGCCATGGAGTTCCATTTGGGTCTGAGACTGTATGACAAGGATGTCTTCTTCATTCATGTTCATGATACATACCGGCGTCAACCAGGCCCGAGAGATACAGACACCTGCATGTTTCTGTTCCCATCCAACTTTGAGGTGTATATAAAAAAGCAGTGCAGTATGTCATTACAGTGAGTTTCGTGGAGATGGCTGGGAATCTCTGCGACTCTTTCATAGGCACAAGTTTTGTTGGCTAGTACAATTATATTTCCCTGCGACTCTTTCACATGCACAAGTTTTTGTGGCTAGTACAATTATATATCTATTCACCCCCTCCCCCTTCCCCGTATTGATATGATGCTGGATGTGAGGCGAGTTTCAGTGGTATAGATGGGACTGACTTATTCTTTTCCATGACATGTTTTCTGTTTGTGTACATTACAAATTTTTTTTTTTTTTCTGCTTTTTTTGTTTGGTTGTTACGATGCCATATCACCGTGAATTATCCTCTTTCTCTTTCCTTCTACACACCCCGCCTTCTTTTTTTAGCCCTCACTCTCCCCCCCCCCTCTCTCTCTCTGGTTGAATAAAATTTGGTCCTCCCTCCCTTCCCCCTGTCTCTCTCCCCCCCCCCCCCCCCCTCTCTGTACGTGCACGCACCTGCCCTCTCTTTCTGTGTGTGTGTGTGTGTGTGTGTGTGTGTGTGTGTGTGTGTGTGTGTGTGTGTGTGTGTGCGTGCGTGTGTGTGTGTGTGTGTGCATGTGTGTGTGTGTGTGTGTGTGTGTGTGTGTGTGTGTGTGTGTGTGTGTGTGTGTGTGTGTGTGTGTGTGTGTGTGTGTGTGTGTGTGTGTGTGTGTGTGTGTGCGTGCGTGCGTGCGTGCATGTGCGTGTGTGTTACTGAAATGGATGATGAGGGTTACATCCCATTAACTTTAGATTTCCAAGGGCCTGTAGTCAACAAACTGTGGGCCGTACACTGCTGTAGTAGTCGTAGGTAGGTCTTACACACACACAGATGACTCATACAAAGCAAGCTGGTACGCTGCAGCCACTAATCAAAACGCCCATTCCAGCAATGTAAAAGACCTACGACTACTACAGCAGTGTACGGCCGTGCTTGCGTGTGTATGTTTGGGGGGGGGGGGGGGGGGGGGGGGGGGGGGGGAGGGAGAGGTATTGTTGGTCCTCGTATGTGTTTTCTGGGTGTTAAATGATGGCCTTCCGTAGTTAACTACACAGTGACTACCCTGGTATCTCTTTCATACGGTTAACACGTCACAAACGAACACAGCATGGCTTGGAGTAATGTTTCGAGCATATATAGAAAAGCACAAATGGACTCTCCTTGGAACGTCTATTGAGTCTGAAAGTTGATGTTCTCTCTCTCTCTCTGTGTCTCTCTCTCTCGTGGTTAAAATGCGCATTAAACGAATGAAATGGTTGATCAGTGTGACCTGATACTTAGTTCAACTTCGGTTTTGATTTTTACGAGCATGCTCCGCCTCAGTACAATTACATTGTTGATGTAGTCTTTAGATGCAGATTTCAATTTGAGGCGTGTGACCTCGCGGCGTTAAAAACCACCACAAAGTGACTAAGCGGTGACTGGTAGCAAGTGGACTGCCCATCAACCTGTCTGCGAAAGGAAGCAATTTATTAATTGTTCATAACTCAGAAGGGAAGTTATTTGTTCGTGACAATGGTTTTTTTTTTTTTTTTTGCTCTCTCTCTCTCTCTCTCTCACACACACACACACACACACACACACACACACACAAATACTCACAAACACATACTCGCACGCACGCGCACACACACACACACACACACACACACACACACACACACACACACACACACACACACACACAGACAGAGACAGACTTATATTAACTCAATTTTTATTGCCAATAGCAAAAAAAAAACAACACAAAAAAAACCTGTTGGCACGGGGTTACAATTACTGCATTTAAGACATGTAATAAGAACTTTAAAAGAAAGAAAATCAAACAGTTTAACAAATCATTCAAATCTACACTGGACAACAAAAACACCCACACATACATATGTACACACACACACACACACACACACACACACACACGCACACACACACACACACACACACACACACACACACACAACGCACGCATGCGCGTACTCCCACTCTCTCTCTCTCTCACTCTGTGCTTGGTACTGACAAAGATGTAGTCTTAGTATGTTGTTATATTGTACCTGAAGGTGGTCCTCTACAATAATACCGATCTGAAAGATGGAGAAGTTATACTAGAAGAAAGTTTACTACGAGCAGTGGGTGATGTTGACTTTCGAGTCATGGTTTGTGGAGATTTAAATGCCAGGACTGGCTCTAGCCAGTCGAAATGCGAAGATATGATAAACTTTGAGTCTTTTACTGGGTTTTATGATGATGACCACTTAGAAGACAGTTTCCGTAGAAACTCAAAAGATGAAAATGTAAATAATTTTGGAAGATCTTTGTTGGACCTTTGTTTTTTGTTTGATCTTGACATTTTGAATGGATATTGCAATGGAAACAGAGATGGAGAGTATACATTTGTTTCACCACAAGGATGTAGTGTTATTGATTATTTTCTTGTTCCAGAATGTTTTTGTCAAAAGTGCAATATGATTGTTGGTGATTGTCTTGAATCCTGGCATTTGCCAACAGAAATGATATGGCAAAACGGAATGACCAAAAATACCCAAGCTCACGAACCTGTTGTTGAAGAAAAAAATCTTTTGGTCAGAGGAGAATGCTGGAAATTTTGAAAATGAGCTGAATTCCAATAATTTTAAAGAACAACTAAAAATGCCTACCAGTTGATAAATGTGGATGTCAACAGATGTGTGAATATTTTTGTTCGAGCAATGTATAGTGCTGCTGCATGCATGGTGAGAATGGTTGGTAAAAGAAAGAGAAATCAGGATGAGTGGTTTGATTATGAATGTGACCAGGAGAAGAAAAGAGGTGAAGACGCTACTCAAAACTTTCCAAAGGAACAAAACAAAAGACAAAAAAGAACTAAAAGAAAAATATACCAGTGAGCGATCAGATTATGTTAATTTGAAGCGACAGAAGAAACGTGAATTTGAGCAAACAAAGATTAAAAAATTAAAAGACTCTATTAGTGATTCAAAATTATTTTGATCAACAATTAGAATAATTAACAGAAAAAGGACGACTTATAGCGATATAACTATACAGCATTGGTTTGAGCATTTCCGCAATATTTTTAATTACCCTGAAAATAGTGTTGATTTAGAAGCTAATGACTTCGAAGAACCGTTATTTAATGATCCAATATCTAGAGAGGAGATTGTTAACAGTACAAAAAATTTAAGGTCTAGGAAAAGTGCAGGTCCAGACATGATCTTAGGGGAAATACTAAAACATTCTAATACACTGGTAGTGGAATTTCTGAGAGTTTTGTTTAACAAGTTATTTGATGAAGGAACCTTCCTGCTAGACTGGGCTAGGTCTATTATAATTCCATTGCACAAAAAAGGCGACATCAATAATCCAGACAATTACAGAGGTACTGCCCTTACCAGTATATTGGGAAAAGTTTGTACAAATATTCTAAACAGAAAAAAAAAAAATGAGGAACAAGCGGATTTAGATCAGGCTATAGCACGATCGATCATATTTTACGTTATTTTCTCTGGTTCAAAAATATCTTCTCAGAAACAGCGAATTGTATATAGCATTCATAGATTTCCGTAAAGCGTTTGATTCTGTTAAAAGAAACTTGCTGTGGACCACATTGCGCAAAGAAGGTGTAAATGGTAAAGTGTATAGGGCCCTTAGAAGTGTATACAACTCAGTGCTTGCTAACGTCCGAGATAAAGGTATGTATTCTGACTTATTGAATGCCCACGTGGAGTTAAACAGGGATGCCTGCTAATTCCCCTACTGTTCTCATTTTCTATCAATGAACTGGCTACGGAAGTAGTTAAAAAGGGAAAACATGGTGTTCAGTTAATCCCTGGTGCTATTGATGTATTTCTGATGTTGTTTGCAGACGATGTTATTCTTTTAGCAGATACTACAGTGGGACTACAAAATCAATTAAATGCACTGAAAGAGGAAGCTGATAGATTAGAGCTTACAGTAAATCTAAACAAAACAAATGTAATCGTTTTCCGGAAAGGGGGTCATCTTTCAGCCCACGAAAAGTGGTTTTATGGAAACGATGAGATTAGTGTATCAAATTCATATAAATATCTTAATCTTTTCTTCACCACAAAGTTGAGCTTACAAAAGACATGGGTTGAAACCTATAGAAAAGGAAAGAAAGGCACGATAGAAATCTTAAGATCCTTAAAAATATTAAATTGTATTGATTTCTCTCGTTTTTGGAAACTCTTTGACTCTCAGATTGAGCCAATGTTAACGTACGGTGCTGAAGTATGGGGTTGATTCACAACATCAGTGAAATGGAGAAGGTTCATACATATGCAATCAAACGTTTTCTATCGGTACCATTGCATTCGCCACATAAATTGTTATATGGTGAAAATGGTCGGTACCCCCTATATGTTAGAACCTACATAAAATGTATTTAATATTGGCTTAGATTGCTACAACTCCCAATAAAAAGATTGTGCAAACAAGCTTATGAAATGATGTTGATTCAGATGGAAAATGGAAAGCAAAATTGGGCATATTCTGTAAAGAACGTGTTTAGCTACTCATGGGTTCGGGATTGTTTGGATGTGTCAAGATGTTGGACATGAACAAGTGTTTTTGTCCGAATTTAAAGATCGGTTAATCTCGTCTTATAAACAAGACTGGCATTCTCATTTGGAAGAATCGGACAAGTATACATGGTTCTTTTCTTTTAAGAATGTTTTTCAAACGGAAAATTATATCAACGTTGTAAACAATAAATGGCACAGATCCATTTTCGCTCGATTTAGAACAAGAACATTAGGTTTACATGCCAACGTAAGATGGTTTTTAGCTCGTACATCTGATTCCCCTTGTCCCATGTGTGGTGCGTCAACTGAAGATGAGACGCATTTTCTATTCCATTGTAAATTTTACGAAGACATCAGGAGAAATATTCGCTTCTCAGTATGAACTCTTCCGAGAATTTGGACATTGTCAGCATACTCTCAACAAATGACGAAAAAAACATACGATCACTCGCAAGGTTTGTTTCCCTTGCTTGGGACCGTTGGAATAAAAACTTAATCCTAGAAATATAGACTTGAAAAAAAAAAAACACAGTTATTCTTTTTAGCATAATAACCGGTGAAACATAAATATTATGATTTCTTTGATGTTTCCGTTGAATGATCGATTTTCCTAATACAATTCCTATTTAGCTTGTGATGTATCGCTAAATGTGGCACGATCAGATCGTGCGCATGCTGATGCCTTTGTGTGTATATGTACGCATGTGCCAGCAGGAGTGTGTATGTGTGTATGAAGGGGTGTGTGTACACGTGGGGAGAGTGAGCGTGTTATATGTGTGAGTGTCTATGTATTTCGTATATGCTTATTTGTAAATTGTTTTTCATTATGACATGTGATTGCTTTGAAAGTATTTCTGACTTTCTAAATGTTGAATGTTAAATCCTAAATAAACCAGTACTGTTTCCTACACACTTTGTCGTATTTCTTCCCTGTTGTCGCTGAAATAATGGCGAAATGTTTATATTTCCCCCATGCCAATAGGACTGCATAGTCAATGGCATTAAACTTTTTTTCAGTGTCAGTATCAGTGTCTCTCTCTCTCACTCACTCTGTCTCTGCGCACCTCAATAATCCATTTTCTTCCACCATCAAGCCATGAAAAATGCAGACTAAGTGCTGAATCTCGCTACATGCATCGTCACAATATTTTACCTTTCGGTTTGTTTGTGATATTCTTTCTCCGAAAATCACTAGCTTGTGCTATATGCCTTGCAAATGATCTGGTAATTTGATCGTTCTTACTGGATAGAATTGCTATGACATCTTTTCCCACTGCAGCTTGCCCACTGAAAAGCGTGCATCTACTTCGAATATCTGCCTAAGCAGGACAATCAGAAACAAATGTACTTCGTCCTGAGTGTAGTTTATCTCAACACACACGGGGCATGCTTTACTGTCCGATGCTTCAGGCCATTTTGTTTGCGTTTAGGCCCAGACCTCTCGTTCATTTTGTTAAGTTATGTTTATTTGTAACAATTATGAAATACTTTTCCCATCTCAAAATGTACTTTTAAATTAGAGAGACCATTCATAACTGTCGTTTCCATCCACGCTAAAATGCCAGTTTTGTCTGTTATACAAGCGATCAGTTTTATTGCCCACCCCCCTCCCCTCGCCTCCACACTCACCTCGAAGACAGTCATGTTTCCTTGGGTTATTTTGGCGTTTCCTGTCCTCAGTCAATGCAGAGTTCAAACACAGGGCATAATGTGTAACGTGGGACTGGGGATCTTTAAGTACGTGTGAACCAGTTGAGTTCGTACATTTCTTTTCGCACTCACTCGCTCACTCACTACTCACGAGAGAGAGAGAGAGAGAGAGAGAGAGAGAGAGAGAGAGAGAGAGAGAGACAGGGGGGGGGGGGGGGGGGGGGGGCGGGAGGGAGACATACAGACAGACAGAGACAGGGGAGAGAGAGATATAGACAGACACAAACAGTCAGAGCGCGACAGAGAGAAAGAAAGACAGACAAGAGACGGGGAAGAACGTGTTTCTTATTCTCTCTGGGTCACTTTTCTTTGTACAGTACTCTTTTTTGCCAGATTACGCAGAATGAAGCATGCCTTTCATGTATCTCAAACCGCACGAGTGAATCGCCTTCCTCCAGACACCGAAGATTTAAGCAGTGAACGTGTCTGAGTCCTTCAGAACCTTCCCACAAAACAATGTCCAGAATGATCACAAAGACCAACATCCTTTAGAAGCATAGCGATGATCAAAGTCCTTTAGAATTCACACAAAGGTGAAAATCCTCTAGAATCATCGCAAAAATCAATGACCTGTAGAATCATCACGTGACAGCCGTACGCGTCCAGGTAAAGGCCACTCTTTCTTATTATAATAAAGCACACGCTTCCACATCTCCCCATCATCCCCTACCCCTTTTTCACCTCTCGCATCCCACCTCAAACACACACACACACACACACACACACACACACACACACACACACATACACCATCGTCCCTACTCCCCTACCCATCTTCCCCTTCCACGTCAATCGTCTGGGTTGTTCTGCTTCATCCTGATCAACACCATAACTGTCTCTCGGGCAGGATGAATGTTGAAGTCACGAAGTCACGAATATGATCAGGCGTCAACGATTGGATCCGCTACCCCTACATATTTTCCCTCCCCCACCCAACCCCGCCTCCTTCCCCGGACCATGACGTCTGGCACCTCGGAGCCAGACGTCCGTCTTTTGACTGTTGTATCGATCACGTGATTCAAATGTCTTCACCCTGCAGGCAGAAATGGGCCTCGATTTTAAACTGCTGACGACATTCTGCTGACATGGCTGGTGACTGAAACCACCCCCGACAGCGAAGGATGGGATGAGAGACGTTTGACGGAATACCACTTGTAGCTTTCTCTCCTTCCTCCTCCTGGTTTTTTGTTTTAACAATGGTTTCAGCTTACTACACGGTCGTACTGTCTCAACCCCTTTTGCTTTTAACCAACCCACCTCCACCCTCCGCCCCCTTCTTTCTTTCTGCTTGCAGGCCATCAGCCACCCAAAAAACTCTGCGATTCAAAGACAAAAGTAGCCCACCACTCGACAGAATTTGTCATCTTTGAAATCGCAACTATGCGTTTGACACACACCACTCGACAGAATCTGTCATCCTTTCAAATCGCAACTATGCGTTTGACACCCACCACTCGACAGAATTTGTCATCTTTTGAAATCGCAACTATGCGTTTGACAACTGAGGCAGAGTTCTAGTTTGAAAGACATGAGCTTCAACACTCTGCAATAGAAGTTATTAACCCAACTAAAAACTCGAACGTCAAGATGATCTGCCAAATGATGAAGAGGTTGGGAGCAGAAACATTAACCACAAAATTTGCAAAGGAAGACTGGAATCCACCCATGCCATCGATTGCGCCATTTTTCTTTCTTTTGCCAACAAAAGAGCTTATAAAATGCTTTCTATGCGAGGGAAAAAAGGAAAAGTAGACGACGTGAAATGGCAGTTATCTTCCCCAATCAGCAGAAGAATAAGCGGAAACATGGTGGTTTTGCTTCTTTGCTTAATATTTCTTTTAAAGGGAAAGAACAACATGAAATCAGTATGACGAACTGCGAGTCTCTCACTCTTGAAAAACATCTATGGAAACAGATGTAGTCAAATGAATGCCGAATTCTTACCTACAAGTATTATTCTGACCAAGTTCTTGTGGGCAATATACAGTGAAAAAAATATATTTCTACAGATTTAATTCAGTGTGTGTATTTTACTACTGGTTTGTGATATATGATTATTGGTTTTGAACTTCGTTTCCGTAGTTAGGTCTGTCAAAAAATGAACAACAACGCGACCTGTATTGACTGTGTGAGACAAGGTGGTTTGAGGGTGGAAACAACGTTACTTTTTAATCTGAAGAACGCCCGCAATTACTACAAAATGCTATTACGAAAATCAGCGGTCCAGCACCGAGCCAGACCCAGTTCTGTTGTCAGAAGTGGTTCCGATTCTGTAGTCTACAGACCGTAGGCACTGAGTTGCGAGGCAATGCAAACTTTCGGCACTGCTTGTCTGAGAAAGACACAAATACCTGGCACCGCCACAAACACTAGTCTTTAAGAGATGACTCATCATCTAGCGACCGAAGACGTGCTGAAAAAGAAGTTCATGAAAATGGACCCGGTCAGTTTAAGCAAACAAACGAACGAACAAAAAGGATGACCCCACCCCCCCTTCCCCACCCCATTTCCTCTCTCAACTCTGCATCCCTCAAAGAAAGCCCTCAAAGCGAAGCCCAATACAAACAAAGGGACAGGCTGGCAAAAAAGTTCTAAGGTTATGGTTTGGGGGTCAGAGATGTCCAGACTACAGAAACAAATAGCCCACTACAGAGTACGACAGATAGTATTCGTGTGTGACCTGTGCCGCCACCCCCGCCTCCCGTGACCCCTCCCCTCCTCATTCCCTCTTTCCATCTGATTCCTCTTTCTCCACAGGCAGCAGGGGTTTTGAAAAAAAAAGTTTATTACCAAGCATGTTTCCATTTTTTTTTTCTTCTTAAGATTCCAGATCTTTAATATCAATTTCAGCACGAAAATACCGACTATTTTTCGCATCTGCTGTACTTAAAAGCTGTTGATTTTCCACAATTGCCATCCATGTATTGTCCACATAATCGTCTTCTCTCTTGTCGCGTGTCACTTCATTCACCTTCACAACGCACGTGAAGACTTTGTTCCTCCTCTCTTATGTTACTGTAAGTTCTGGCTTAGTTTGTTTCAGGCTGAGAGCCGTTTCACTGCCGTACGCGGCTTGTTCTGTAGGTAGGTGGATAGCTTTAATTGTCTCGTTTGTCCATTTTACACTCCGTTCTTTTTGTTTATCTGTTCAACATTATTTGATATTCACACACACACACACACACACACACACACACACACACACACACACACACACACACACAGAGAGAGAGAGAGAGATCACAATACCCTTCTCTGCTGACCCATTCCCTCTCCCATCTAACACAGAGAGAGAGAGAGAGAGAGAGAGAGAGGAGAGAGAGAGAGAGAGAGAGAGAGAGAGAGAGAGAGAGAGAGAGAGAGAGATGGAGGGAGAGAGAGAGCTACTCAGCAGGAACTGACAGAAATGTAGTTTTCAAACACGCATTGGGCATTGTCAAGAACGTCACCGCTCCAGGATTTCCCGAGACGACACGAAACTAACTGAACCAATGCGAAGCAGTATAGCAGTGACACAGAGATCCTTAGCGAGACCTTAGGTCATCACTGACGTCAAATTTTTTTTTTTTTTTTTTTTTACCAACCATAGTTTTTTTGTTTTGTTTTTTTTTTTTCGTCGTCTTCTGCTAACCCAGACAGAGACATGTCAAAATACAGACTGACTTTGGGCGAACCGAAGGAGTGGTAGTAATGACTATGTAAGCACATGCTTCGAAATGTATGTCTAATGTGAGTATTGGAGGGATAGAAAGGGGAGGTAACAAACATGGAGGATGAGAGAGGTTAGGAAGACAGTGAGAGGTGACACAGAGAGACACGTGTGTGTGTGTGTGTGTGTGTGTGTGTGTGTGTGTGTGTGTGTGTGTGTGTGTGTGTGTGTGTGTGTGTGTGTGTGTGTGTGTGTGTGTGTGTGTGTGTGTGTGTGAGAGAGAGAGAGAGAGACAGACAGACAGACAGACAAACAGAGAGAGAGAGAGAGAGACAGACAGACACAGGGAGAGACAAAGACAGACAGACAAGAGGGAGGGACGAAGCGAAAGACAAATACGAGAGAAAAAACACCCACCTGACAGAACAAACATTTATACATATATACAGACGAATACGCAAACGGACGCACACACACACAGCCACACCTATATACAGAGAGAGACAGACAGAGAGAGAGAGAGAGAGAGAGAGAGAGAGAGAGAGAGAGAGAGAGAGTGACGACAGCGGTGGGGAGGAGGGATGGGTGGAGAAAGGGGTGGGGCTGACAAAAATCAGAGAGAGAAGGTGGAGGGAGGAGAGGGGGGGGGGGGGGGGGGGGGTAATATTTTACCCAACCGACAGAGAACTAAAAACTAAATTCAGGACCGACAATTCCACCCTGTATATGGAAGGACTCCCAGCCTACCTTTCAACCGCCGGACAACCTGAAATTAAAGGTGAACAAAACGGTCTTATGACTCCGGTGAAAGAAACTGTTCGGGCCACCATGAAGAGCTAACCACGTCATCTAAAAGAAGCTGTACAAAGGTTGCATCAGACCAGTGCTTGACTACAGAGTGACAGGCTGGGGAACCACAACAGGATCGGACTTGTGAAATGTGACCAAAGATCGGGACCTTTAATCACGACTGGTGCACTGAGATCAACACCATGCCCTTGGGCCACCTGAACGAGACATCACAGTCAGGAAGGAAGAAGGCATACCAAATTCTCCCGCAGGCTGCCGACTCCAAGCGATTCTTGAGGACTACGCCACGAATGACACGATGGAGATTCCAATCTATCGCGTTGAACAGAGACAGCTTCCTCGCCGGTTACCTTCGAATGGAAAGACAGGAGGTCAAAGACCACGTAAGTGAGCCACTGCCAGCCCACAATTCTCTCCTGCTGGAAAAGAGACCATCTTCCCAAATCAACGTCAGTATACCACACGTGCCAGAGAAGATACATGTACTAATACAGAACAGAAGGCTCTCACCTTATAGTTCTTTGATAGCTAATGTCCTGACCCATGGTTACAATGATGGTTCAACAGAAGCACCAGCTAGCAAAGGGAGTGGAGAAATCCTACGCAACTTGATGGACCGGCCGCCGTGGCGTAGTGGTTAGCGTCGCGGACTCCCACCTGGGAGGTCACAGGTTCGATTCCCATCAGAGTCATGTGGGATTTTTCTGCCCCGACCGGCTCCTACCCAGAGTTGAGTTTGCTACGAGCTCAGTTGGGAAGACTGGGACCACACAGTCGAGTGTCATCCACTTACTGGATACGTCTCTGAGAGTGCTACTCAAATTTCCTGACCAACACTGCAGGTGTCTGTATCTCTCAGGCCTGGTTGATGCCGGGAAATATTATGTAAGGAAGCATAGAGTACAGCCCTGTCACGCAGTCTCAGACCGAAATGGAAATCCGTAACATCATCTTTGTCATCCTCATTCTCATCGATCAGCATAAAAAAAGTCACAAATTCTGTGGCCCTTCATGCCCTGCCCTCATGGTGACCTCAGTTTCGATGTCCTCTTCACGTCTGTGGCCTTGGTTTAGTTCCGTCGGGGTCACCGGTATCGGCGAGTCCATGCGGGCTGTCGTTGGACGGACGTGGTGGCGCCCTCCAGAGGGAGAGCTCACTCACGCCGGCTTCGCGACTAAGCAATTAATGTCGTCAGTAGGGGGCTAAGTAGGTGGTATCGTGCGTATGCCGGATCAGAACAGGCACCACTGAACACCACCGAAGTGATTCGGCAGCAGTGCGGTGTCTCTCCTCCGGTGGGTTACCCTTTGACGACTTGACACTGACTGCTCCCTCTGGATTGCCGGTGCGGGGCTGCGGCGGCGGGGCCGACCGGGCTGTGGCTGTGGACGGGGGGGTGTCGGAATAAGCGGCGTGGGTGCACTGCCACTGAAGTGGCACAGAAGTTGGGGCAGCAAAGAAAAAAAAAAAAAAAACATAAAAAACTTGATGAATGGAACCAAAATCTGCTAAACAACGCCGTTAATGAAAATACTGCATCAAGTATAAGGCCCAGGTTCAGCTCCGAGGACGACAGACGACAGAAATAAAGTTTTTCCCTCTCACGCATAATAATTCCTCCGGACACCTGACCGTCTCAAAGCAAGGGACTAAACATCCTTAGCACTACAAAGTCCGCTCTCTAGGAACCCACAATCGATTGCATTCCCTCCACGACAACATATTTGAACTTGAAATAAACATACCGCCAACAAGTTACGTTTATCAATGAACAGCAGCGGCGCGATCACAGAGCAAAAATAAGCACGGGTCAAAATAGATACAACCACCCAGACTACCAACAGCGGTGTTAGTCAAGGAACAGAAGAAAGAAAAAGAGAGAGGGAAAGACAAACAGACAGACAGTGCAGTGCCATGAGGGAAAAATAGCAGCAAGGCCAGAGAGAGAGAGAGAGGGGGGGGGGGGGGGGGGGGGGGAGGGAGGGAGATATATTAGTAAAATTGAGGGCGTGACAATGAGACTAGGGGACAGAGAGAGAGAGAGAGAGAGAGAGAGAGAGAGAGGGGGGGGGGGGCTTGATTAGATCTACATAAAACCTACAGCCTGTTTCCATCTGTTTCATCTGGTATCCATGCTCCTGATGTCTGGTCCACCCGGTATCAGGTAACGAAATAATTCGCCTTTGATAACTTATGCTAAGCCCACTTACCGTCTTTCTCCTCACCTTTCCTGACTGAGATGGCCTCGTCTGTCTCTCTACCCCTACCTACCCGTGCAATCACTCTATTTAACGTTTCCATGTGACCGGACCATCTTTTTGTGTGGTGTGTGTGTTTGTTGTTTTTTTTCTTTTAGCCTGCGACCAAATTTTCTATCATGCGGAACGACCAGATTCTCTCTCTGTGTGTGTGTGTGTGTGTGTGTGTGTGTGTGTGTGTGTGTGTGTGTGTGTGTGTCTCTCTCTCTCTCTCTCGCTCTCTCTCTCTCTCTCTCTCTCTCTCTCTCTCTCTCTCTCTCTCTCTCCTCCCTCTCTCTCTCTCTCTCTCTCTCTCTCTCTCTCTCTCTCTCTCGCTCTCTCTCTCTCTCTCGTGCGTACTGCTGTTGCTGATGTGCTGTTGCCGGTTCATTAAAAGCCAAAGTTGTCGGTGGTATACCAATATTGGGGAAAAAAAAAAACGATTTGTAAAGGCATCTCTCTCTGTCTCTCTCTCTCTCTCTCTCTCTCATTCTCGCTCCTTTGATCACTAATAGGAAGATTGCTTTCTATGTGTCTCTGTGTGTGGTGTTCTTTCTGTTTTTTTTTCGTAATCAATTCATTCATTCTTGTTTGTTGTTTCACTGATTTTTTCCTCTTTGAATTATTCTGTGTGTCAATGTTGATGGAGAATCAGCTCATCCCCATTTTGAATGTATTTTTGAAGAAGTTACGGATGTTTGTTAGTTTTTGTAAGTTTTCGTCGCTAGTCATGCTAAGTCCCTCAGCGGAGTAAGGGCCGGACGAAAAAAAAAAAGTGCTTATCTGTTGCCTTTGGAAATAATGACTGACAATCAGTAAGTATCTCTCTCTCTCTCTCTCTCTCTCTCTCTCTCTCTCTCTCTCTCTCTCCTTCCGTGCGACCTGATTCTCTACTTCTCCATGCGACCAGACTACTTCTCTATATGGCCACTCTCTCTACCTCCTCGTGCCACCACAACCTCTTCATTTCTCAGTGTGATCAGACTCTACCTCTGCGTTCGACGTGATTCTCCACCTGTTTTATGCACCAAGATTTTCTACATCTGCACGACACCACACGCCCCCTTCCAGCCACCAGAGTCTCGACCTTCCATGCGACCTGGCTTTCTAACAATTCATGCGACCTGACTGTACGACTAGGCTTCCTGCCTCTCCTTGCGACTACACTTTCTTCTACCTTCTTGTGCGCACCAGACTCTCCACCCCGCAGTGAAATCAGACATTCGGGAGTTTCTCCATAATAAGCGTACCACCAAACCCTCTACCCTCGTGCACGACCAGGCCATATCAGCCTGTCGATGTAGCCGGACTTTCCTCCTGTCCGTATGACCAGATTCTACCATTTGTTACAACCAGATTCTCTACCTTAACGTCTCTCCAGATAAACAATTCCTCCGTAGGTGACCAGACCATCGAGCACTCCATGCAGCCAGACTCTACCTCTACGCGAGAGCAGACTCTCAGACTTCTGCCGATGACTACACTCTGTGCCTCTCCGTCTGATCAAACCCTATATCTCTCAGTGCAGCCAGACGTTCTACTTCACTATAAGACAACACTAACTACTTCTCCATGGGAGAGACTCTCTGTCTCTTGTCAGATCAGTCTCTTTTACCTCTTCACATGGCCAGAGTTCTTGCCTCTCCGCACGGCCAGACTGTCCGTCTTTGAATGCCAGGACTTTCTACCTCTCCTCACGACCTGACTGTTCGTCTTTGAATGCCAGGACTTTCTATCTCTCCGCACGACCAGATTCTGACACTGTGTGTGAACCAGACTCGGCCTCCCCCAGCAATGTCATGCAATTAGTGAACTGGAACACTCAAATTTCTCTCTCTCTATCTCGCACACACACACACACACACACACACACACACACACACACACACACACACACACACACACACACACACACACACACACAACACACACACACACACATTCTCGGTCTTTTTTGTTGTATGTGGTTTCAAATAACATCAGTCTAGTGCTAGTGCGCCGCATCCCCCCCGACACACACACACACACACACACATGCACACACACACACACACACACACACACACACACACACACACACACACACACACACAAACACAGCCCTACCTTCAGTCCACTGCCCTCGAGGGATGGTTCTTCACGTCAGCCACATCATCGGAGGAGTCTGAGGACCAAACCAAACAAAGTATTTTGATGTGAATGCGCGTTGTTATGGATACATACACATGCAACACTGATGCATACTCATGAACCCTGACGAGTTATGCACATGCCATGATTGTGTGCGTTTGTTTTTCACCCCACCCCATTCCCTTCCTTTCCCGTTGTCCTCATCAAATCCGACTCGCTCCCCATGTTATTTGTATCCTTGTTCTCTCTCTCTCTCTCTCTGTGTGTGTGTGTGTGTGTGTGTGTGTGTGTGTGTGTGTGTGTGTGTGTTTTATATATATATATATATATATATATATATATGTGTGTGTGTGTGTGTGTGTGTGTGTGTGTGTGTGTGTGTGTATGCGTGTGTGTGTTTATATGTATGAGCACGTGCGCGCGAGTGCGCATGTGCGTGCATTTTGTCAGTGAGCAATAGATTCAACACTGATAGAGAGCCAACAAAAGTCAGCAACCACCCGCTTCCCCTAACCCCTTGTCCTCACATGCCCTGACTCAACAGGGGAACACATATATCATACAAAACCGTGCCAACATACACCTACACACAGCCCTAACACGGCAGGAAGACAGGTCACATGGCCCGCTAACAAGGTCACCTAAAACCTGCGCCTATACATGCCCCTACACAGCAGCAAGACAGGCCTACCAGCCCACAAGACATGTTAGACATCACATCTGCACACCTGCCCTTATGCAGCAGGAAGACAGGTCATGTGGCCCGCTAAAAAGGTCCCAAAAACCTACCCCAATACATGCTCTTTCACAGCGGCAAGACAGGCCAACCAGCCCACAAGACACGTCAAACGTACATCTGCACATCTGGCCTTATGACACTAGCTACAAAAAGCCTGGCAAACACAAAACAGCGCGTGCTCCTGCACAGCAGCAAGACAGTTCACCGCCCCACACAACCACATACACCTGTACAGACAGAGCAGGTCACACGGTTCACAAAGCTTCGCCAAAAGACGTGTACCTACGCCCTGACACTACATCAAGACAAGTCACACACCAGTGAGAAAACATCCACCTGTATGTCCTTACACATTAGCAAGTCCAGTCAGTCCCACCCCCCCCCCCCCCCCCCCCCAATTCATAAAAGAAAGAAACCTGTCCAAGTCTGCCACAGCGCAGGGACAGGCCCCACCGGCACACACCCAGACGAGTGACAAAGCACCCGCATAAACAAGATACACGATCAGAAAATCCCACCCAGCCCCTGTCAGATGAGCGAATCCCCCGAGCAAGGGACGCGACATCTTTCCAGCCTGGTCACGCAAGCCGATTCCGGAAAACGGGGATCAAGATCAGAGGCGGTGGACAAATCCCTCCTCAAAGACCACACCAGACCGCATGGAAACGGACCATCAACCAGTCTGCCCCTCAGCCAACCCACCTTGTCTGATGTCAGCGGGCCAGGACAGGGTGATCTCCCATGCCAAGCGAGCAGGACGACGGTGAGAGGACAGGCATCAAGATCTGAGTGTGGACCAGCTCCGATCTAGCCATTCTGGACGGGGTCTGGGTGAAAGGGTTAAGAAGAGTTCATTTAAAAAAGAAGAAAAAAAAAAAGAAAAAAAAGAGTGGAGCTGGGAAACAACCTTTAAAACCATGAAGCCTAGACCACGAGTAATGTGTGATCCCTGTCCGAGCGAGAAGATTTATTTTCTCCCATCAATTTTCTCAGGATTCACAACGCATGCCTAGAAACAGAACGACACACGCACAGACACAAACCAGCTCTCCCACACGCGCACAAAGAAACGTAGTGCGCGCTAAGTGCGAAGCCTGAAAGACGAGACTCAAGGTCAGTCCACAATGTCAGGTCAACGAGGTACAGTGGCAGGGGGCCTGAGCAGCGACGGACCCTCACAGATCCCTGTCACTGTCCTTAATGATGCACAACAAGCTAGAGGGGTTGAAGTCTTAAGGTAAGAGACTCTTGTGCACCAACGTATGAACTGACCTGCTGTCAGACCCTCACCCGTCCTATGCTTCCGTTGTAAGGTTCCGTACTCACTCCACGTCAGAAGTCACTTCCCTGCAGGTGAGAAAGGTCAAGTGCCAAAACTCACCATTCGGGGAGTTAACCCAGACAAACCTCCCCCGTTGTTCCAAACTCACTCCCCTCCTTCAAAATCGTCTAAGCGTTCCAAACAACAAAACTTATTGCTGCTGTTAATTTGAGTGGGAGTAGATTTAGACATGAGCCAGAACTAACACCCCTACCCTACTCTCGTTCCAAAACCACTCCCCCTGTGCAAGAGTTGGAGGGGGGGGGGGGGGGGGGGTGCTGCCTCAGGTTCAGAAACACTTCCTTCCAACTCTTTGTGCAATGTGTTTCAATTGATATGTTTGGTAGTTCAGTCCACTTTGAAAAATTAGGACTGGAGTAATCTTGGAACGAGGGGGGGGAGGGGGGAAGGTGTCGGTCTGGATTTACGGGGAGAGAGGGGGTGGACACATACCTTTTCTCACCCGCCAAGCGAGTTATTTCGGGCGTGGCGTGAACGTTACACCATCATGAGATGTGAAAACAACTTTCTGAAGCAGCCATTCTTGAACTTCGAAGTTCTCGCTCCAGACCTGCTGTCATTGTCCAGTTCTTGTATCCGCACTAGATGGGTACCGCCAACGACTTGAGTTTATTTGTAGGGCCAGAGAAGCTCAGCTTCTTTACATACAATGCCCGGGAACTGAAGAGGGAGAATTAGAGGAATACCATGTGTCAGTCACACGTCATCTCTAATGTGAAGAGCTGACAGGAACAGTGCGTCCTGAAAGGAAGAGGGGGTGCGGGCTGGAGGGGGGCGAAGGATGAGGACGAGAGGAGGCTGTTGACACACGAGCACACGAAACAAGTTCTGGATCTGTGTAAGCTCTTCAGCGTTGGGGGTATGAGGGGGAGAAAAAAGAATTGAGGAGGATGAGAAGAAAACATGGGATTAACATCAAAAGAACATCACCAGTGTCAAAAAACAAAAGACACTTCTGAATCGGGCATTTCCAATTGAGATATTTTTTTTTTTTTTACATTCTTATTATATAGACTTTTTATTACATACGTTTCAGTTTCAATTTCCTCATGGAGGCGTCGCTGCGTGCGGACATGTCCACATACACAGCACCAAGTCTGCTCAGCCATAAGGCCACGCTGTCCAGGGGTCTACCTGGATAAATAAACTGAAAGACATGTGGGAGAACGAATTCGGGATCCTTCATACGAATTAATTCATGCGTGACAAAAGTGTTTTGCCACCAGTGGAAGTAATAATCAGTGCGGACTGCGTTATTTCCCGTGCACTTCTTCCTCCCCACTCCTTTCTTTCTTTCTTGGTACTTTTTTAATAGGACCACACACACACACACGCACACACACACACACACACACACACACACACACACACACACACACACACACACACACACACGGCCCGGCATGTCAGCGTCAACATCTTTAGAAAGCTTAGATTATTTCTTAGACACAATCAGTCATTAGGAGAAACGTTACAGTATTCATACTTGGTGGAAAGTTGTAACGATTTCATGTTTGATATGAACGGATCCTAGAGCTGCCATCTGATCCGGATCCGAACCAAAATGTAAAAATTTCCTCATTACGCCATATCACCAAGACTGATCAAAATCATTCCAGCGATTCTTGAGTAATTCTGCTGACAAACAGACAAAAACAAATACAATCAAAGAAAAAAAAAAGTGAACAGTTGCGCGTGGGAAAAACAAACAAAGCAAACAATCTCGCTGGCGCAAGTATTAAAATAATCAATCATAAGGACAGATTTGAAAACCGCGGCTCATGGAAGAGAGACTATGGGAAAGAAAAAAAAACAAAAAAATCACGAGTATTGTTCTGTTCACGGCCTACGTGCTTCGTTTGACTCGCTGTCCTGCCACTGATGGCTATAAAGAAGAAACAGGTTTGTGCCGATGTTATACACTTGACGCTATTTTGCTTTCATAGCCCACTGGTGTCGGTTGAAAGGAAGCAAAGCTCCTTGATTCATTCCATGTGATGGACTTCTTGCATGTTTTTACAGACAGTGGGACTTCCACGACGTCAGACGTAAACATTCAACAGCAGACGCCATGAAAACCCTGTTCAGAGATGTTCTACCACATATGAATTTTGAGTACCTGAAAGAGATGTAAGCTTTTATGAAGGAAAGATGTTAAACCAATCTTTGCGAATTCTAAGATGTTTTTTTCTTCCTTTTATTACCAACTATGCAAGGACTTGGTTTTGACGAGGTGACAGCCCTGATAATGCCCCTCGTGGTCGGCTGGGCTACAAAATACCATCAACGTAATGGAAGAGAGCCTTCTTACCGAAAAAAAAAAAAAAAACCCGAAAATCTCCATGAATGTTAATCCCTACTCAAAGAAGGGACATCATGCTGGGCTGCGATGTAAACCCGGGTATTTTTCTTTCCGGATACCCCTCACATTAGACCAATTTTTTTTTCGCTCGAGTTATCCCGAAACAGCAGACCTAAAAAACCATCTGAACGCCCATTTGCTTATTACCCATGCCTCGGCCTTTTTATTGTTTTAGATCCTTGATTCTTGGACCAGTTTTAACCGTTTTTCAATGCCGCCTTACACTAACGAAAACGACAAGGGCTCGTATGTGTGGGAAGCACATACAATCTTCACAGTGATAGCATCAAAACTTTCAACTCCATGATACGATCTATCGAACGCGCACCAAAAATACACGACACGCACACTGCAAATCCCTGAATTCAGACAGCTGAAAATGAGAGAAATACGTCACGCTTGTTTAAAGAGAAAAGCAAGCTCTGGGAACCGCAGTTTGTCAAGAAAACTTCGGCAATTTCCTCCACAAGAACCAGCGAGCTGATCTGATCATGTGGGCGTAAACTCCATTTCAATACCGCAAATAAATCTGTCCGGATTCCAATCGCCTCGCTATTGCTTCCTACCGGGGAAACAGCTACGTCATTGGGAGGAGGGAGGGAGGGGGACAGGGGGGGGGGTGGGGGGGGGGGGGGGGGGGTGGGGGGGGCTGGGGGTGGAGGGGAGGGGGGTCAGCGTGAATAAAGGTTCTTGGAATCAAACGTCATTTATGACACGTGGACGAAGACTACAGGCCTTGTGGGTGTAGGCCTGTGGTCTGGGATCCCTGAGGTGTGATGGAGGAATGACCTGTCCCCGGTCACCTTTACGGCTTTTTTTCTTCCCGTCTCTGACTCTGAACTTTCAAGCAAAACAACTTTTTACGCTTACAGTATGGTTATGCGTTAGACGTCTCTCTCTCTCTCTCTCTCTCTCTCTCTCTCTCTCTCTCTCTCTCTCTGCCTCCATGTTACCACACACACACACAAGTCAAGTCAAGTCAAGTCAAGTAAACTTTATTATCTCAATTTGAGAAATTAATTTGTGGTCACACACACTCACAGCAAATAAAACACACACACACACACATATATATATATATATATATATATATATATATATATATATATACATCTATCTATGTATCTATCTAGATAGACATTGACAGGTAGAGAAATAGATAGGTAGATAGGTAAATAGATATGGATATGGAGGCACATACACGTACCCACAGAGAGAGAGAGAGAGAGAGAGAGAGAGAGAGAGAGAGAGAGAGAGAGAGAGAGATGTCTAACATAAAACCACACTATAACCTATAATTTCTTCTAGTTCAGAATATAGGTTATAGGCTCATCAGCCCATGATATGAAACAGCTCGCTATATCTGGTAAGAAGCGGATCAAAACCCTGAAGGCAAAAGACAGAGGCAGATGGAAAGACTCCAGCAGGACATGATCCAGGAGGAACATGGGTGAACTTCAAAAGGCTTCAATATCCAGACTTCAACTGGGGGGGGTCCCATAGCGACGCGGTAGTTCATCTCAGAAGACCTGCTCTCTACCTCTCTCGTGCCTCCAAGTGTGTAAACCTGAACTGGCCAGACACGGGGGAATAGCAAGGGAAGACCGAACGTAACGAGTTTTGAGATGGAGGAGTTTCATGTAATTTGTGAATGTCCCATATATACTGAGCACAAAAAGAAACGCATATTTTTTTTCGCTGAAAATATTAAGCAAAGTTTTGACAGAAACATGCGCCGTATAGCAGGGAACTCTGTCCAGTGTGAATAGTCAGACATAATGAATAGACATAACAGTAGATTGATGTCTTATTACTTTGTGGTTGTAATATTTTGAATGCTAAATGACGCATGAAATGACTAAAATAAAAACATGTGTTTCTTTTTGTGCACAGTATATTTTGAAAACTCGAAACACGTTTTCGTGAGGGGTCTGTTTGCCTCCCTGTGTGTGTGTGTGTGTGTGTGTGTGTGTGTGTGTGTGTGTGTGTGTGTGTGTGTGTGTGTGTGTGTGTGTGTGCATGCGCTCGCGCGCGCATCTGCAAGCCTGCGTGCGTGCGCGCATGTGTGCGTGTTCCAACGTCTTCCCAAAGGTTCCTGAGACTCTTTCAACATTTTTCCCTCTATCACGTCTTCGCCTCTCTCTACACACCTTTTCATCCCTCACTTCTCCATCCTTCAAACTCCCACACGCCAGCCGTCATCCCAATCAAGTGTGGATTGAAAGTAACCGATGACCATTGAGTTGGACAAATCTGGCACTGCAGACAGCCAGCACCTCTGGTAAAGTGACGGTGATAGGTAGTAGCCCATTAGCCGGGTGCCGCGCCAGAAGATTCGTGATTTATCGCGGTACCTCATCATTCTGTTGACGTCAGCGTTTCGTTTCCGTCTCCTGCTTTTACACATTTTGGGCCCGTTTTCGTCAAGGGTGCAGGGAATTATTAACGGTTTTAGTTATGGAGAACGGCCGCCTCCTCTGTCGCGCGCGAGCGCGCGCGTGTTTGTGTGAGTGTGTGTGTGTGTGTGTGTGTGTGTGTGTGTGTGTGTGTGTGTGTGTGTGTGTGTGCGCATGCGCGTACCTGTGCGTGTGTGCGTGCGCGCGCGCGCGCGCGTGTGCACGTGTGTGCATGTGTGTGTGTGTGTGTGTGTTAAGAAAGGCGCACTGGCATATTCTCTGGAACGGCACCTTCAAAAATGTGCATTTGTCAGTTGTTGGAAATGTATTGTTATTACTGGAATGCCCCCAACATTGAATTTTAGAGAAAAAAAGTGTGCCTAAAATGTACTATCCCCCAATCTCCCTACATATTTAATTGATCGATCAAGCCCACGGTCCGAATACGTTAAAAAAAATGACCCGCCAAACAATAAAAGACCGGATGGATGCTGTGTTTTGAATATTCACATAAAAGGCGTCTTGGCAGAAGTAGAAGAAAACGCTACTATCCAAAACTTACAGAGTGACGAACGAGACAATATAAGATTAAGACACTGAAGAAAATACGAGGAAGACGGGAGTTTAAGAGCAAAAGTGTGGGACTGTCTTGTTAAAATTGCGAATGGCCGATTTCGCGCAAAACTCGGGGATGTGTTAATAAAGAAAACAAAAGGATTTGATGCACAAGATCACCCCGGGCAACATCATGCTTTGATTTGCTTTCAATACCTAAAGATATCAGAACACGTTACTTGCCCAGGCTAGTAAATCTAAGTTAAAAGCTGCAGAGGTCTGACGATGCATTTTTGAATCAATGGTGGCTGTTGCTCGAGTGTACAAAGAACATCGTATGCGCAGGTAATGAACCAAGACACCACGGAACTCCAGCAATGTCGGCACGCAGGCGGGCGACCATTATACCACATGCTGAATACAATATTTGACCAAATAATACTGTCGCAGACAAAGTGTTTGGGAGCAAACCAGACTGCCCCTTTGAAAGCGGTCAAAGGTCAGGGTCGTTCAGACGCGGGCTTCACAGCTCACGCCAACACAAAGAGTGGCCATGCACGGTCAGAGAAAATGAGGTTTTTCTTAAAAATATTTGTTTTTTTGCTTTTGGTCGTTGATGTTGCTGTTGTTGTTCTTCTTGTTGTTGTTTTCTTGTAACGGAAAGCAAGTCCAGATATCAAGGTCAGAAGCCTGTCAGAAAGCCGCAACAGCAGGACTATGGCGCAACAGCTGGACTATGGCGCAACAGCAGGACCATGGCGCAACAGCTGGACCATGGCGCAACAGCAGGACCATGGCGCAACACAGCAGGACCATGGCGCAACAGCAGGACCATGGCGCAACAGCAGGACCATGGCGCAACAGCAGGACTATGGCGCAACAGCCGGACTATGGCGCAACAGCTCTGTGGTGGAATATGGCGGCATACTGCCGGTGGAATCGGCAGTAGAACAGTCACTCTGTGAGTGGAATATTCGGCACTGTCGCCCAACATTACAGCGCTAGAACAGTCACTCCGTGAGTGGAATATTCGGCACTGTTGCCCAACGTTACAGCGCTAGAACAGTCACTCCGTGGGTGGAATATTCGGCACTGTGCCCAACATTACAGCGCTAGAACAGTCACTCCGTGGGTGGAATATTCGGCACTGTTGCCCAACGTTACAGCGCTAGAACAGTCACTCCGTGGGTGGAATATTCGGCACTGTTTGCCCAACATTACAGCGCTAGAACAGTCACTCTGAGTGGAATATTCGGCACTGTCGCCCAACATTACAGGGCTAGAACAGTCACTCCGTGAGTGGAATATTCGGCACTGTTCCCCAACCATTACAGCGCTAGAACAGTCACTCTGTGAGTGGAATATTCGGCACTGTTGCCTACCATTGTTGAATCTATGGAATGCGATGCTATATTTCTCGAATCAGGTGGATTTACGATGCACGGACAGACTCAAAATAACAGACATCTGATCCTGAACTCAAGGGTTCCAAGACTGATTTGGTTGGCTCAGTCCTTTCTATGTCATTATTGTCTCTTAGCCAGTCATCATGGAATGAAAGTGACAGTGCTATCATCTCTCTCTCTCTCTATGTACGTATGCATGTATGTACGTATGTTTGTACACACACACACACACACACACACACACACACACACACACACACACACACACACACACACACACACACACGCACACACACACACTCAGGCATGTCTTAGTGTGATGTCTTTTCAGATTTAAGGTTTGCCTTCAAAGCTGTTTTACTTTAATTTGTAGTCCAGTTAAGCGTTTACTTTAAGCTTATTGCCAGGTATGTTGTAGGGATGTTTAGAGGGACATTTGCATGCACTTAGATAAACACATTATGCATACACTTACAGTCACAAACATTTATGCATCTCTCTCTCTCTCTCACACACACACACACACACACACACACACACACACACACACACACACACACACACACATTTGTGAACAGACATAAAACTGAAGTACTACACACACACACACACACACACACACACACACACACACACACACACACACACACACACACACATACACACACACACACACACACACACACACACACACACATACACACACACACACACTTTTAGCAGGAGTGATTTCAGCATACCCATGTTACAAGGCAGAAATGGTCTCTTTTTTGTGTTTACTATTATTTATTTTTAAAAAGTCTCACGTGGAATCATTTTAGATTTGAAAAGGCCAGATGAAAAAGTAATAAGATAGCACAATTTAAAAATGATTTTTCAACACCGCTCTACAGAATGTTCAAAACAATTGTTAAACGGCATTTGTATACGTGAAAGATGCTCACCCAATTCTACCTTAAAGAACAAAATTCAACGGAAACGATACTTGTTTGAACGTAAGTGTCTCCCAATTTTACAAAGTTAATGGAGCCCATTTTTGTATCTGTGGAAACTGGGACGTATTTTCGCATTTTTTTCCTGGATTTCTTTTTATCTTTTAACTAATCTTAATCGCAAAATGGAAAGTGCATAGATAACATAAAAAAAGAACCCTCTGCCGCTCCTCAAAAACCCAGGATTTCTTACTCACCAAAAGCGCTCAGCATCTGAGCACCTGAAGTCGATTCAATATTTGGGGAATAAACATAAATTCTACGGGTAATACAGTCACTGTCACCGTAGACGAGACCAACAGTATGAAAAGGTCTATCAGAAATTACCACAAACGCAAAATACTGCATTAAAGGGGTGGAAAAGATTATAGGGTAAATGGTGTCCAACGTCGGCACAACTCAGGTTAGAGTACAGCTTTATCGCAGGCTGAAGAGAACTACTAGAAAAAAAATCCCTAAAGCAAGTCACGGTGATCTTGATCAGAGGAGACATAATGTGCATGATACGTGCCATATTCCCGGTGCTAAACCCAGTGTGATCTCATCTGATCCTGTTCGACAGGTCGAGGCTGGATGCTCCAGCAATCTTGGGGTCCAGTGGTTATCCTATAAACAGCAGTTTTAAGTCAAGTGTTTGTGAGATCAAACCTGTATTGCCTGCACTTTGATATCTTTCAAATCACAGTTCCAGGGAGAGAAACATGTAATACTGATAATTGAAGATTGTGACAGTTTGCGCGTTTTCTGGACAACATAAACAGTAAACACGGTGTTTGCGATGAACACTAATCACACAAATCTGGACGTGGTGCGTTCCCAACACTGTCTGGATGAGTTTCAAAGTGAGGTGACTGCCGGCGGATACTGAAACAAACTCAGTCCATTTTGTGCCCAATTTGATGAGACAAGTGACTGTTCGTTCTTCCTTTTCATTGCATTAAATGATGTTGGTCTTGCCTGAAAACGACCAAAGACATCGAAACGCGTCATGTTTGTCCTGTTAATTTGTTTCTTTCGTTCAGCGGTATAATGAATGTTTTTTTTTTTTAATTTCATATTTGGATTAGCGTCACTCATGTGCCTGGAAAAGAAAACGCCACAGTTGATAGAGAGTCTAGGAGAGTCAGCTAAGGTGCAGAATGGAAACTGCACGAAACTAGGATTGAGAGTACCATTAGAGAACTTCAAGAAAGCTAGATTTACAGCACACAAAAGACTTAGTTTTGTTTACATCGAGTCAATACTCAGTTGCCTGACTATGTTTCTTAAAGATTAGACGTTCATGCTGTTACGCATCATCAATCTCTTGGATAAATCTTAGTGTACATGAAGTTTCATCTTTCATTTCATCTTTCAGGTGCCAAGACTGTAAAGAAGATGAGGGAAGACGTAGCCACAGGGCCAGCTACTCTACCCGACTGGCCAATCCACTTGTGCCACCCTATGCTGCAGCAGCTTTTGGTAGCACCACCACTGCATTTGCCCTGCACACCGGGTGTTCTGATGTTGCGAGTTCATCTTTAGGCGATCCACAACCTCAGCTAATAGAAACGTCTAGTACTTGTGGTTTGCAGGATATCTAGGGAGACGGAGCTCAAAAGTAGGGATTGTTTGAGAAAGCAGCCATATTCTCCACTCCTCCACTCTCTCCATGGGTATTCTCCCCCACCTCTTTCATTCCTCAACTTACGACCCCCCCCCCCCTCTCTCTCTTTCCCTCCCCCTAGTCCGCCCACTCTCTCTCTCTCTCTTTCCCTCTCTTTCGCATTTTGGCTGAGTTACTGAATGCGATAAACGAGTGTGCTTTTGTGTCTTATACATGATTACAGTAAGCACAATTTTAAGGACAGCTAAGCGCGCTTTGGACTTGACATGATGATGTTTTTCTCGTGATTAAATTCCAAATCATCCCCATAAAACTTTCCTTTCCACCTATGTCTCGTTCAATGTCTACTCGAAGGTAAGAATACTGGGCTCACTAATTCGTATGGCAATACTTATAAAAGAAGAACACATTAAACTGTGAATGGTGTGATAGGTTTTATATAAGTAAACAGAAACAGCTGAACAATGTTTACGGAACTGCGAACTAAAAAAAAGGTATTTCGATGGGATTGTGATAAGCAGGTGTATCTGTTTAGCCGTCAATGTGAAATACAGTGGGCGTGGGGAGGAAGAGGTGGAGGGGGGGGGGGGGGGGGTCTCTCTGAAACAGACACTGGAATTGGATCTTATTAGCATGCTTGTCAAAACTCATATATCGAAACGTGAGATTGATTACACATTCTGGTTTGGCTTTTGTTGAAAGATCAATATGCATAACATAAAAGTGTTACACCATGCTGGAAAGATCAACAGCAAGATTCTGAAACATTAAGAAAAAAAGGAAAGAAAGAAAACAAAAGGAAAAGGGGGGGGGGGGGGGGGGGGGGGGGGGGGTCCTTGCCGTGCCACACAGAGTTTTTGATTCCATAATTTTTGTTTTTTCATACCTTGTTTGAAATTACAACATAAACTACAGTTTTTTTTCTGCAGTAATCGTATTGCTGTTCATAATGCCGGCTTTTTTTTTTTTACGTGTATTACTCCGTATTTACCGGAACTAACACGGCCCAGGGTAAAAAATCTGAAATAAAACAAACGGAGGAGCGAAATCGGCGACCCCCGTGGGTGATAACTACCATTCCCACAACTAGGTGGGTGATGTGTGGGTTCTGTTTGTCAATGTTTGTAAACATTCCACATACAGCTTGAGAGTGCTATCATTATCATCTGTCGGCTTGTTTACCCTCGAGTGTTTACAAAACATCTTTTACTGTTGCTGACTAACCGGATTCGTTTTTGTGACTAGTGCTTTTTTTTTTTTCTTCTATCTACCGCATTCTGCCTAGGCTGTCTTCAGTTCATGTAATGTTTTGTGGCATCCAAGCATGACTATTCTTCTTCTTCTTCTTAATGATTACGTAAACAAAATGCTTTCTCTGTTTGATTTCACTGTTAGACCACAGCTGTTCTGCTCACGTATATATGTATGTATGTACATGGGTCTTCTTGTCTACATCTGTCAATACATCTGTCTGTCTTTCTAGAGAGAGAAAGAGATGTATATATGTACATACAACTCTAATGACTGAACGCATGTTTATATGCACGCGCACAGTGAGATGAAAGTGTGTGTGTGTGTGTGTGTGTGTGTGTGTGTGTGTGTGTGTGTGTGTGTGTGTGTGTGTGTGTGTGTGTGTGTGTGTGTGTGTGTGTGTGTGTATGTGTGAACGCACACACTTTATGTGTTTGTCTGGTTGGTGTTCATGTTATTCATCAATGACAATACCAAGAGCTTTTACTTGAATGCTTCATGTTTTGCTCAAGTAAGTTCGACTTACAAAGAATAACCCTGACGGAGAGATTCTAAAGAAGGGGGGGGGGGGGGGGGGGGGGGATGAGAGAGAGAGAGAGAGAGAATCGGGAGAGGGAGGGAGAGAGAGAGAGAAGAAAGAACGAACGAACGAATTAGATTTTCAGAGGGTAGTGGAGTAAGCATAACTGCTTTTTTACAACCAGCCCTCCGGGGCCAAAAGAAGAGAGAGAGAGAGAGAGAGAGAGAGAGAGAGAGAGAGAGAGAGAGAGAGAGACAAACAAAGCGAGCGAGCGAGCGAGAGAGAGAGAGAGAGAGAGAGAGAGAGAGAGAGAGAGAGCGATGACAACATGCTGGGACCGAGTGGATGTGGAAAAAAGGAAGAAAAGTAGGAAAAGTTAATGCATCACGAAAAGTAAAGAATGAGAGTAAAACGAGAGAAAGAAAATGAGAAAAAAGGCAAGAGGCATGTGAGCGCGGGAAAAAAAAAAAGATGACAACGAGAAGAAGAGAACAGCATAAGAAGCAACCAAAATGAACGGAAAAAAAACACCCCACCTCCCCGTCTCCCCTCATCAAGTAGAAGTGACACCTAAACCCCACTTGCACTGCCTGTCCACTTTCTATTCCTGGTGCAGGGAAAAGATAATTACGGGAAATCTCTGAGCATCGAGAATAACCTCCCTTGGCGGAAATGAGAGGGCAGACGATCGGAGGTTTGCGGGCGCTAGGTGGCGCGTGGGGGTGACCCTGTATGATTGATGACGTCTTCTTCGGCATCGATGGCGTCGACTCCGGGGCCCAGAGAACGAACGCACCGATTTCTCCTCCCTTCGGCAGCAGAAGTCGTTTTCAGAATTGTATGCCTTGCGTCAATACACATTCCCTAAATGTATGTCATACGAGGGACGGTTTTGGCCCGGGATGAAATGGCTTGCTATCTTTATCCGCACAGTCTAGGCTGCGCACATTCGGCCCATGCTGTTCCTCCCTTCTTCCCTCTACCCCCCCCCCTCTCCTTCTCTCTCTCTCTCTCTCTCTCTCTCTCTCTCTGTCATCCTCTCTTCATTCCCCAACCTGATCCATACATTCAAAACTATTGTGTCATGCATACCGCTATCCTATGGGTATCCTGATCTCGGCTCTTTCAAACATAAGAGTCAATTAAAACAGCTGACATTTAATGGTTGGTTACGAAACTTGTGTTGCCATGATGGTACCCAACACAGAGGTATCAACACCGCAGTCCAGTCTCTTCGCTGATGTCCAGCGGTACATGTCTGGATCAGCGGGGAGGGAGGCTTCCACTGTTTAAGCTCCAAGAGAAGACGGCTTACAGTCTTGGTCGTGGGATCGACAGGAGTGAACAATACATGGACGCTTGGAGTTCTTCGCCGGTGACAGGATCTTCAACTTTGTCAAGACTGAACCCCAGATGGGCTGCTTTTTCCACTCTAACTGTACCTTAAAGTTTAACACGATGAGGTCACGGTCACGGCTAGGGCCAGGGTCTGGAAGCACCCTTGTTTTAAAACTTCTCTTGATGCCAGACCTGCTTGGTACTTGACAAGGATGTATTCTATTCATTCGGTTCTCCACAGGAATGTTGTCTACCTGGCTGTGATGCTGACTTTCTGGGAAGTGCCCAGTCCATGTCTGGACGCCGTATATTGACCGAGAGTGTTGACAAGAACAAAGCCATCGTCACGGACAGGTGCCAGCCGGCGAAGTCCCTTATCATTGCTGATCTCATCACAGTAGGGGCAGCAGACACTCCTCTCCTGCCTTCCTTAGCATCTGCACCAACCTTAGCACTCCAGTCACCAGGAACGTTGAGGGTATCTTTCTAGTCAATCGTGTGGACGACCGTTCGAAACTTGAGTGTAGAATTCTTTGATCTGGTGCTGGAGCATACATATTTGCATAACGGCAATGTAAGATGAAATAGTCCTGAAGATTGCCTGTGCCCATCGTCAACACAGCGCAGGCCTCAAAGGGTGGTACAGGACTGCTCTAAAGACAGTGCTTCTCTAGGTCTCCCCAACACCTTCCGGAGTTTCTTTTTCTTTTTTACCTTCTGTTTACTTGACATTACTTTTGTTCGATCAGGTCCTTTGTAATCTTAAAGGCTTTTGTTCTGTTTGTTGTCTTGTTTGTTTTTTCCTTCTTTTTCTTTTTTTACAATATCATCACATTTTTGTTCGGTCCATCTTTCCTTTGCGCTCTTCATTTCATCACAGATTCTCTCGTTTATAGCACAATATCCCTATCCCTACCCTCACCCCCCACCCTCACCCCCTCCTCTTCAGTCTTCTTCAGCGGTTTTGAGGTCCTTCTAGAGTCACACATCTCCAACATGCTGCTGGAGATCCATGGTTTCGATTTCCACCTACTTATTCCTAGGAACTCCGTTGCTGTTTCAGTCATTGCTTGGTTGAAGTTGTTTGTAGGGGCTTGAAGGTCTTCTCCTGAGAGAAGTAGAAGGCTAAATGTTTCCTCTCATGGCCGCCTGAAAGTGTTCTTTTAAGACTGTAAAGAACCCGACCAAACAAAAGCAAACTTAGCACCATTCAAGCCAATGTGTATGCGTGCGTGCGTGCGTGCGTGCGTGTGTGTAAATAGGAATTTATGGCGATTTAGAGTCTTTTACGACAGATCGGAACTCCTATTTGTCCAAGCGGCAAGCAGAATTTTCATTCGTTTCAGGAAAATTTCCCAACCCCCATCTGTCCTTAGGGTAATTTTCGCATCTTCCCAAATCAAGTTTGAACTCATACTGCTACGAAGGCAGATCGGGATTCTTGCCGGCAGATCGGGATTCGGCAAGAATTTGTTTTTTCCTGGCAAAGTTAATCCCTCGAGTGGGTCGGGTCACATTTCTTTAGTTCAAGGTAATTTGCAATATGTAGAATTTTTCTCATGTTCAGCAAAGATCGGCTCTATAAGAAACGCACTGTTCCGCGCAAGACATTAACAATCTGGTTCAAAGAGAAGTCTGGATCTTAATCCAAATCCTGGGACAGTTTCACATCTGTATCGAATTGTTCACACGCACCTTCACCAACACACGATCTGAAAAGACTGGATACTGTTCTATTTGCGAGTAACAATTTCGGTTATGGACCGGCTACATGAAATCAAGAATACGCTAGTTAAGCCACATTCATTATGGGCTTTTGGTAAGTCCACTTTGAATACTATCCATATTCTCAATATCCAATGATATGTGTACTGCAGCGCCTTTTCAGTGGTCGAAACGTCGCGATTTCCTCCGCCTAATCCGCCGTTGCACTGGGTAGTAACCATTTTAAAATTCCTTTCCTTTTTCTTCATTAATTCAAAATTGGACTCAACAAATAAATGTTATGAATAACTGAAATCAGTATATAATTGTTTTAAAACATAAACAAGAACAAATGAGGTAGACAGATTATTAGAAAAAATAGACAAACAAATGGAATCGAGAAGGCTGACATAAAATAATCTATTCATCTACACATCCACACATGCTCATATATATATCCTTCCTGCCTTAAAGAGAGCTCAGGGGACTGCACTCTCTTTACTTTCCTTATCCCTCCTGCCTTAAGGAGAGCTCAGGGGACTGCACTTTCCTTATCCCTCCTGCCTATAGAGAGCTCAGGGGGCTGCACTTTCCTTATCCCTCCTGCCTATAGAGAGCTCAGGGGATTGCACTTTCCTCACTTTCCTTATCCCTCCTGCCTCAAGAAGAGCTCAGGGGACTGCACTTTCCTTATCCCTCCTGCCTATAGAGAGCTCAGGGGACTGCACTTTCCTTATTCCTCCTGCCTTAAGAAGAGCTCAGGGGACTGCACTCTCCTTACTTTCCTTATCTTCCTGCCTTAAGGAAGGCTCAGGGGACTGCACTTTCCTTATTCCTCCTGCCTTAAGGAAAGTTCAGGGGACTGCACTCTCCTTATCCCTCCTGCCTTAAGGAAAGTTCAGGGGACTGCAATCTGCTTACTTTCCTTATTCTTCCTGCCTTAAGGAAGGCTCAGGGGACTGCATTTTCCTTACTTTCCTTATCCCTCCTGCCTTAAGGACAGCGCAGGGGACTGCACTTTCCGTATTCTTCCTGCCTCAAGAAGAGCTCAGGGGACTGCACTTTCCTTATCCCTCCTGCCTTAAGGACAGCGCAGGGGACTGCACTTTCCGTATTCTTCCTGCCTTAAGGAGAGCTCAGGGGACTGCACTTTCCTTACTTTCCTTATCCCCCCCCCCCCCCCCTTAAGGACAGCCTTAACTCCCATTAATTATCTATTGTACACTCTATTTTGAAAACAAGTTTTCTTTTTATTTCCAGGCAACAGAGCTCTGCAATGTTTCTTTTCTTACGTGTCTTCAAAGTCTTGTTCCAGCCCGAGTGTCACTTACTCTACTTTCTCTATGACACCAGGTGTACTGATAGGAAAAAAAGGACTTGGAACAAAACTGATCAAAACATGTCAATGCTGCAGAAAACCAAAGAAATGGCTTGTTAGCTACTGACAGAGCGGCTCGAGTCCATTGCAGTCTTTGAAATCTCGATACCAAAGTAAACTTAGAATGTTAAGAATGAGAACTAGAGAAAGCAAGCGGTGAGACTAAAACAAAACAGAAACAAAACAAAACAAAAAAAACTGTTTCTATCTGTCAGATGTTAAGTACCCCGCAAAGGGAAAAAAACAGTGGGACACAGTTATGGACACACACATACACACACACACACACACACACACACACATGCGCACGTGCGTGCACTCTGACACATGCTCGAACACACATACATGCGCATACTCACATACACGGAGCAAGACACACACGTTCATAAACACAGAGCAAGGCACGAAAATATCACACAGCACACAAGCACACACACACACACACACACACAGAGAGAGAGAGAGAGAGAGAGAGAGAGAGAGTGACAGAGACAGAGAGAGACTGACGGATGGATGGATCCGACCGATTCTCACATATGCACCCTCAACTACCAAAAACAATAAAACAAACAAACAAACAAATCAGGATGAAAAAATGGTATCTACAAGACGGCCAATAACCCCACACCTCCTCCCCCCCCCCCCCAGCCCCCTCTCTCCTTTCAGTCTCCGCCTTTCCCTTCTTCTTACCCTAACTCGCTCGCAACCGCAATAACACCCCGACACGAAGACACCATCTCCAGCAGGTCTGGTGTTATATGTGCACAATTTCCCCCAATCACTCTCCCCTCCCACGCAAGGCGATGGGGGAGGACAAGCCAATCAAGACATCACAGACGACAACAAGAGCTAGTACCTCGTCTTCTCTCTCTCTCTCTCTCTCTCTCTCTCCGCCACCTCCCTAACCGCACCCCCGCCTCCACCCCCGGGAGAAGAAGCAGGGATACAGCACAGACCATTTATGCAACAGTGATTAACTGGAAGGTGTCCCTCGGCCGCCCTCGCCAAGCGGTGTGGGCGGCAGGCCTTGATAGGTTTTGGTCGCCAAGCAGAGTGCAGAGATGCGTGGGAGGAGGAGGAAGGAGGGGGGGGGGGGGGGGGGGGAATAGGGTAAGCAGGGAGTGGGTGGGTGGACCAGGGGCTCGGGGGATGGAGAGGGCATTTCCGTTCCGTTTATGGGCTGGCCACCGGACAGAGAGAGAGAGAGAGAGAGAGAGAGAGAGAGAGAGAGAGAGAGAGAGAGAGAGACGGACAACGAGAGAGAGAGAGGAGAGACGGAGAACGAGCGAGCGAGAGAGAGAGAGAGAGAGAGAGAGAGAGAGAGAGAGAGAGAGAGACGGACAGAGAGAGAGAGACGCACAGCGAGCGAGCGAGCGAGCGAGAGAGAGAGAGAGAGAGAGAGAGAGAGAGAGAGAGAGAGAGAGAGAGAGAGAGAGACGGACAGCGAGAGAGAGACGGATAGAGCGAGAGAGAGAGAGAGAGAGAGAGAGAGAGAGAGAGAGAGAGAGAGAGAGAGAGAGAGAGAGAGCGAGAGAGAGAGAGCGAGCAGAGAGAGAGAGAGAGAGAGAGAGATAGGGAGAGAGAGAGAGAGGGAGAGACGGACAGAGAGAGAGAGAGAGAGAGAGAGAGAGAGAGAGAGAGAGAGAGAGAGAGAGAGAGAGAGAGACGGACAGCGAGAGAGAGAGAGAGAGAGAGAGGGAGAGAGACGGAGAGAGAGAGAGAGAGAGAGAGAGAGAGAGAGAGAGAGGGAGAGAGAGAGACGGAGAGAGCGAGAGAGAGAGAGAGAGAGAGAGAGAGAGAGAGAGAGAGAGAGAGGAGAGACAGAGAGAGAGAGAGAGAGAGAGAGAGAGAGAGAGAGAGAGAGAGAGAGAGAGAGAGAGAGAGAGAGCGAGAGAGAGAGAGAGACAGCGAGAGAGAGAGAGAGAGAGAGAGAAAGGGAGAGAGAGGGACAGCGAGAGAGAGAGAGAGAGAGAGAGAGAGAGAGAGAGAGAGAGAGAGAGAGAGCGAGAAAGAGAGAGAGAGAGAGAGAGAGAGAGAGAGAGAGAGAGAGAGAGAGAGAGAGAGAGAGAAGAGACAATCAATAACTGCCGATTCATAGAAAGGCGGCGTCCCTTAATTTAATGGTCTGTCCATTATAAACAACTAATACATATTACAATAAACATAACAGAAAAAAAAATATATTTGCCCACGAGAGAGACAGAGAAGGGAGAGGGAGGGATGGAGAGACAGAGTGAGACAGACAGACAGACAGACAGACAGTGAGTCCAAAATTCCTTACAGTGAAAAACAGGTGTCTTGGCGTACACCTCCGTTCCTCCCGCTCATCCCTCTCCCATCATCACCTCCTACCCCTGCTACCTTTCCTGCCCCCCACCTTTAACTCATGGATGTTGAGGGACGTGGGTAGTCCGGGCTCCTGGTTTTCCGTTTCTTTAGAAATGTGTAGGTATCGTTTCATCAATCCAGAAATATGTAAGTATCGTTTCATCATCAACCCAGAAATATGTAGGTATTGTTTCATCAATCCAGAAATATGTAGGTATCGTTTTCATCAATCCAGAAATATGTAGGTATCGTTTATCAACCCAGAAATATGTAGGTATCGTTTATCAACCCAGAAATATGTAGTTATCGTTTATCAACCCAAAAAATATGTAGTTATCGTTTATCAACCCAAAATATGTAGGTATCGTTTTCAATCTAGAAATATGTAGTTATCGTTTATCAACCTAGAAATATGTAGTTATCGTTTATCAACCCTAGAAATATGTAGTAGTTATCGTTTATCAGGTTTCGTTATATCCCAGAAATATGTAGTTATCGTTTATCAACCCAGAAATATGTAGTTATCGTTTCATCATTCATCAAGGCAGGTTTCGTTATATCAATCCAGAAATATTTAGGCATCGTTTCATAAATCCAGAAATATGTAGGTATCGTTTCATCATTCATCAATGTTGGTTTCGTTATATCAATCCAGAAATATGTAGGCATCGTTTCATAAATCCAGAAATATGTAGGTATCGTTTCATCGATCCAGAAATATGTAGGCATCGTTTCATCAATCCAGAAATATGTAGGTTTCGTTTCATCAATCCAGAAATATGTAGGCATCCTTTCATCAATCCAGAAATATAAAGGTTATGTTCCATCAATCCAGAAATATGTAGGTTTCGTTTCATCAATGTAGGTATCGTTATATCAATCCAGAAATATGTAGGTTTCGTTTCATCATTCACTAATGTAAGTTTTCCTTATATCAATCCAGAAATATGTAGGTTTCGTTTCATCAATCCAGGAATATGCCGGCATCGTTTCATCAATTCAGAAATATGCAGACATCGTTTCATCAATCCAGAAATATGTACGCATCGTTTCATAAATCCAGAAATATGTAGGTATCGTTTTCATAATGCAGAAATATGTAGGCATCGTTTCATCAATCCAGAAATATGTAGGTATCGTTTCATCGATCCAGAAATATGTAGGTATCGTTTCATCAATCCAGAAATATGTAGGTTTTGTTTCATCAATCCAGAAATATGTACGCATCGTTTCATAAATCCAGAAATGTGTAGGTATCGTTTCATAAAGCAGAAATATGTAGGCATCGTTTCATCAATCCAGAAATATGTAGGCATCGTTTCATCAATCCAGAAATATGTAGGTATCGTTTCATCAATCCGTTTCGTTTCATCAATCCAGAAATATGTAGGTTTTGTTTAATCAAATCCAGAAATATGTAGGTTTCGTTTCATCAATCCAGAAATATGTAGGCATCGTTTCATCAATCCAGAAATATGTAATCGTTTCATCGATCCAGAAATATGCAGGTTTCGTTTCATCGATCCAGAAATATGTAGGTTTTGTTTCATCAATCCAGAAATATGTAGGTTTTGTTTCATCAATCCAGAAATATGTAGGCATCGTTTCATCAATCCAGGAATATACGTATCGTTTCATCAATCCAGAAATAAGTGGGTTAGTTTCATCAATCTATCACAAAATGAACCAATGATAATTAATCCCTTTATACTTTAATATTTTCACGAGCGCGCGCGCACACACACACACGCATGCACGCACGCGCGCGAGCACAGATACACGCACGCGCAAGCGCGCACACACATACACACACACACTCAAACACAGCACATACAGATGTGGGCAGTGTGGGCGAATATATACATAAATAATGTGAATAAACAAACAATTGAATAAATACAAACATACACGAACAGATTCTTTTTAAAAAAAAAAAAAAAAGCAAATATAATAAAAAGAAGAGAAGAAGGGTAGACATGATATGACTGGATGAAATCTCGAAACTGTTCAGCAGTGAACACAACAACTACGTACTACACGAAGAAAATGATTATTTGAAAAAAAAAAAAAGATAATAATAAAAAAGAAGCATGTTCTTTCTGCCCATGCCTTCCGGTTCAATGGCCAAAGCGTTTCGGGACATTCCTCGCTTTTTATTGAGGCATAAAGCTTAGTATTGGCGACATCACTGCAAACTTAGAGACTGGGTGAAAAAAAAACTGAAAGAAAGAAAGAGAAAGGCGGTAAAAAAAGAGAACAAAATGGTGAGAACATGGGCCAAGGCGTGATGCAGTCTTGTTTGCAGCCGGATTTTTTTTTTTCTCAAGATTTTGTCTGTTTGTAGTCTTGGTCTTGGATTACTTTGCGTTTGATTAAAGAAATAAGTACAGAAGGAACGAGTGGATTAAACAAAAACGCAAAAAGTGGTTAAGCAGAAGCCAAACTCTATCACAAAATATGAAAAATCGTTGCTAGACAACTGATCAGCCAACCGACCAACCAAGCGAGCAGCCAACCAGCACACCATTCATCAGCCTTGAGGTGACCTCTGAGATAAGCAACAGCATGAAGCCAGCAAGAAAGCAAGCGGCGGCCAGACTGGCAGCCAGTCAACAATATTTAATGGGAAAAGGAAAACAAGCAATAAACGACAGCAATAACAAAAATCGAAGCTGCTCGGAAGAAAGATATGGGGATTTATGTGTATTCACGCCTTGCCACTACCACCTCCCACCCTCCACAACATCCCCCCCAGTTCTAGTAATTTCAGTGAGGGTAAATCGTCGAACCGATGGTTCATTGTTCTATACTGCTCAAAACAATTTAAGAGCCACCTGCATATTTCATATGGTTTAGATAACGCATCGTAGTGTATAGAATTCAAAGGTTTTGTCCAATATTTGCACTGAAGGTGTGACAACTGCTTCAATGCAAAGCTGGTTTTGGCATGTGTTCAGTTGAATCTGAGTCTAGTGGGTTGAACGAGTTCACAAAAAAAAAAACACCGAAATCACGAAAACATGGTCGCGGTTTGCGAGCGCATAGCTGAGGGCAGCAGAGTTGGGCTGACTGCAAAAACCGCATTGCACGTGCAAGTCGTTCCTTTACTGAACACATGGCATCCAGTTTTGCTGACCAGTGGGGGTAAAAAAAAAGCCACTTTTGGGGGGTTTTTTAACCATGCCACCAAGACGGAGATTAAATGACACTGACCGGGGAAGGGCTGTTGCTTGGCTTCAAGAAGGTGTAGGCGTCAGAGAAGTTGGTCGTCGCCTTCAAGTGCATCATGCTGTCATCCAAAGACTTTGTGACCGCTTCAACGCCACCGGTAGTACTGCTGAACGAAGACGGTCTGGCCGGCCTAGGTCCACCACCAGACAGCAGGACAGACTGCTGGTTTTGACGGCGCTGAGACAAAGAACTGCCACTGCAAACCACCTCAGGCGACAACTGCGTGCTGCAGCGAACGTCAACATTTCCGACCAAACTGTTGGGAACCGCCTGAGAGAAGTTAACCTCCGAGCAAGACGGCCAGCTGTTCGACCTGTGCTGACGGCGGCTCACCGTAGGGCGCGACTGACCTGATGCCGAGCTCATGTGGCCTGGATGAGGCAGCATTGGGCACAGGGATGTTTTTTCTGACGAGTCGCGTTTTGCTCGGCTCTTCTACGATAGTCACATATGTGTCTGGAGGCGGATTGGGGAACGCTACCAAGAAGCCAACGTAATCGAACGGGGACCGGTATGGCAGGGGGTCTATCATGGTGTGGGGTGGCATAGGAGGGAACTTCAGAACCCCCCTGTACCGAGTTGAAGCAACCTAACTGGTGTGGGGTGCAGGGACAACATTCTTCAGCCTCTGGTCCTGCCTGCCTGCAAGCCCAAGCCCTGACGCCATCCTCCAAGACGACAACGCCCGTCCCCACTGTGCCAGGGTGGTAAACGTCTTCTTGGAGGAGCAGCAGGTCAACTGCCTCGACTGGCCAGCGTCCTCGCCCCGACTAAACCCCATCGAGCACGCCTGGGACGTCCTGGGGCGCCTGTTTCACGAGAACCACCCTCCAGCAGTGAACCTGGGCCAGCTCTTCGACTTCTTGCAGCAGGAGTGGAACAACATCCCCCAGCTGACTCTCAGGAGGCTTGTGGACTCTGTGAGACAGAGATGTCTAGCTTGTATCCGCGCCAATGGCGGCCAGTACATTGACTGTCATTTGATTTGACTGTTCTGATTTCTGAAATGAAGGTGTTCATCAATTAAGCCCATGAAGTTGTTTTTGAGCAGCTGTTATTCGTTTATTTTGATGTCATTGTATCGTTCCATAGATGAATTTTCAATTAAATTGTTTGAAGAAGTCATTTTGTTTTTCGGTTGAATTGTGTGTTTTGAGCAGTATATTTTACATAGCGCCTAAGTTGTAATGTGACCACAGCGGTCTGCCCCCTCATACAAGTGTCTCATCCCTGAACTCTCTACACAGATGGCAGGGCCACGCCCATCTCGTGTCTCTTAGATGCCATTCTGTTGTGCTTTCTTTTACGCTGCCACAATTTGAACCTGCACTTCCTGCGCGGTCAGATGCAAGACCAAGTCGCCTTGTGACGAACTTGTTACTCATACGGCCAGCGGACTGTTAATCGTAGACAAATCACATTTGTTCCTTCTCAACCACATTCAGATGGAGTAATTTTCAGCTGCTTCAACCACTGCCTTTAGGACTCGAGTCCCCTTCTTACCGGATATATTGAGATCCGTTTCATGAGATAACAGGCAGATGCGCATACAGCCTACAGCCCCCCCTTCTCCCCTTGCTCCAACCTTTACGCAAGACTTTGGTTATGAAACCAGATTCGACCAAGCTTCTGGCCAAACCAGTATACTGCTCCGTCTTGTAGATGTCAGTTTCCTCCATTCTGCTTTCAGTGAGTTCATCCAGAATGATTTGTTTCGACTCTGGAAGGTCTGCTGTGTCTTCCAGTCATCCACCTCATCAGGTAAATCCCGCTTGTATGCTTCAGATATTTCAGCTGTTCCAGACCACGACTCGCTGCTGCCTGCCTCATAGAAGGTCATTATAGGAGCGTTTGGTAGCATGGTGTTTCCTCTAGCGGTTCTTTCCGCATGTGTGATCTCCTTTAGCCCTTGTATACGTTCCTTGGGGTAGCCATTCTTTGAATAAGCTCAGGACATGTTTCACCATTTGTTTGCCTTGGCAGAATGGGCACGGAGGGTCATTCATTTCCCTCAGGTCAGCAGGCGCGAATTCCAGGACAGGAGGTCCTAGACAGATCTGACAATGAAACCGATCCCAACAGTGCCATAGGACACACTTCATTCCCATTGAAACTTCTTTGGTGGGCGCTTCCCCTCACATCTTATTCCTGTTAATGTTATTTTTCCCCCTCTCTCTTGGTTTTTGCAGACACTGCTCTATGGAAGTGTTTGTGTCATCAGCAGGTAGCCAGGATCCAGTAGCAAGCCTGATGATTTCTTCACTGAGCGAAACAGCTGTCACTGGCTGGTCCTGCTGATCTCCCCTTTAAAGTAACAACACAACAAACAGAGCACTCGCTAAAGAAGAGTTACTTCTCATGCCCCTTTCCTCTTAACCACATTGTCTGTCTTTACAGTGATGTCTTTTAAATGGGGCGGATTTTGATGGACTACCTATCTGGGAATAAAGATATCTGGGCACATGTTTTAATCATTATTTCTATTTCCTATTCAGTCCATGAGCCTTTCAAACATGTTTTAATCACTATTTCTTATTCAGCCCATGAGTCTTTCAAGCTTGTGGAGCGGATTTAAACTTGGAATTTTCTCAAAGTATTACATATTCATACACACAAAGACACACATTTACACACACACACACACACACACACACACACACACACACACACACACACATATATATATATATATTTTGCTTTTTTCATGATTTTCTTTTGCTTCTTAGGAGGCACCTTTGCTTAGTTTTTTTGAAAAGTCAACAAACATACTACGGTATTGCACACCAGCCTTTTTCTGGTATAGCATTCTTCTTAAAACCGAAAAGGCAGAGGAGTCAAATTACCACTTTCCGCGGTCACTGAGGAGAAACAATCAGTTTTCGAAATATCGGTATCTGACCAGGAATTATATGTTAGTAAGCTTCCTCCCCATTGGAAATGGTCTCCCGCTTCGGAGACTATAAGCTTGCTGAAGGTTCATTTTGAGAAGCATTTATTATTCCCCTTTCACCCACTCAAGCACATACTGTCAGTTAGGCAGAATCATCTACCACTGCAGATATGAAGGATTATCACCCCCCTATTTCTTCAATCTGAGACATAAGAGCAAGCTTTGTTTATATATATATATATATATATATATATATATATATACACACACACACACACACACACACACACACATACATATAGAGAGAGAATGAGAGGGATAGGAAAAGTTTATTCATGTACAGGCCATTGCCCCTCATGAATGAATGCATATAAACAAAACATAATCAGACCAGACAACAGCAGTGTCAATCTAAACTGATTAGGATCTTTCCAAAATTTAGACGGTGTGTACTGTGCTCTGAATCCGTTCAAAACAGGTCAACATAAAATAAAATGCAGTTCTTCTTTTTTCGTTTCGGCAAAGCGGATATTTTAAATCGCATTACTACCATGTGCTGTGTAACGAAAATCGATGATCTGCGATTTCAGAAATGTCAAATCTAAATCTAGCTAATGCATTCCTCATCACCAGTAGGTATGTTTCCATATCATGCACAGTGCAAAAACTTCTGTATGCATTAAACCTTTCACTGTTACTGACATGAGAACCCCATTCTTGCCACCTGCTTGAAATCAACCCTTCTCTGAAGAATTTGAGGAACTCGTCGATTCCCTCTACCCCTTGATTAAGCCACACTTTTACCGAAATCCAAACATATACTTTTACAAGGACTTTTGAAACCCAATTTTTCTTGCCACTAATATCTAAATCAAACAGCAATCTATAGGCTTTACGAGGAAGTCTAGATTCATCCACTCTCGTGAATTTTAGCCAAAATCTCACCCATTTTATTGCCGAGTGTATACTGAGAGGATTGTATGTCTGTCCGTAAACAAAGTCACTTGTAGTTCGCAACTTTACATCTTAAAATCTTTTTAGAGCATACAAATGCACATTTTCATACTGAAATGCAGCATTATCATGTCCTCATAACTCTGTGCCATATTGAACAGTACGCTGAATCTGCGAGTCAAATAGTTCAGAAAAAAAAAATCAAAGAATTTACTTTTCAACTTGAATAGTTTTTGTAGAGGAGAGAGAGAGAGAGAGAGAGAGAGAGAGAGAGAGAGAGAGAGAGAGAGAGAGAGAGGGAGGGAGGGAGGGAGAGAGAGGTAGAGATGTATTTGCATGCGCGCTCGCAGTGCGCACGCGCGCGCGTGCGCACACACACACACACACACACACACACACACACACACACACACGATACATTCTCCATGTCGGGCTAACCTGACATAGCTAAAATGCTTACCCAGGCAAATAATTATATGTTTCATAATGTGAAGACCTATTTTACCTTTTTTGCTGACATTCATTTATTAAATTTGATCGTTTCCTGTCTGGAAACGTCACGCAGACTGAGGCTGAAGAAAGAGATGATCACCCAGACTGCACCTGCCCAATCATTTCATTAACCTGTCTGCGCCTGAAATTCCTCGGCAAAAATGTATGTAGGCTTCGCGCACGGCCCGTAATTCAGGACGACCGGATCTTAACAAACACTGGTTTTGTTGTTGTAGTTGTTGTTTTGTCGTTCTTGTTTTTGTTGCTTCCACCTCCGCCAAAGACATGATGTTTTCGTTCGCGTCCGTTCGCTCGTTTGTCTGTCCTTGTACACGGTTACGCGAAAATAATTCAACAGATTTCAACGAAATTTGCTGGAAATATGGAATGTGATCTGAGCGTGAATGCACTTAATTTCGTATGGATCAGAACACGAATTAGGTGTGAAATCCGTTGAGTAAAATCACACAGATCAGACATGGTCGATGTAAGTGAAAATTCGTGGAAAGATGACAAGCGTCAACGGGCGAAAGACATGCGCACACGTGCACGCTCTCTCTCTCTCTCTCTCTCTCTCTCTCTCTCTCTCTCTCACACACACTCTCTCTCTCTCTCTCTCTCTCTCTCTCTCTCTCTCTCTCTCTCTCTCTCTCTCTCCTCTCCACCACACACACACACCCCAGGAAAACGGTTAGTGCAGATCCGTGATGTGCATGCGGATCAAACGGTACGACATATCCCCGATCCCTTCGACTTTGACGGGGATCTGAGCTCTTCCTAACGCCATTGTAGTTCGTAGTTGTTCTTTCACACTTCCCCTAAATTCATCCAAGTGTTGTTGAGCTAAAAACGCCATCGTTGTTTGTAGTTGTTCTTTCACTTCTTCCCCTAAGTTCATGCAAGTTTTGTCTAGCTAAAAACGCCATTGTAGTTCGTAGTTGTTCTTTCACACTTCCCCTAAGTTCATGCAAGTGTTGTTTAGCTAAAAACGCCATTGTAGTTCGTTGTTGTTCTTTCACACTTCCCCTAAGTTCATGCAAGTGTTGTCTAGCTAAAAACGCCACTGTAGTTTGCAGTTGTTCTTTCACACTTCCCAAAAGTTCACGCAAGTCTTGTCTAGCTCAAAACATAAGCAAGTCAACAGATCACAAAAAGGAAAGGTCTCCTTTTTCCCCTTAAATTTCCCGGTATTGTGTGTGTCATGATGACCTATGTCAACATGCCCTCCTACAATATTCTCTTATATGGCGCTGGGCGTTTTGATCTGGGTGAACGGCTCAAATTATCGCGACCTGAAAAAAAAGAAAATTGTGTTCATTCCAACGAATCCCTTTATTGCCCCCCTCCCCTCCCCCCCCCACCCGCCCCCCATGTTGGCGGAGCAGAATGGGGAAAATAATTTCATGTCATTTTTTTTTTATTCATTTACTCATTAATTTCATCCATCTATCCGTAAATTGGTTTATTTGTTCCAAAGCTTATTTGCATCCTATTTGTTAGTTCCAATTGAATCAAGATTAATCTGAATAAATTCTAAGCAAGTAAGAGAGAGAGAGAGAGAGAGAGAGAGAGAGAGAGAGAGAGAGAGAGAGAGAGAGAGAGAATAAAATACAGACAGGCAGACAGTGACAGAGACAGGGGGGGTGAGGGGAGAGAGAGAGAAAGAGAGAGAGAGAGAGAGAGACACATACAGCAGACAGACAGAAAGGGAGTGAGTGTGTGTGAGTGAGTGAGAGGGGGGAGGAGGAGGAGTGAGGAGGGGGGGGGAGAGAGAGAGAGAGAGAGAGAGAGAGAGAGAGAGAGAGAGAGAGAGAGAGAGAGAGAGAGAGAGCTGTTTACGGTAAACGCTTTTTGTTGCTTTCTGAACATGTGAACATCCACGTCAACTGAAAGACATCAGCAAACACAGACACAAAATCATCGGATCCATGTGAATCGATCACAGATACAAAATCGCGCTCTTGAATACAAGAAACGAACGCGTAACTTTCAAGTTACAATTTGATTCGTTACCGCCAACAGGATGATTGATCTGAAGGTGCATGGACACTAGCTTTCACCGCCCTTCCCCACCCCCATACGTCTTGTTCAAAACAACCAAAACAAAACAAATCGGCGATATGCAATAGAATCCGTCTCAAAGTTGTTGTCCTTTAAAAAGTGTGTCCTAGACACCAACAGACTACAATCAGAGCGATTTTCCATCTACACGCCTTCCGTAAAATTGAATTATGTGTGTGGTTCTACACAGTTCATACACAGTTTGTTCACGTGTGTAGAGGTACGGAAATCCCCCGATCCCGCTCAAAACCGTGTACTAACGATGTCCATATGGGTCTTTGTCGCGAAGAATGTTCTTTACGATGAACGTGACAGGTTCTTCTTTTTGTACTCCCAGTTCTTATAGAACAGGGAGTACTTTACTATGGGAACAAAGAAATGCTGTCTGTGTGTCTGTCTGTGGTCAAAATGTGTTCCACTCGCTCCAGACAAAACTACCGGGCCGATCTTTCTGAAATTTGTAGATATGTTCATTATGGGTCACGGATGATGGCCGATGTTTACCAGAATAGCCGTTACTAACGGCTATAACGGCCCAAAACGGTTTTTCCTCATTATGGAATATCTCACGCGTATTCAAGATAAACTGGGAGTACGTTTATATGCTTTGCATCTTGTTCTATTTGCAGTTCACACACACACACACAACAACAACAACAACAACAACAACACACAACATGCTGTTCGATTATCCTCTAACTCCTCTCCTTTCTCCCTTTTTGTCTGTACTGCCCCCTACTAACACTACAACTACTATCATCATATTATTACCAAGGGTGGTTGTAATCCTCTCTTTATCAATATATTTCAATATTTTTCTAATCGTCATCATCATCACTCTTACCATAGCCTCGTTTTCATTCCACGTCCATTCTGCGCCCAATTTGAGAGGCAAGTTATTGTTTGCTCTTCGTGTTCATTGTCTGGAATGTTGTCTGTGTTGGCTGAACAAGACCAAAGAGGTCAAAACGCGTTGTGTTTTGTCTTGTAACTGGTTTGTCTCTTTTATTCGACGGAACAGTAATTTCGTTTTTCAAGTTTCTTTCAATTCCCGCCTGCAGTCACCTCACTTCTGACACTGAGAAAGAACCTGCTGTGTTCGTCATAAGGAAGTACACACCGTGTGTGTGTGTGTGTGTGTGTGTGTGTGTGTGTGTGTGTGTGTATGTGCGCGCGCGCGCGCGCGCGCGTTTGTGTGTGTGCGCGCTTTGTGGGCAGGCACAAGTATTTCCGCCGCCACCCACCGAATGACAAAGGACAGCGGCAGTGGCGACGCTCCCTCACCTTTTTCATGAACTCACACGTGTGGCGCAGGTGGTGGACACCAAACTTCGTTCTTTATAACGCAGGATGAAAACCACCAACACCTTCGAAATCGGCATCTCTGATTCCATCCTTATTACGTCACACTGCAGTGCTGGGAAGTGTGACAGTCTCTTTTCAGATTACCTATCCCCCTCCCACCACCTTCTCCTTCAGATCACACCCCCCCCCCCCCCCCCCCCCCCCCCCCCCCCCCCCCCCCCCCCCCCCCCCCCCCCCCCCACACACACACACTTTTTTCCTCCATAAAAAATCTAACTTGGCAGGCATTTTTATCTGACGTGCTGTCAATCAGACATGCATCAGAGGCATGAAGTTTAGCTTAAGCCTCTAAATGGAGAGAGCAAGCCTCCCAGATCCACTGATCCACCGTAAGACTGAACTCAGTCAAATTTTCTATGTATAAAACTCAACGCTGCATGGTGTCAGCTGGAGGGGTGAATGTTCATCGATCCTTTGTCAAATTCCACAGATGGTCTCAGTAAATGTGTAAGTTGAAGCCAGGTTCAAAGGTTGGAGACCTTGCATTCCCTCTGTTTATTCCTTATGCTTTTTACAATATACATTTTTGCCAGTATCCAGTAAAAATCTACTAGGATGACTGACTATAACTTCTTGACAATACATGGTAAAATCTGTTAACATAATAAATTGATAACATAACTTTGGCAGAGTAACTTTATGCCAATATATGGCCAAATCTGTTACGATGAATTATGAATACTATTGTCTTACTGCTCTATAGCAGGTGATCTCTTATTGACATGTGTACTTGGACTAAATGTATTCCAGCACTTAATTGCATCACTCGAGTATTTGACGACATCGAAGAGTTATCTCCCTTCCATTGTTTAACAAGTTTCTTGCTGGCTCACATTACTTTTCAAAATTCTCTTAAAACCTGAGTGAAGAACTGAAAAGGAGACTGAAAATAAAAAGGTGACACATTTATGTCCATCTTACTTTTGCCAGCTGAGACCTCTCACTTTTCCCTGAAAGTCCGAGGACTAGTGTGAGGACTTGTCAAGCCGGACTCCTGGACACAAAGCATGTTCTGTAGCCTCACCTACAAACCAGGTTCTGTGCTCTCCACCTGTCACGTTCTGTGGTCTCCACCTGTCACGTTCTGTGCTCTCCACCTGTCACGTTCTGTGGTCTCCACCTGTCACGTTCTGTGCTCTCCACCTGTCACGTTCTGTGGTCTCCACCTGTCACGTTCTGTGCTCTCCACCTGTCACGTTCTGTGGTCTCCACCTGTCACGTTCTGTGTGCTCTCCACCTGTCACGTTCTGTGGTCTCTACCTGTCACGTTCTGTGCTCTCTACCTGTCACGTTCTGTGGTCTCCACAGAGAAGGTGTTCCGTCAACAAAAGCTGGACCAGCACAGGATCAAGAATCCGAGCGGCCACGTGGACAGCTGACAAAGCAACAGGCCCACGAAGCACATCTCTTCACCTTAAAACTGAATCCTTGTGCACCCACTGGACACCAACTCAGATTAACTGACCAGTCCCTCCTTCATGATGAGATTAAGTGAGGAAAAAAACCAGCCCAAGCATGGCCAGAGTGACTCTATAACTAATTGGTGCACTTTAATCTTGTATATAAAGTAAAGTTTTGTGAGTGAAATTGCATTTGTCTATGTGTCGTTCATACATCGTTTCATGTTTAAACCTATTAGTAATTCTTTCTGTCACTTGGAGCACAAACACTGTTTAACTGCATAAGCCTTAGGTGAATTACTCCTGAGCCGTTCTTAAGTTTATTTTTAAACAGCCCCCCCAGCCCCCCCCCCCCCCCCCCCAAAAAAAAAAAAAAGGTTTCGTCGACTAATATCGGGAAATTGCTTCTTCTTAACAGAGAGAGTGGAAGTTAATTTTGATTTTAAATATAACATGATTTTAATAGAAAAAAAACACTGTGTGTAAGTGGGTGTGTCACACACACACACACACACACACACACACACACACACACACACACACACACACACACACACACACACACATGCCGCGTGCACACACGCGCAAATGTACACACAGCTATGATAGTGGCGCTGACAATGTTATGTAGGTTCTCAAGGTCTGACCAGCACACTGAGCTAATGCGTAATGCTTCTAATGGGAAAAACTGATACATTCCTCTTTACATACACACGCGCGCCCGCACACACACACACACACACACACACACACACACACACACACACACAAGACTGATTATTGAAGTCATGGAAACACGTAAGCAGCGTGCAGAGACGTCATACGCTAGATGTAATACCGGATGGATAGGAGACACAAGATGAAAGAACGTGCATAGAGAGAAGGGGGAAGGGGGGGGCGCAGAGAGAGAGAGAGAGAGGGGCGGGGGGAAAGAGTAGAGAGAGAGAGAGAGGGAGGGAGGGAGGGAGAAAGAGAGGGGAAGGGAGAGATAGAGAGAAGGAGAGAGTGGGGAGAGGCAGAACAAACAGAGCGAGAGCAAGACTAAGGCAGAGACAGACAGAGCTTGGGCGAGCAAGCTAACGAGAGAGAGAGAGAGAGAGAGAGAGAGAGAGAGAGAGAGAGAGAGAGAGAGAGAGAGACAGAGAGACAGAGAGAGATGACAAGCTGTAACAGCCGCATAAATAGGAGGGAAAAAAAGAAAAAAGAAAGAAAGAAAGAAACGACGTGGAAATATTTCTGCAACATTCAAATACAAAAATGGCTGGATAAAAATCACTGAGACAAAATAACTTTTTGAAAGACACAAAAATTAAGTGAGCACGAAAGAGATACAGTGAAACAGAAAGAGGAGGCAGACCATGGCGGACGAAAGGACACCAAGTCACAGAGACAGACAGACAGACAGACAGACAGACAGACAAACACATATGAAGGGATGAAGGCAGATGGAAAGCTGCGTAGGAGGACCTCGTTAAACGTCTATAAAGGCGTGAGATGAGCAATTTCGTGAATGTATCCAGGGAACATCATCATCATCATTCCTCTATTGGCGATTTTCCAGACAGTCCTAACATCCCAACAGGATAGGTGTAGATGGAGCTATTCAGACTTGATGAGGGGGGAAAAGGAAATGACGGACGATATAAATAGCGCTCGGGGGGAGAGAGAGAGAGAGAGAGAGAGAGAGAGAGAGAGAGAGAGAGAGATTCAATACCCAGTACGACTTTTCTGTCGCCCGTACACAATACACAATGGCAATTCCCAATACTACTCCACACACACACACACACACACACACACACACACACACACACACACACACACACACACACAGGTGGATGATAATGGCGCAAAGTGCCTTGAAAGAGCACAAAAAGCATAAACATAAACCATCAAAAAAGTAGAAACAGAACAGAACATGTCATCTCTACGTTCCTCTGTTCATCCCATTCATTTCAAGGGGAGAAGAAGGGATCCATTCAGTCTGGAACTGTGTGTCAAGTGTTGCTTTTACAGAAAGCAAAACCCATTTCTGTGTGTGTTCGATACTTTCCCCAGACTGGTGGTGGTGTTCCGCATCATTGCTCCCCATTTGACTGATGCCGCCAGTAAACGATGCCACCCTCGGATGGATATTAAGATGTTGAAGTCCATCCCCCCCCCCCCCCCCCCCCCCCCCTTCTCCTCCGTCCCTTGTGGTGTGTTCTCCAAGCAGATACTGAACAGCATAGGAAACAAAAGATAGCACTGGCGCACTCCCACTTTTAATCTGAAAAAGTCTACATGGCTGTAATAAAGGAGAGCTGCACCTCTTAAAACGTTCATGGGTGCTGCCAAGACATTGCTGCCATCATTGCAGTCCCTCATAATCTGCCACAGACTATTACAGCTGACAAATGCTTTCTTGAAGTCAAAGTTGTGGTAAATATCACGTTGAAATGCATCAGCAATTTGATGTCAAGAAATATGGAGATGTACTCCTTTTGGGCCAAAATCCTGTCTGTTATTCTGCAAGGATTTCTGCTGCATTTCCTTCGAATCTGTTCAACTGGATCCTTACATCGCTTCGCTGATGTGGCTGTCTACACAAGACAGCCTTGAAGTGTTGTAGTCTCTCAAATTTTCATTTATCGACGGAAATATTGTTATACAGAGCTTTGACCACAAATTCGCTTCCCATATTCTCAAAACAGATAGTTGTCAGTGCCCTGATGAATTCTGGCCCACAGAGTTTCAGTAGTTCTGATGGAACGTCATATCGATAGCATTGTCCAGCGGTGTACTGGCGTGAGGTTTTAGCTCGTTGTTGTACAGTTCGTTGCTGCATTCAGTCCACCACTTTACTTTTCAGTCTGTTCTTTGACAATGGAAGCGTTCTTGTTTTCTACAGCTGTATTCTGGCCATCTGGGAATTTTTTTCGTTATCGCGCTCCTTCGTCACTTCTTTTCTCTCTGGCTTCACGCACCTCTCGCCTACTCACCTACCCTTTGCGCATGCATACACACACACACACACACACACACACACACACACACACACACACACACACACACGCACGCACGCACGCACGCACGCACGCACACACACGTCAATGATAATGACGCAAAGTGCCTTAAAAGAGCACAAAAACACAAAAAAATAATAAACCATCAAAAAAGTAGAAACAGAACAGAACATGTCATCTCTACGTTCCTCTGTTCATCCCATTCATTTCAAGGGGAGAAGAAGGGATCCATTCAGTCTGGAACTGTGTGTCAAGTGCTGCTTTTACAGAAAGCAAAACCCATTTCTGTGTGTGTCGATACTTTCCCCAGACTGGTGGTGGTGTTCCGCATCATTGCTCCCCATTTGACTGATGCCGCCAGTAAACATGCCACCTTCGGATGGATATTAAGATGTTGAAGTCCACCCCCCTCCCTTTCTCCTGCGTCCCTTGTGGTGTGTTCTCCAAGCAGATACTGAACAGCATAGGAAACATAAGATAGCACTGGCGCACCCCTACGTTTAATCTGAAAAAGTCTGCATGGCTGTAATAAAGGAGAGCTGCACCTCTTAAATCTTTCATGGGTGCTGCTAAGACATTGCTGCCAACATTGCAGTCCCTCATAATCTGCCACAGACCAAATGCTTTCTCGAAGTCAAAGTTGTGGTAAATACCACGTTGAAATGCATCAGCAATTTGATGTCAAGAAATATGGAGATGTACTCCTTTTAGGTCAAAATCCTGTCTGTTATTCTGCAAGAATTTCTGCTGCATTTCCTTCGAATCTGTTCAACTGGATCCTTTACATCACTTCGCTGATGTGGCCGTCTACACAAGACAGACTTGAAGTGTTGTAGTCTCTGAAGTTTTCATTTCTCGACGGAAGTATTATTATACAGAGCTTTGACCA
>JADBJO010000113.1:626279-646279 GCA_016801955.1 Conus betulinus
GTGACTTCAGAAAACTTTATTATCTCTTGTTTAAAAAGAGAAATTACATTAGTGTTATTCGTATTAGAGAGAGAGAGAGAGAGAGAGAGAGAGAGAGAGAGAGAGAGAGAGAGAGATATGAGGAGAGAAAGAGAGAGAGGTGGTTCATCATTAAAAATCATTAAGACAAGGCATATTTGAAACATTTTCATTCCTCACTGCTCCAGGACATGCACACATAACACACACACTCCCAGCATCTATACTTTCCCGCTTGCTCACAGACATACACACACGCGCACATGCATATTACATCACAGGTGATCCACCATCTCTTCTTCTTACATGCTGTGTTTGTTTAAGAACGCAATGGATTTGAACACAAAGCTCTTTTTCATGCGAAGGAGCTTAGCTCTAGGGGGGCACGAAATCATCATCCTGATGGAAGGAGCTCATACTGTCGCGCAAGCGTGTGCCGACTGTCACTAACAATCGCACGAGCCTTGTTCACCGCACGCCTTTCATACAACTCACTCGTACTCTCCTGTCTCTCACCAACAATCTTACCACAGATGTTCACAACGCTATGTGTCAAGGTTAAGCCCACATTCCCGTGGCCTAGCAGCCACAGACGAAGTGAACTGTCAGAGGGTCACTGTGTCTGGAGCACGGTCTAATGGAAAGCGGAGCCCATTCCTCTCCTTCGGCCGCCATAACTTTCTCTGACCCCAATCAGGCAATCAGTTACCGCTGGGCGGACAGAGAGGGTTCTCACGCCGTAAACCTCTTCCACCGTGAGTGGCTGGAACTCACGACCTTCAGCTCCGCTGGCTAACGCTCTAATCATCAGACTTAGGGCACTTCGACGTGTGGATATGTTATACGCATGCTGTGCCAGTGCATTTATGTATGCATGCATATGCATATACATATCTGTAGAGTTCGACTGAATGTTTGTAAGTGTTATGTATCTATATATCTATTATGAGTATGTGGGGGTTCCTCTGCATGTGTGTGTATGTATGTATGTATGTATGTATGTATGTAAGTAGGTAGGTAGGTAGGTAGATATGAGGGTGGTTATTAGGGTGCTGTACGGACGGAGAGAAAGAAGAAACAGAAAGACTATGACAGAGATGAGTGACAGACGGACAGAACTACAGTTATTTAAGATCCTATCAAGGATACATGGAGAGTTAACGACTGACAAACAAACACAAAGACATAACCTGCGAAAGAGAGAGAGAGAGAGAGGGGGGGGGAGGAGGGGGATAGAGTGAGTGAGAGAGTGAGAGAGAGAAAGAGAGAGAGAGAGAGAGAGAGAGAGTGAGAGAGAGAGAGAGAGAGAGAGAGAGAGAGAGAGAATGTGAGAATTCTTAAAAAGGGACGAATCAAAACAGGACGAAGAAAACACGAAAGACAGAAAGAATGAAAGATCGAAAGAGAAAGACGACGACGACGACGACGACGACGAAGAAGAAGAAGAAGAAGAAGAAGTAGAAGAAGAGCAGCTAAATTCCTTCTCTTCATTATGAAATAATCTCCATGTATCGTGTAAATCACACTCACTGAGCATCCTATTGAATCTCTGTACAATACTGATCATGATATTCACCACTTATTACATCATACTCATTATCTAGGACAGCGTTAAAATCACCACACACGTCAATATTACTGTTAAGTTTGTAGATACTGAATATGGTCATGGGTACTGGAAATTTAATAGCTCGTTACTTTCTGATATAAACTATGTTAATTATTTTGAACAACTTTTTAGACCATTTTGAAAAGGACCCTGAAGAAGACGATCAGGTAACTTGGGAATTATTAAAAGTTAAATAAAAGAATGTACCATTAGTTTTCAAAAGAGAAAGCATTGTCAACTAGAAATAAAATAGCACACCTTACGCTGATTTGAACACATTAGATACTGCTCTCAGCATTGACCCAGATTGCAGTGAAACACTGCGGAAAAGAGAGCACGTGAAACTTCAGTTAGAATAAGAAGAAAGAAAGAAAAACCCGTGCGGCACAGGTACGTGCCCGTGCCCAGTGGATAGAGCAGCAGGGCGAAAAGAACACTAAATTTTTTCTTGGTTTAGAGAAAGCCCGTGCTAACTCGAAAATTATGGAAAGTATAAAAAATGCAGATGGGGTTGAGGTTACGGGACAGACAAAAAAACATTCTAGCTGCACAGAGGGATTATTTTAAGAATTTATATAAGAAAAAGATAAATAGTGATAATATGTTACAAAGAACGCATGCGTTCTTGCAAGGTGTGGTTGTACCTTCTTTATCTAATAACGATAGAGAATATTGTGACAGCAATCTTTTCGAGCAAGAAATTAGAAGTGCTCTGAAAGAAATGAAAAATGGTTCTAGTCCTGGCAGTGATGGGCTAACAGCCGAGTTTTACAAAGTGTTCTGGTGTCGTATCAGTAAGTATGTAATGGTTTTTTTAACGCTGCATTTGAAACAGGTAGCATGTCCTCTTCTCAGCGTAAGGCCGTTATAACTCTTATACATAAAGGAAAAAGTTTATCAAGGAATGATCTAAATAACTGGCGACCAATATCTTTAACTAATGTGGGACTATAAACTCCTAGCTAAAAGTCTGGCACGGCGATTAGGCAGTGTCATAGATAATCTGATATGCGATGATCAGGTTGGATATGTAAAGGGAAGACGAGTATCTACATTGCTTCGTTTGATTGATGATGTCACAGATCAGCTGCGTCAAGACAATAGACCAGGCTTACTGTTAACTATCGATTATTTTCACGCTTTTGATTGTATTTCCAAAGCATTCATGTTAAATTCCTTTAAATTGTATGTTTTCGGGGAGCGCTTCATTAATTGGGTATCAATATTGACAACCAACTCCGTAAGCAGTATGAACTACTGCGGGTGGATTTCCGAGCCTTTTAATGTGGAATCGGGAATCAGGCAAGGTTGCCCATTCTCTCCATTAGCCTTTGTTCTAGCCCTTGAACTGTTGGCAATCAAACTACGGCAATCTTCTGAGATTAAGGGCATTAAGTTTAAGTGTAGAGGTAAAGCTGACGGTATTTGTACATTATTAATAGCCTTGTACGCTGATGACATCACATTGTTTTTAGCTGACAAAGACGATATGCGATTAGCCCTTGATATATTTGACAGGTTTTCTTTTATATCAGGTCTGACAATAAACAGAAATAAATCTGAAGCAATGTGGCTAGGAAGTAGAATAAGCAGTGGACACAATCTTCAGGGTTTTACATTTAAAAATAAAATAAAAATTCTGGGTGTGTATTTCAGCAATAGAACTTGTGCATCTGAACTAAAAGAGAACTGGACGGGTAGAATTGACAACTGTAGACGTCTGATTGCAATGTGGGAAAAAAGAAATTTGAGTATTATGGGAAAGGTGAGTATTGTAAAAACATTTTTGATCTCACAGTGGGTCTACATTATGCAAGTAATAGTGGTACCGGATCACGTAATTGATGAAGTGAATAGATTACTATATAGATTTTTTGTGGAGGAAAAAAGACTGCAACAAAAAAGCTTTTGAAAAAGTTAAAAGAATTGTACTGTGTACCCAAACAGAAAAGGGAGGGATTAAAATGATAGATTTAAAAGAGTTTCAAACTGCATGTTTGCTACAATGGGCTGTCAAACTAAGCTCAAACAGCGACACAGATAACGCCACAAATAATACCAAATGGTGGCTAGTAGCCAGAAACATATTTTCTGCGTTTGGAGAAAAGTGTGTGTATGCTTTTATGCAACAGTAAAATGTACACAATTTAAGGGATTTGAACTTATCAAGTCACATTTTTGGAACATGGTTTTACGTGCTTGGTTAAATAGCAACAACCATTTAGAGTTGCCTGTGTCTCATGTGATTTGGAACAACAGTGCGATAAAGTATCAAGGAAACGTCTTGTTTTTTAAACACTGGATTAATAAAAATATACTAAGCGTAGGCGATATGTTGACAAACAACTATGCGCTGAAATCTTTTGATGAAATAATCGATGTAGTGGGAAATTCACCCTGTCGTATCTTAGAATATAATGTTTTGTTTGCAGTGCTATAAACACTTTTATGCGTGTTCAGCATAATTTGGGTCTACAGTTACCTGATAATAGTGCTCACCTCAACTCTCCTGTGTTTTGTGGCAAACGTTTGTCAACCGTTAGAGAGTTTCGAAAACAACTAGTAGATTAGATATAGTCAGCCTTGTGCGGTAGGTTTTTTGGAAGAGAGTATTTGACTTTGACATCACACCACAAATATGGAATGTCGCTACACGTGCAACAAAAGAAACAAACAAGGCTTCGTCTTTTTTACAGTGGAAAATTCTGCATAATATTTATCCGACTAACATCATGCTGTATAAGATGAAAGTCAGAGATGACAACAAATGTTCATATTGTAGAGATATTGTTGACGTGATCGAACATTTTTTCTTTCTTTGAGTGCCCTACTGTCTTAGCATTTTGGAGAAAGGTTGAGAATTATATTCTTATTAATCTTGACGTTCATGTGAAGTTCGACGTCTTAAAAGTGATATTTGGTATTACTGACCGAAAAACATTAGAAAAACAACACTAAATAAACTTAATCACATAATATTGATTGGAAAAATGTGTGTGAGCATTCAAAAAAAAAAAACGAATGCTTCGATGTCCATCTGTACAATATTCGAAGCACATATGTCACTACGTAACAGATTTATATTCAAATGACATCAGTCAATAAATTAGTTTAGCCAATTGTAGGGAAATTCATTCATAGCCTCACCCCCCTCCCACACTCTGTGGGCGCACAAGCACTTACGTTAGCTCATTTACACATCCCCGCGCGCGAACGCACACATTGATGCTTTTGTTGTCTTGCTTTTGGTCTTTCCTCATGACTTCCTTGTAGACCCCTTTTTTTCTGTACAGGGGCGTCTTCGTAGGGGAAGAGACTACTCTTGAGACTACTTAAAAAATTCTCGCCCCCCCCCCCCCCCCCCCCATTCTGCCCCTACCCCCCTGGTGGTGTCATTAATTCTACAAGTATATGTGTTCTACGTTGTATTGTATCACATCATACTTTATTACGCTGTGCTGTATTTGATTGCTTTGTACTGCATTGCATTGTTTGTACTAATTGTATTGTATTGCATTGTTTAAAAAAAAAAAAAAAACTATTTGTGATGCGGAAAAAAAGTGAGAATGAAGAACCAAGCAAGCAAACTCATTACAACATACACTAGTGCACTGAAAAACCCAGACATCATTGTACCATAGTATACATTAAATGGGAAAGAAGCATTGTCCAATGATAGAAAAATCAAAAACACTTGGAACTGGGCATGAATGAAAGTGTGGGAACGCGTGCGTAAGCAGGCGTTTGTGTGTAGGCATGATAGATGGTAGGCGTTTAGGTGTTGTAACAAAAAAGAGGAAAAAGAAAAGAGACCGCAAAAAAAAAAAAAAAAAAAAAAAAAATAAAAAAAAAAAAAAAAAAAAAAAAAAAAAATCAGAACAAAAAGCAAAACAAAAACAAAAAACAAAAAACAACAACAACAAAAAAAGGCGGGGGAAAGTCCGATGCGCTTCAGATCAAATATTTGACTGACTAAACATATTTGCTAGGTCCGTAAACTGAGAGGGGGTAATAGGCCTATTACTATTTGCAAAGGGAAATAATTATGAGTGATGTTTGTTTTTCCTTTTTTTAATTTTTTTTTTCCCCTGAAACGGGTCTGTTTTGACTCGACAGTCAGTTTAGCGGTTAGGTAAGAGGGGGGAAAGCCAAAACATGGGAGTGAAATAATGCACCTGTAACGCAGAACGTGTTACGAATAGTTCGACTTCACGAAATATTACAATTGTTGATCTTTAGATCGTGTATATCTTTTTGATGCGACGTTTGCTGATTGGCCAAGCGACACACGTACAAATCGCGTATTGATTTTGACTTATAAACAGAGAAAATTTGTTGCCGAAGTAGGAGCTCTCAAAGTACAGGCAGCAGGGGGGGGGGGGGGGGGGGGGGGGGCGGTGGCCGACGCTGACGAGGCTGAACTGCAAAAAATGAATGTGCGCTGATGAAAATGCGGAGAAAGAAAAAGCAGAACACACAGTGTTAACGTATCAACCGGGACAGTTTATACACTCTCATTTTCTTTTTTTTATTAAAATTTTAAGATGCAAATAGAGGGGGGGGAGGGGGGAGGGGTGAACATGCCACTGCATGAGAAAAAAAGGCTTACTTCATGCACAGTTTGTTGAATGCTGTTGTTGCTGCTGTTGTACACAACAACAACAACAGGCACACAGTTTGCATGAATAGGCTGTTATATGCAAAAAACGTATTCACTGAAAATAACATGCAGTTTTCACAACAAGTTAACGTTCACCAAATATATACGCTCTTCGTTTACTTAGTTCAAGAAAACTGTCGGAATAGAGGTTGTTTTCATGCCCCCCTCCCAGTTTGTTGTTGCCCTGTTGTACACACACAACAACATACACACACACACACACACACACACACATAACATGCAGTTTTAGCACAACAGTAGAAATTTTATGGGCCATATCCCACTTAGTTCAAGAAAACTGTCGGATATTCCCCATTTCCCCCCCATTACACACACACACCACACACACACACACCACCACACACACACATTCTTTAGCACAACAGTAGAAATTTTATGGGCCCCCCCCACTTTAATTTCACATAGGCCCCCCCCCACCATCATCCCCACAAAGAGCCAACCCCCCCCCCCCCCCCCCACACACACACACCACCTACCCCACCCATGCATGCACAAACAAAGGATCAGAAAACACCTGAAACAACAGATGAAAGTAGGAAGGTTGGTACAGACAAGACAGAGTAGGTAGGTAAGACAAGGGACAGAGCAGGCAGGTACAGGCAAGACACAAGCAGGTACAGACAAGACAGAGCAGGTACAGACAAGACAAAGTAGGTACAGGCAAGACAGAGCAGGTACAGGCAAGACAGAGCAGGTACAGACAAGACAGAGCAGGTACAGACAAGACAGAGCAGGTACGGGCAAGACAGAGCAAGTACAGACAAGACAGAGTAGGTACAGACAAGACAGAGTAGGTACAGACAAGACAGAGCAGGTACAGACAAGACAGAGCAGGTACAGGCAAGACAGAGCAGGTACAGACAAGACAGAGTAGGTACAGACAAGACAGAGTAGGTACAGACAAGAGAGTACACACAAGACAGAGTAGGTACAGATAAGACAGAGTAGGTACAGACAAGGGACAGAGTAGGTACAGATAAGACAGAGTAGGTACAGAGTAGGTATAGACAAGACAGAGTAGATACAGACATGACAGAGGAGGTACAACAAGACAGAGTTGGCAGAGACAAGACAGAGTAGATACAGACAAGACAGAAGAGGTGCAGACAAGACAGAGTAGGTACAGACACGACACAGAGTAGGTACAGACAAGACAGAGTAGGCACAGAGTAGGTAGACACGACAGAGTAGGTACAGACAAGACAGAGTAGGCACAGAGTAGGTATAGACAAGACAGAGTAGGTACAGACAAGACAGAGTAGGTACAGACACGACTGAGTAGGTACAGAGTAGGTATAGACAAGACAGAGTAGGTACAGACAAGACAAAGTAGGTATAGACAGACAGAGTAGGTACAGACAAGAGAGAGTAGGTACAGACAAGACTGAGTAGGTACAGACAAGACAGAGTAGGTACAGACAAGACAAAGTAGGTACAGACAAGACAGATTTGGTGCAGACAAGACAGAGTAGGTAGACAGGGTACGTGCAGACAAGACAGAGTGGGTACAGACAAGACAGAATAGGTGCAGACAAGACAGAGCAGGTACAGACACGACAGAGTAGGTACAGAGTAGATATAGACACGACAGAGTAGGTGCAGACAAGACAGAGTAGGTACAGAGTAGATATAGACACGACAGAGTAGTACAGACAAGACAGAGTAGCATACAAGACAGTAGGTGCAGACAAGACAGAGTAGGTACAGACAAGACAGAGTAGATACAGACAATACAGAGTAGATGCAGACAAGACAGAGTAGATACAGACAATACAGAGTAGGTGCAGACATGACAGAGTAGGTACAGACATGACAGAGTAGGTACAGACAAGACAGAGTATGTGCAGACAGGGGGGAGTAGATACAGACAATACTGAGTAGGTGCAGATAAGACAGAGTAGGTACAAACAAGACAGAGTAGGTACAGACAAGACAGAGTTGGTGCAGACAGGGGGGAGTAGATACAGACTATATAGAGTAGGTACAACAAGACAGCGTTGGTACAGACAAGACAGAGTACGTACAGATAAGACAGAGTAGGTGCAGACAAGACAGAGTAGGTGCAGACAAGACAGAGTAGGTGCAGACACGACAGATTACGTACAGACAAGACATAGTAGGTGCAGACAAGACAGAGTAGGTACAGACAATACAGAGTAGGTGCAGACAAGACAGAGTAGATACAGACAATACAGAGTAGGTGCAGACAAGACAGAGTAGATACAGACAAGACAGAGTAGGTGCAGACAAGACAGAGTAGATACAGACAATACAGAGTAGGTGCAGACAAGACTGAGTAGATGCAGACAAGACAGAGTAGGTGCAGACAAGACAGAGTAGATACAGACAAGACAGAGTAGATGCAGACAAGACAGAGTAGGTGCAGACAAGACAGAGTAGGTGCAGACAGGGCAGAGGAAGACGGAAGCAAGTGAGGAGGGGGGAAGGGGGTGGAGAATGGGGGCAGAGCAGACAGTAAAGAAATGACGACAGGGATTGCGGTGCCACTGCGCTACCGCTGAACGTCAAATCCTTTCATGACATACTTTTTTTTTTATACCCTCATCAAATTTTAACAACAATTCCTCTAAATACCCATAATTTTTGGACCAATATCTTTCGTTAAAGTAAAGAATTATACTGAGACTGTTTCATTTCAAATGGTATTACACTTAGGCTTAGTTCTGTATGCTCTTCCACTTAGTGTATGAAATTCAGAATTTTTTGTTTTAGAAAGCGAGAGAAGCAGTTTGCATTATTTTTCAGATTCACTTCGGTGCACACACACACACACACACACACACACACGCACGCACGCACGCACGCACGGACGCACGCACGCGCGTGCGCGCATGCACGCACGCGCACACACATAATTTGATTTTGAATTCTAAATATATATTATCAGCATTTTCCCCATTCAGTTTTACGAAATCAGATCTCCTGTGTATTCTTCTTATTCCATGCTGTAAGACTGGTTTCCAACTTTGACGCCATTATCATACAGAATAGATCCTGCAAAGATTTCTTCCGTGCTAGCTGGTTTAACTTTACTATAATTTTTATTACAGACAAAAAAACGTTTTGTGAACAAACTGTGTGTTACATTTCTGTTCGTGCACTCGGGGGAACGCAATTCGATGTGTTCTAAACGCTAGGAAGTTTCGAGAGCGGTCTCTTTCCATTAATGCACGGTAGTTTGATTTTTACTGATGCAGATTACTTTGAGTGCTGCAATACCATGTATGTAACTCCTGTCTGATTCATTCCTCCATTTATTACAGCATTTATAACTGTTCTTCTATTGATTCTATCCTGATTTATGTTCCAGACACACTGAAAGCACATTGTTTGAAATTATTTCAATACAATGTCGGAGAAAGGGGAGGTGGGGGTGGTGAAAGCACCCAAAGATGCAAAAGTTTTCATAGCACTGATGTCTTCAAAAGCGCTACCCTTACTACTAGTAAAAACAGCCTTGTCGGCCAAGTTTTCAAGCAAGCTTTAACTTCTAGACTATTACTTTTTCTTACTTTACATTTATTTAGATGCTCCCGCGTCTTGCGACGCACGAGGCAGTCATGGCGCTCCACTGTGCACGGTCCTCAGCCAGTTTACTGGTGTCACTCCATCCTCTGTCAACGAGTCTGAGGTCTCTCTCCACTGTCTGTCGCCAGTTCATCCTGGGTCGTCCTCTTTTTCTCTGGCCTGCTGGGGTCCATTTAATGGCCTGGTCTGCAGATCTTGATGAGGGTAGTCTCGAGACATGACCCAGCCAGTGGGGGGGCGCCGTCTGCAGACGATAGTTGAAACGGGGAGCTGTTTGGACCCTCTCCTGACGTCTTCATTTGGTATAAAGTCTGACCATTTGATGCCCAAGATCTTACGTAGGCACTTCGTATCAATAGCGTCGGGTTTTTCTCCTGGGTGGTCTTCAGTTGCAAGGTTTCACAGCCATATAACAGCATTGAAATTACACTGGTGTTATAAAATTTCAGTTTGATTCCAAGGGAGAATTTCTTGCTGCTTCATATTTTGTTCAGCTGATTGAATGCTGAAGTTGCCTTTCCCAGTACGACACTTCCGTTCATGGTCGAGGTCACTGGCGTTGCTGATGGAGCTGCCTAGATATGTGAAGTTCTCTACTTCTCCCACTTGTTTTTGGTCGATGAGAACGTCTGTTGGCCCTTGATGTTTACGGTAAGCATTTTTTTTTTTTTTTTTTTTTTTTTTTTTGGGGGGGGGGGGGGGGTCTTTTTGGCACTGATAATAAGGTCAATGTTGCCTGCAAACTTGCTGATTAAAAAGTATTGTTTACAAGCACCTGCAGATCTTGAGTGGTGCTGGCAAGAGCGGCAATGTCATCGGCAAAATCCAGATCTGAAAGGCTGTTTCCTTCTGTCCACTTGATTCCCTTTCATTTTTTCCCATATCATTTATACTCTGTGTAAACTAGAACCGGTATTCTAGTTTCTGTAGGGTTCCTCTGGCATATGACTTCTTTCTACTTCCAGGCCACATTATTTGTAGTTTGTCATTGTTTAAAAACAGCCCTAATGCTTTTCCACATTCGTCAAGTGTATTTATAGATGTTTTTAGATGATTTTTGCCTCAAATATTGAAAAAACTGTGTGTCACTTGCGAATTGAAGAAGGCAAACAAGCAGAGAAAGAAGAAGAACAAGAACAAGAAGATGATGATGACGATGACGATGATGATTATGATGATGGAACAGGAGGAGGAGGAGGAGGAGGTAGAGAAGTAGACATAGTAGGAGAGGGAGGTGTCAGACGAGGAAGAGAGGAAGAAGAGATATGATATGAAGAGCGAGAGGATGATATGAAAAGAAATAGGAGAAAGACGAAGAGGGGAGGAGGAGAGGAGGAGAAGAGAAGAAGAAGAAATAGCAAGGATAAGGAAAAAGAGGATGGACGAAGAGGAGCAGGAGGAGGAAAAGAAAGAGGAGGAGGAGGAGAAGAAGATGATGAAGACGAAATTGGAGAGGGAGGAGGGACAAGGATAATGATGATGAAGAGGTAATGGTAGTGGAGAAGAAGAAGAAAGAAGAAGAAGAAGAAGAAAGAAGAAGAAGAAGAAAAGAAGAAGAAGAAGAAGAAGAAGAAGAGAAGAAGAAGAAGAAGAAGAAGAAGAAGAAACAGATGGATGAGGAAGAAGAGATGGAAGAGGGAGAGGGGGGAAAGAGGAAGGAGAGGGAGGAAAAGGAAAGACTAAATGAAGAACAGGGGGGAGGAAAGGGGAGAAGGAGGAGACGAAAAATACAGAAAGGAGATGAGACAGGAGGAGGAGCAAGGAGAAAGAATAGGAGCTGGAGCAGAAGAAGCAGAAGAAAAAGAACAAGAAGAAGAAAAGGAAGAATGAGGAGCAAGAGGAGGAGGAGGAGAAGATAGAAGGAAGAGGAGGAGGAGAAGGAGAAGAAGGGCAGAAAGAAGACAAAACAGGAGGAGGAAAAGGAGGAGGAGGAGGGGACGAAGAATTAAGAAATGGGGAGGAGGAGGGAGGAGAAGAAGAAGAAGAAGAAACAGGAGGAACACGACGAGGAGAGATAGGATGAGGAGGAGAAAGAAGAACAGGAAGAGAAGGAGGGGGGAGGAGCAAAAGCAGAAAACTAAGAGGAAAAGGATGAAAAGCAGTAATAGAAGAAGAAGAAGAGACGAAGACGAAGACGAAGAAGAAGAAGAAGAAGCAGAAGAGGAGGTCAAATGGAGAGAGAACGAAACTGGAAACCGATTTTTCATGACCACATAATTTCTAAACGGCAAGAGAACACAGCGTACACTCAAAACGTCACCACAGGGACAACAAGGCGAGCAACAAGAAGAGCAACAACAGGCAATAAAACGAAAAAAAAAAAAGGGGAAGACAGGATGTGGATTGGACTGTGGCAAAAAGTAGGGAATGGGCGAGGGGGGACGGGAAGGAAGGGGGTGGGGTGAAGAGGATGTACCGTGCGGGCAGGGGGAGGGAGGGAGGGTTACCACTCAGCATGAGTAGATGTCCAAATCTCTCTCTCTCTCTCTCTCTCTCTCTTTAGCCGTAATGGGAAACAACTATTTTGACTGCCGCAGTCGACGATGACCCTAACGAAAGATGCGAAACAGAATGGTCTCACTTCAAGCGCCGCAGCCCTCTCTATGGCACGTGCGCTTCTGTGATTCTCTGCGGCTGTGTTCCGCTAATTCAATTATGAACAGAGGTGTGTGTGTGTGTGTGTGTGTGTGTGTGTGTGTGTGGATGGCTGGGTCGGTGGGTGGGTGGAGGTATGGGGCTCGGAGGTTGTGAAGGGAAAAAGAACTGAATGAAAACGAAAAGTGCAGAATAAGCAGAGAATGGAAGATGCTGAACCGGGTAAAAGGGGAGGACTGAGGGTGGGGGGGGGCAGAAGGCAGAAGACGGAGCAGCTGGGGTTGGGGGGGGGGGGGGGGGGAGAGGTGGAGGAAGCGTTAGCGAGAGAGAAAGAGAGTGTGACGGGATGGGAAAGGTTGACAGGAAGAGGGGGAAGATGCTTGAAGCACCAAGAACCGAATTAACAAAACTTGAGATTCCCACCCGCACCCCCCCCCCCCTTTTTTTTTTCCCGCTCATTTGCTCTAGGTTTCTGTATAACACTGACATATTCTAACATATTTACATTACGACAGCCCAGCTATTTTAAGAAACTTCGTTTTCTCCTGCCCTTTAGTAATTAAACAAAATTGTCAATAAAAAGAAACTCAAGTTTGCGGCAAGCACGTGCGCAAATCACGGAGGGCATGGCGGTAGACGGGCTAAAAGAGTGGAGTGGAAGCACAGAAAGACACACAAACCACACTGAGGCAAGTGGAAAAAAAGACAGGCGGACGTCACAAATGAAGAGATACATAAATGAATTACCTCAGCGCAAAAAAAATATAATAATAATAATAATAGGCAGAATTTGAAAGCAAAAATCATTAGACGAAAAATATCAGTTAAAACGTGACCAGCGTCACACACACACACACACACACACACACACACACACACACACACACACACACACACTCACACACAAATGCGCGTGCACGAACACACACAGAACTCACGCACGCACACATACACATAGACACTCACTCTCATGCAAATAGGCAGAGGGGGGGGGGGGGGGGGGGGGGGGGGGGGGGGGAGAGAGAGACAGAGACAGAGACAGAGAGAGACAGAGACAGAGAGAAACAAACAGAGAGAGAGAGAGAGAGAGAGAGACAGAGAGAGAGAAGGGGTGGGGCAATCATGCATAATTCATGCTGTGGAAGTGAGCCATGTTTTCTGTGATTTAAAAACGAAGCCCCTCGTCACAGAGGTCTGAAGCTCGCTACTTCGAACCGGCCAACCTCGTCCCCCAAATCATCGCCAATACGTAAAATCACCCCCAACGTCTACTTAACCCTCTTACCCATCTCCTCTCCCATTCCCTTACCCACCCATCCCTGCGCTCCCTAACCTCTCTCTAGATACTGAAGTCAGCCTTGGCAACTCTGTATCTGACTGCACACAGCGGATGAGAATGAGCACTGGGGTCACAGGAGCGGGCACAATGGCTTTCCAAGGTGACAATCTGAACTTGGTCGACATGGGAAATAGCCACAGTTTTTCACTGACACCCCGATTCGGAACCTTGATAGATCTTTTTGGTATGTAGAAATCCTGTTGTTGGTAGTGGTATAAACACCACTTACCGAGCAAAATGAAGCAAAATTGGGGGGAAAAAAAAACCGAAAAAGAATCCGAAATCCCAAAGCAGAGCGTGGCTTTTCCCCGAAAGCAATCCGCTAGCCTTTGTTTCCATTCTGCAAGAGACAGTGTAATATTCCCCACACTTTGTGCTTTCCACACAATTCAAAACCCTTTTTCAACAGAAAATATTTTGAATGGGACAGTCGTGTTACAACGCTCGGGCTTTGTAAAGACGATAGATGTCATAAGATTTTGTTTCTAGTTATTCCCATCTGCACGAACAAGTCGTTGCCAGAATCACCGATGTGTTGGTGACACGTCTATGCTAGAAGGTAATACATCTGGTTGAAGTGTTAACAGGAGTATACCTGCCTGTTTTTTCACATCTTTCATGTCTTCGGAATTTGGCGGCTTACTTCCACGGGCCCCTAAGAACCGCTGGTAGTCGAGGAAAAGATGACGTGTATAGATATCAACTCTTTCTTTCCATTGATGAACAACATTCGTGATTTATCAGATCGGACCTATGGTAAAAGTTCAAAGGCAGCATGCTCTCACGCACGTTTCCTGTACATTGTTAGCGCATGTGTCATGAAATGTGATAGTACGCCAGTCACTGCTTACCGTAAACACTCTGATTACTTTGTAAGCTAAATAATCATAATTCTTGTGTGAAGCGGCCGTCTCGTTACGTTTTGTCAAATGAAGACAATAATTTCGTGATTTCGAAGATGCTGACTAGCTCATTTTTCCGTTCAAGTTAACGTTATTACTTTAACAATTCTCTGAGCAGTTTTCTTGCATTTTTCGTGTGTGTGTGTGTGTGTGTGTGTGTGTGTGTGTGTGTGTGTGTGTGTGTGTGTGTGTGTGTGTGTGTGTGTGTGTGTGTGTGTGCGCCCCCGCGTGAGCGCACGTGTGTGTTTAATAAAAATCATACTTTCATCAGTTCTCAAAACAGGTGCCTTGACGCTTTTTAAAAACTTCTATTTTTCTATTTTTTCATTTTGTTTATTTTTTTTCAGTCAAATAAAGGTTACAGTTTACAAGTTTCTGTATCAGCTAACTTGCTCCGTAATGTCCCCGAGTCAAATAAAGATCAAACTTAATCCTTCCTTGGGGCGATGAAGAGGAGGAGAGGTTGTTAGCACGGTGTCCAGTCCTCGCACGTTATCTACTGATGACATTTTCCTATGTCGAATTCATTAAAATAGAACAAGATGCAAAGTATATAAACTTGCTCCCGGTAAGTAGTACAAAGCAATATATATATATCAGTCACACTATAGCACTTTCTCCCCTTTTGGTGGTAGAAATGCTGTATGTAAGAGAAACCCCGGCGTGAAATGAATCCGGGTCGCCCGCGTGACAGGCGGAGATACTAACCACTATACTACCGAGGGGCTTACGAACATTGGTAACACTTAAGTTTATAAACCGTTATTGCTTAAACTGTACTTCAGAAAATAATCATTTACAGCCGTTAGTAACGGCTGTTCTGGTAAAATAAAACATCGGGCATCATCCGTGACCCATAATGAACATATCTACAAATTTTCAGAAAGATCGGTCCAGCAGTTTTGTCTGGAGCAGGTGGAACACATTTGACCACGGACGGACGGACAGACAGACAGACAGCATTTTTCTTCGTTCCCATTCTAAAGTACTCCTTGTTCTATAAGAATTGGGAGTACAAAAAGAAAAGAAAAAAAGGCAGAAGAACAGAAAAGAAAGGAAGAAAACCTTTTCATTTCTTATTCGGTATGCACTCGTAACAGTGTATCCACTATTCGGGCGTGATCATGAGAGAGATTTATACGATGCAGTTTCCCTATATTCCTAATGCAGCTCGATACTGACATGGTCGTCGACAGTGATGTATTTAACTTGACAGCTCCCGGTCCAATCCAAGCGCGATAAACTGTTATTACGCCATCAACACCACGGACAAAGGCAAATATTTCACATCAAACAGAATAAAGAGCAACCCCAACACATGTCAGCACTCGCCAACACTAATCCCATAGACACTAGAGCAAACAAAAAGGTCGCTTGACTGATGTGATATGTATGATATGCTGCGATGTAGATCTGAACTGAAAAAAAGGAGTGAAAAAGAAAGAAGGGGGAACAAAATGAAGAAGAGAAGAGAAAAAGAAAAAAAGACGAAGAAAAAAAGTAGGGAAATGCGGTTTTTGGCCCGTGACACTCAAAACAAAAATAAATAAATAAATAAGGAAAGAAAAAGAAAGCTAAAAAAATAAACAAATAAAGTTGCTCGGTGACCTGCATGCGTCCAAGGCACCACCAACAAAAAAACTGAAATGGAAAAAAAAAGGGGGTAAACATGCATGGCCCAATTCGCGTCCAGCGGTCCGGGTAGTTTGTGAGAGCACGAATCCACGGACAGACACGGAGACACATGCGTGCGCACGCTGTTTTGTGCGAGAAATCGTGAAAACACACACACACACACACACACACACACAGCGCGCGCGCGAGCGCAAGTGTTCCAGCTAGTCTATTTCCAGTTTCGTCCTGACTTTCAAAACAACACGTGCTGCAGTTAAAATTAACACCTTGCAGCTGTACCCTCTACCTGACAAGATTTCGAGGACCTCGTCAGGGATGGAGAGGACTGGGGACAGGGGATGCAAAAAAGAGGTGGGTAGAGTGGCGTGGGGAAGGGCTGAAGATTAGACGGTGTAAAAATGTATTGAATTCGACAGGTGGGGGAGGTAATAAAGTACGTGGAAAGAATGATTTGCGTGCTGTTCTAAGTTGGTGTGACGTTTCTGTTTCCCCAAACTTCCCAAAACTGTTCCCATTTTTTTTTTTTTTTTGCAGATGGATTGTCGTCATGTTCGTTATTTTCATCTTAAATGTCAGCCCACATGAGTATACATAACGCTGAAATGTACGAGCACGTAGTGACTCTCTCTCTCTCTCTCTCTCTCTCTCTCTCTCTCTCACACACACACACACACACACACACACAGAGTTTGATCCATTACAAAAGTGATGGAAGAATTGTTAGCCTGCACTTGTTTTCCCCCACTACTTAATTGTTAAGCATTATATTGTTTGGTCAATCAGTGGGAGACTGCATCACTTAGGAGATCCAAGTAAAGGTTATTCTGCACAATTCTTAGCCGCTGACAATGCTTAGGTTATTGAACAGCTGAGCTGACCACTCCGACCGTTCTTTTGATCTCCCTTACATCCTTGAATGGATCCTCATGCATAGGTTCAAATATTGTCCCCTACATTGTATCCTGTTTGCATAATGTTTTTAGTGTATCAGCAACTTTTTTTTCCTCGACACACTTTCGGTTTGTTTCAGTTATACCCTTTGCTGGCTGCCTTGGGGGTGCTGTTGGATTTGTTTTCTTTTTTGAACCCTTGGTGGTGAGAACACCACAGAATTATGGACTGTGGTGTCTCTATTTGATGCCAAGCGGACAAACGCTAAAGCTGCAAGTGTGGTATAGCAACGGACGCCAGGGAAGAGATGGCAGCCCTTCTTCGAGGGACTCTGATGTGAAAGACCATTGTCGGGCGGCGCAGTCAATCTTCCAGCCATATGGGTGATGACGGATCTTGCCTGTGTCGCTGGGGACGGTTCCTGGAGATGTGGGGCGATAGAGTGCCGCCTGACTGCGATCACCGCGGCCTGGGAAGGCATGTTTTGAGGTCTGGCAAAAATGGGGCACTCCCTGTGGGGACTCGGAGATTGGGCTGAAAAAAAAACCTGCCCTCTCGGTCGCAGTCTGCGAGTACCGGCCGCAGTCTGCGAGTACCCGCCAATGTGGGACTCGTGCCGCGCTCCAGCGACTTTCGTCCTGCCCTGTCCATGAAGGCGGCCTCACGGGGCACTGGACCATCGCCACCTGAGCACGAGGAAGGCCGCCCGGTGGTCCTGGAGACAGCCTGATGTTTGGGCAAAAAAGAGGCAACACACACCGACGCCACTTACTACTGCCAGCGACAGCAGTTGCCACAAAGGATGCAGACCTACATCTGTTGTATTCTTGTCCTTAAGGGCCTCGGGCCGATAGGACGTAAAACTCGACCGTAACAGTAACAAACACTGTCAACCGTGTCTCCCAAAGTCCAGTCCAGCGGACGAAAGGTCAATGAGCAGGCACTTTAATTAAACAAACCAGCGCTCGAGAAGGATTACAATAGTTCTTCATACAGCTAGTGAAGGGTTTTCATATTTATAATATATTTTCATAATTTCATGTTCCCACTCTCTTCATCTTCAACCCTATTCCTCTTCAAGTTCATTACTATAGTGATAGAAGAATTGTTAATCTGCTCTTACTTTCCCCCTCTCCTTTACCCGTTCAACACGCATACAGACAAACACGCGCGCACGCGCACACACACGCCTGAAGTCGACCAATTACCATTCCTGCCAGGCATGAGGGCAGAACAAACCAAACACAGACACCTTTATTAAGGCGTTCACCTTCACTGACTGACCTGGTCGGCAATTCCAGAGGCTATCCGTCCGAGCAGTCTAGGTGCCGTGGATTAAACAAAACCCCCCACATTCCCGCCTCCAGATCGCAAAGGTCGTCCTTCTGTGAAGCGCGATGTGTTTGCTCCACTGAAACCCATGCAGCGAGACCTACTTTCTGGCGCAAAGTATGAGTGTATGTTTGTGGAAAGCCATGGTGGTTTCACTCTTGCGTAAAATAAGTCCACTACAATCTTTCGAATGGTTACACCTGTCCGTCACGGAGTCTTCGGGGCGTAGGACGTTAGCCTTATTTTGACAGGGCTTCTGCTGGCGCAGTGTGACGGAGCAAACGCGGCGAGCATGTGTGGTGTAGCCACAAAGTGTCACACTTCGTCTGTGCCTTCATGCAGCATAATCATAGGCGGACTAAAAACAACTCGGGTTAGATGGACAACGACGGTGTGTTCACACCGGTAATTTTCAACTTTAGAATACTCAGGGGGGCTGTTTAGACGAAAAACAAAAGGTGTCTTAGACTCACCTCGATGCGCTAAGTTGAATGGAACCCTCAGCTAAGCTGTACGACCACTACTTTCCCATGAAACTGCGACAAATACACAGTAAGCTCAGCCGATCACAGCCAGAGCAACCACTTGCAAGCCATTTTGTCTGCTGATCACGCGGGTGGTCGCATCATCAATCTCTGTGTGTTTTAGACGAAAAACAAAGGGTGTCTTAGGCTCACCTCGATGCGCCGAGTTGAATGGAACCCTCAGCTAAGTTGTACGACCGGTCCTAGAGCTTAGCTGAGGGTTCCATTCAACTCAGCGCATCGAGGTGAGCCTAAAACACCCTTTGTTTTTGTCTAAACAGCCCCTGAGTTTAGTATTCTAAAGTTGAAGATTACCCGCTTTCACATTCTTGATTCGCGCGAAGCCATTTTTGTTCATGTTTGAATGCAAAGTTAACCCCCACACAAGGCAATGACAATTCTCAACACTGAATGTTTATTGTTTGTTTTCGTTTTGTTTCTTGTTTGTTGTTCTTTTTTCATCCAACTGTCATTTGTGCGCAACGGCACAAACACAGGCTCAGAGTTGTACATAATCCCTGTTTGCTCACGCAAACCCACAAACATCTTGCTGCGCACATTCTTCCGTGTCGTCTGCTAGTTAAACTGATGGCTAGTTGAAGTGGTGAAAAAAAAAAAACCAAAAACTCATGCAACTGCAAGTCGTTTTCCACACCTTTTCGCCTTTGAACTGAGAAAACGGTTTATGAAACCCCACGGATGAAGCAACGACTTGTGAACCCGTGTTTCCCACACACGACGCGAGGATTTGTTGCGCACAGTCCAATGCATCGAAAGACCTCAAAGAAGCCACTCTCTTTGTCCGCCATTTTGTTGAGAACTGTTGTTAAATTTGAACCAATCAGGAACGCTTCTCAGTGCTGAATAATACATAAATAGATTTTATAGAATCATAATCGCAGTACATGATTAGAAATAGGTTCTT
>JADBJO010000113.1:653779-678779 GCA_016801955.1 Conus betulinus
TAAAGAGTAATAACAATAACAACAACAATAATGATCACGATGATAAATTTAATTCAACAGTACCGACCTTATTTTGAAAATTTTGTACACAAGTTATATTTCATGATGCGATGGAGTCGAGAAGATTTTGTTTACCCTCGCGTTCATCTCAACTCCTATTGACCTTGAGTTATAAATTATGTATCGTCTGTTCGGGTCTACAGTTTGTCAGTACCAAATCCTTCACGGAAACATGGTCGGGCCTGCCCAAACTGCCTCTTCGAACAAGCCATTTTAAAGGTGGCCACCTACAAAACCACCGGGGGAAGAAGCCCCGAGCTGACGGCGGCTATCGTTCTCTTCGTGAATACGCGTGTTCTCCAACTCGAAATACATGTTCCCCCAAAACACTGGGCGATCTACAGGTTGGCTAAACGTTTTCAATATACATGTTCCCAAACGCTGTACAATCGATTCGATCATCTCGTTCAAACCGTCCGTGTTTCCTCCCCCTCAAAATGCCGGCACTGTCGAGGAGTGTTCATAGCAGTGGAGGATGGACAGGCCTCGAGAGTGCCCGCTCACATTTCTGCGGGGGTGGCTGGGAACGGCGGACACTTGGTTTAAGTCGTCGTTGAACTAAATCGCACGGCACACATATCCCCTGAGGTACGTCAACAGTTCTACTGGCATATCGTATCCACAAAGATCCACAGAGCCACGCCAAGCACTGGCGTACGTTACGCGGAAACAAGCACACGGATGACACGTCGCGAAGAAGAAAAAAAAAAGAGAGAGCGCGCATATGCACGCACACACACGCTCTCAAACACAGCCACACCCACACCACCATGGCAACCAGTCTGTCCGCGCCTCGCTCAGTCCTCTCAGGTTCTTTGGCTCGCGCCACGAACGCACTGGTTTGAGTTCTGTCAACTGCTAAATTGCTGGCACGCAACTTCCTGTCCCTCCCATTGTCTTGTTCTACATGACTATAGACTATGAGCTGGAAATATTGGCGAGGGGAGTGGGGGGGGGGGGGGTGGGGGGGAAGAGGAGAGGAAGTGGAGGGGCGTTTTCGTACCACAGAAATGGACGTTTGTTTGTTTTTTTTTTTTTTTTTTTTCAGGTTGGAATAGGTCCAGCCTCAGCTTACATGATCTGAAAACAAAAACAGTGGACGAATCGAGCTCAAGAACTCATACGCTGCAACATTTCTCCACCTAGGTGTGTGTTTTGCTCCCTGGGGCGATCATTCCTGTTTCTCCTCACATTCATGCGAGGGACGGGAGGTGCGTGTGTGTGTGTGTGTGTGTGTGTGTGTGTGTGTGTGTGTGTGTGTGTGTGTGTGTGTGTGTTTGTGTGTGTGGAAGGCATCAGGGGAGGGTAACCTAAATAGTGACCGTAACACTATTGCTTTGTTTACCCATATATCGTTATGATTTTGATGGGGAACTAATGATCTCTTTTGCTTGCATTGTCTGTAGGCCTATGTGTGCATGGTGAGGTCAAGTCTTGGGGGGAAGGTGAAGGTGAAAAATGGGGGAAGAGGGATGACTGCGTGCGGGCATCTGCCTAAATCTGGGTGTGTGTGTATGCACATGTCCCTTCTGCCAATAAGTAAGCCTAACACCACCCCCCAAACGGACCGTATCGGGCCGGGGTTTTTGGTTCACATTGCACAGGAATTCCTGCTACCGTGCTACACCGTGAATATTGTGAGGACAACAATAGGGTTAAAAATATCAATGGCATTTTGTTCATTTGGAGAAGAAGTAAACAGTCAATAATATCAGGCAAGTATTTTTCTACACATCTGCTAAAGCAGACACAAGAACAACGATGCGGGTAGAGGGAAACACGTCACGGTTCTACGTCACACACACACACACACACACACACACACACAGGAAAACCACCGCTGACTTGCGAACAACACAATCATGTCTGTATATTTGTTATCTCACAATACTTCAAATGTAGAAACTATACAGTCGCTGGCAATATCAACGTTTTCCCCCGTGCACTCTTCTGCGTGAAGTACAGAACAGCAAATGTTCAAAGCAACCAATCAACGAGTAGTGCGCGCAGTTCAGAGGCAGTTGTTTTTTTTCCGCACTTCCAGCAGCAGAATAAACGGGGGTAAATGTGGATACTGTGGAACCGTGAACAAAAAATGATGTTCACTGGGAACCGAATTATTCAGTTTTGACCGAATCAGCTCCGACTGGACTAATTTAGAGTAGGATATTTACATCACAAAACTAATGTTGGAAGTCATTTTCAAAGGGGCTAATTCCTTGTGTAGGTCGTTCATGTGTAGACTCGTTCTCTGTGTACAAAAGTAACTCAGACGGTAACCGTAAATGCCATTTTGCTTACCATGACAGAAGCTGGGATGTTTAGCAACATGCACTGAAAAAAACAAACGAAAACACTGGTGGACATGGACACACAAACACGTACGCGCTAGCACGAACGCGGACTCCTTTTTTTTCCTTTTTCTCTTTTTCACGCGCGCGCGAGCGAGCACGCACGCATGCACGCACGAACGCACACACACACACACATACACACACACACACACACGGGTGAAAAATAACTACACGAACAAGAAAAACAAAAGGAAGATCAGATCAGATGGCGCGGCGGTTGGTAGCAGTACCTTGAAGCCGATGATTCGGTTTTGTGTCCTTCCCCTCTATTATGCTCTCTCCTACCCCCATCACCCCAACCCCACCGTCCCTAGACCACGAACACTACACCGCCTTTCGCCATCTCACTTCCCTGCACTGTCTCGCTGTGTCCAGGAGTTGGCCTCAGTCCGTCAGTACCGGAGCGACGAGACTCGCCCCTCCCCTCAGCTGCCGCCCGACCCGGAACGTCGCGCGCTGCCCAGTTCACTTTGTTTGTTTTGTCATCACAGTTAAGCCAACAGGATTGTTTACCCGGTTCTTTCGCCCCCACCCCAACCCCAACCCCCAGTCGGCGAGTAGCAGAAAGAAACCAACGACAAAACAAAGACAACAGGAACAAAAACAACCAAAAGAACGATAGAATCTTACAGAACATTATACAGAAGAACCGTTACGATGGATGAATCGAGGTACAAACACAAGAACCACATTTGTTTTTGTTTTACTGTCCTCCCTTTTCACTATACTGGCGTCGGTCCGATCCCGAGCACACAAGACAGCTTTATGTGTTCCACAGGGTGGCCTTCGGAAATCCTTCACTTCCTAGAAACCAAGCGTGTGCACGTGCTTGAAAGTTAAAAAGCAAAAGAAGCACACCGAAACTAAAATTGTCTCCATGAAGAAGCAGTCTGTTGGACGACATCAAAAAGTTTGTTGTTTGTATGCGTGTTCTCTCTCTCTCTCTCTCTCTCTCTCTCTCTCTCTCTCTCTCTCTCATACCATACACGCACACGCTCATAGATTGACAAGGTCTTGGAAGGTGAAAGGTCAGTCGAGGAAGCAACAAGTAGCAGCCACAAACGGACGCTCTAGCTGAATGGCGCGCACAAGTCTTCCAACTGGGCGCTGTGCTGTTGTTGCTGAAACCTCCAGTCTGGACACGAGGAGTCTTCTCTTCTACCGTCAGGACACGGTCCATCCCGACACAGCGCTGATCACTGGTGTTTGTTGTTAGTACAGGAAACATGGAGGTGAGGTTGACTCGCCGTCTCTTCTAGTCAAGTCTCCTTTTTTCTATTTTTTCCCCCCAGAAATCTACGCTCCTGTGGATAGGAGAAATAAACAGTGGGCCAGAGAGAGAGAGAGAGAGAGAGAGAGAGAGAGAGAGAGAGAGAGAGAGAGAGAGAGAGAGGAGGCAGAATGGTTAGGGGGAGGGGGCTGGTGGGCTAAAATAAGTTGTAGAGAGGAAACCGAGGTGGGGGAGTTGGCAGTCTCCGAGAAGAGCTAAGAATTCCTCCTCCGCCGCCCCGAGCGCGACCTCTGCAGCGGATCAGCGGCCTGACAGTTACAGCCCCACAGTGACGTAGTACCTGACCACCGACCACTTCTGTTCGTACGTGGTGTTGGCGCCCAGCGCCGGCAGTGGATTGCAGTAGTCCGGGTCACGCTTCAGCACCTTGACGCGGTACTTCTGGGGCACGCAGTCGTACAGTCTGTAAAAGCATTTGTCGGTGGCGCAGCGCCCGTCCAGGAGGTAGCGCGGGAAGTAGCCCTCTTTCAGGCGGCCCCCCACACCTTGGTCATGTTACAGTTCCAGGGCGGGGGCTTCTTGCCCAGTTTTTTTCGCCTTTTTCCTAAACACCTTCTTCAACTTCCGCCGCAACTTGCGGTTCTTCCCGCTCAGGAGCAGCCGCAGAGGCAGCAGCGAGTCTTTGCTCTGCTTGTCTCTGTCCGAACTGGCGCCGCCCGAGCGGAGATCTCGGTCGGAGCCTGAGGCGCGCCGTCGGCGTTTCATGTAGAGGTAAAGTTGGTCAGGGTCCGACGGCGCCCCGTCCCCCCTCGAGCGGGACCGGGACCGGGACCGGGGCTGATCGGACTGCGCAGAGTCAATGTTCCCGACGCGCTTTTTGTGGTAAAATCTCTCCTCCGCTTCAAAGTCCTTCTCCACCTCAACACCGTCCTCCCCCTCCTCCTCCTCCCTACGGAACCAGTCTTGCTCCTCCTCCTCTCCGTTCTCCGACACGATGTCCACGAAGTCTTCGTCCACATACTCCCCAGCCCCGGGGTCGTCTTCCATGTAGTAGGAGTCGAACGCGGCCTCTTCCATCTCCGGAGCGGAGCTGGGGTCGGAGCGTTTGCCGGCAGTCCTGGGGTCCTGGCTGCTCATACGGCTGGGGTCGTAGGCCGTGCCCAGCATGGAGCGCAGGTGCTCCTCAGGCACCGGCTGGCACACCTTGGCTCGCAGCTTGACCGAGTTGGCGTTCTCCTCGATCCAGGGCGAGGCCAGACAGCGGCCCGCCACCATGGTCAGCAGACACAGGGTCAGCAGCAGGCAGGGCACCTGAAACCACAAAAGCACTGTGTGCATCAGCGTGAACTTTTGCCTTGTGGAATGAAGACTGGTCAGGTACGCTGAAAGGCAACAGAAGCTCTAAAGACAGGCTGAAAGAGGTACGCGTACGTTGAAGTATGTATACGGATGAAACACAAGAGATGGAATGGTGATAGTGATCACACACACACACACACACACACACACACACACACACACACACACACACACACACACACACACACACGCACGCGCGCGCACGCTCACACTCACAGACACACGCACACACCGCGGACAGACGATTTAAGCCCCAGGACCGATTCATTGCGACTTCCACATGTGGTTTAAACGCTGATGTTACCAAATATCCCGATGCCTTTGGCTGGTGACGAACGCTCCAGTTTTCTGTTGCCGTCCACGGAAAGATTTACGTCGTCTCTGGTACCTGCCGAGTGTGATTTCTGTTCTCAGCTTTGCTTCTCTGAATACGTTACCCGAAAGCAGCGGTGGCCGAGTGGCTAAGGGTGGCTTTATGAAAGCATGGGATCTGGGGTTCAATTTTTGGAATTCCGCCCTGCCAAACTTAAGGAGTCGAGTATTCATAGACAGGTACAACTATACTGTCTGAAAGCAGATTTACGTTCTTTTCTTCCATTTACCTATCAAGGTATATGCAAGATGTTAACGAGCAGACAGATTAAAACGAAAGGAATGGGACTGTTTGGGGGGGGAATCATCTGGCGCAAAGATAGGGTCACGAGTGTGTGCGAAGGCCTGAAATGTGACGATAGGTAAAGATAATTCATGTGCTTCCACACTGTGATTGATTTTTATCGTCAGAAACCCCTAAAACCAAGAGAAACTATTGGTGGGGTGTTATTCTTTAGCTCTTATATCAGTTTGATATTAATGTTCGGCTCCTTTGTCTCAAAACGCTAACGTGGATTATATTATTTAGTCCAAACTCCTCACTGTGACATGTGGCCACATTCACGAAGCTTCCTCCTGAACTGATTAGCCATAAGATCCGGTGGACAGTCACTTCATCAAATGTTCTGACAAGCACTTCGTTCCATCTCAAGATTCGTTTAGCATTACAAAAGTTTAAAGCGTTAATGAAATTAATGGTGGTGCCTGCACGCACACGAATTCTGCTCTCAAACTAACAACACCCATCCTCCATACATGGTCTCTCTCTCTCTCTCTGAGAGAGAGAGAGAGAGAGAGAGAGAGAGAGGAGAGAGAGAGAGAGAGAGAGAGCGAGCGTGTGTGTGTGTGTGTGTGTGTGTTCAGAAAGATATATATATATATATATATATATATATATAGAGAGAGAGAGAGAGAGAGAGAGAGAGAGACAGACAGACAGACAGAGAGAGAGAGACAGAGACAGACAGACAGACACACAGACAGAGGCAGCGAGAGAATGATTTGTACCTCAGTGAATGCACTCGCAAAAAAAAAATGTTGCCGTGTCTGAATACCGCTTGAGAATATAACAATTTATGCAGTGCATAAGCGAAACGGGAACGGTGGGTGGGTGACACTGGATAATCAAACACTCCAGCCATCACCCAGGATGGGTCGCACCATCAACGAGTAGTCCAACCGGAAATAGAAGGAGGGGCAGAGGGGGGAAGGAGGGTGGTGACAAGAGAGATGCGAGGTAGGAGGGCAGGGTGCGCGCTCACTCGCACTAGTTTCACCATCAAGGGCGCGCGCGCGCGCACACACACACACACACTACAACACCAACACACACAACACGAACGCGCGCACACGCACACACACACACACACACACACACCACTTTCACAACATTAGGCCTACCATCATCCCCCCCTGACAAAAAAAAAAAAAAAAAAAAAAAAAAAAAAAAAAAAAAAAAAAAAAAACCTACGGCAAGCACCCGCTCTACCTACCCGAAAGGACGGCCATCCCCTATCCCCCGTGAATATGTTCCCCTCCCCCCCTCCCCCCGCCCTCTGGCCTGTCCCCCTCTCCTCCATCCAACTCCCTCCCTACCGCTCTCAAAGAAAAGCGTTTGGCCATGCATCGCAGAACAGGGAAAATCACCTTGGAAAGAGAGAGAGAGAGAGAGAGAGAGAGAGAGAGAGAGAGAGAGAGAGAGAGAGAGAGAGACAGAGACAGAGAGAGACAGAGAGAGATTGTGCGAGGACGGAGACGGGAGGAACAAGAGGGAGAGAAGGGAGGGAGAGGCAAAGAAGGAAAAGCTTTCTGGTATGCAAGTGTATTTAAGATATGTTGACAAGTTTAACATTTCAACTCCGTCAGCCTAAAGAAAAAATAGACGTGGTGGCAGAGAAAGAGACAGAGAGGGGGGAGGCGGTGCTTGGGGGAGGGGGTGTTTCTGATGGGGTAGGTGGGAGGGGGGTGAGGTGGGGGGTGGGTGGGAGTTAAGAGATCCGTAGAAGTGGCTGGTAGACCGGTCTAGATCGGGGTATCGAGTGTCAAGTCACAGGGTTATATAGTTTTCCCCCTCCCTCTTCCCCCTTCCCTCTTGAGCTTTCAATGGCGCTGCTTCGTGAGGAGGTGGGTGAGTGGCAAGGTGGGGAGGATAAAGGTGCGGAGGTGGGGGGTGGGGGGGGGGGGAGGAAGGGAAGGGGCAAGGGATGGTATTTTCGGCTATGCACTCTACTTGATTAACCGCGCCGCACACTCCCCGACTCCCCTCCCAAACCACTGAAATGCCTCGTTTCGTGAAGTTTTTGATTTCAACAGCAATGCACTTCTCCTGGTTTCTTTTGTTTCATTAACGACTGTACGGTATGATTTTGTTTGGCTCAATTTCTTTCGTTCGCTGACTTAAAACAAACAACAACAACAACAACAACACCCGATCCATTTTCTTCTTCTTTTTTTTCTTTTTCCTTTAGTCATTCTTCTGCTTTCATTGAAAGAAGCCCCCGTACACCTTCTCTCTGTCTCTGTCTCTCGTTTTTTCAAAGCAGGGCGTTATGCAAGCGACCGGTTTTACTGCCTCCCCTTGAAGACAGTCATGTTTCCCTGGTTATATTTGGGTTTTCCGTGCCCCAGTCAATGCAGAGTTTAAACACGTATGAATAACCTGGGACTGGGGATCTTTGTAGTACGTGCGAACCAATCGGGTTCGAACATTTCTTTTCGCCCTCATTCACTCACTCACTTACGAAGAGAGAGAGAGAGAGAGAGAGAGAGAGAGAGAGAGAGAGAGAGAGAGAGGGGGGAGATTTTACAACAACAAAAAACACACAAAAATCTGTGCAGAACAGACGTTAGCTACTAAGATAGAAAAGATAATGATAAAACGTCCACACTAAGCCTCCCGCCCGCCCCCCCCCCCCCCCCCCCCCCTCCCCTTCCGTTGTTTACTAACATCACAGTTCTGTGTTGATGTTCTTTAGACTGCGTATATGTTGGTAACATCAACAAAACAAAAAAAAAAAAAAAAAGGGGGGGGGGGGGGTCATTTGAAAACACAGAAACACTGATACACACACACACACACACACACACACACACACACACACACACACACACTCTCTCTCTCTCTCTCTCTCTCTCTCTCACACACACACACACACACACCACAAGTCAATGGACCTCCTTGATTGCCTTGCACGTCTTAAAACACAGGCGCCGGAAAGTGAAACACAACACACATTAATACTCATACTTACAGACACACAGGCACGCTACTTACCCAGTGACTTCTCAAACTATTATGCGGTGAACACATGATGAGGGGGCTAACAGATACTGACACACCACGACCAACATTCTCTCTTTTCCATATCGAACCATGATTCTGAGAGACACACATCGTTACTGCCAATTTCCTCACTCTTTTCCTCTTTTGCACTCTTGATGTTTAAACGAAGCGATTCCATGCGGTCTTCCTGTCTCTCTTGTCTTTTGAAAGTGTGTGAGTGCACGGCGTGCGCGTGTGTGTTTATACACTGTGGTTCACTTCAACACCAGTTTTTTTTTTTCTTTCGGCAATAACATGACAAAAACTGTAAATCCATATCCTGCGTGAATGTCGGTAAATGGTAGAGTTGTAAATCTGCAAGTTAAGTTTATGTCAGTATTTCCAAGAGTACAAAACGGATTTTTTCTGAACAGGTGTTCATTAATGATGTGCGTTTGAAAAACAGACATACTGAATGATCTGTGCATAGGCTATAACAAAACGGTAGGTTTCCTTCTGTCAAGACCGGACATAACGGGGTTTTCTACTATGCAGAAGTGCAGACATGAATCGATATACCACTTTACATTCAACTTGGACTGCATGTAGATGTTTCCAAGTACAGACTATACAAGGGTATCATTTTTCATGACTGAAGCCAGCGAAGCCGTGTTAAAGCATCAGTTAAAATAAGTTTTATTTGATTCCACAATAACAGGCCTTAACAAAAAACTAGACATGCGCTGTAAATTTTATACTGTGGTCACAAAAATAGGCTCTGAACTTGGGAAAAATCTCTACTAGGATGCATGATATACAGTGTGACGTCAAGTTTGTTGGCAGTGCATATTTGGAATACGTCGGCGTCCCAGCACTGAAAAGCAAAGCTTTCTGATATTTAGCGGGTGACTGAACTAGATCACTGGCATGAACTTTTCACCTCATGGAATGGGACATGAAGGCTTGGCCAGAACGATCCCGGCTGCAGCCGTCCATGGCGTAGTAGCCAGATGGATCCAGTGGTCAAGGTCAGGGCACTCAGACCCTGCTGCCAGTCCTCGCAATGAGAGAGGCTGGAAGGGAGCGGGGAACAGAGGGATAGCAGTGGAGCAAGGCGGGGGTACGGAGGTAGGAGGAAAGGGGAATTGAGGGGTCAATGCATACGGTTGAAGGACAGCAGAAACAATGGGTCCGAGGTGAGGAGAGGCAATGCCGTCTGGCACTGCAGCCTGGACTAGAAAGCGTCCTGTGGCGCTCGCTGGGCGCATTACCAGGATCAGCTACTGTACGGAGATTGGTCTGACTAGTGACGTGAACATGCCAGCGCGACATTTCGCTATGTCTCCTATTTCTCTCTCTCTCTCTCTCTCTCTCTCTCTCTCTCTCTCTCTGTGGATTATTGCTCAAGTTTGTCATGTTTCATCCGCGGCTTGATGTTGATCATCCACCAAAGAAAAATGTTGTCCTTGGAACTAAACCTGCGTCCATCTCTCCTTCCCCATCTGTCCCGCCAACCCTTTCCGTTTCAACCTCCTGTGCTGTGTCTTCATTACATAGGAGTCCAATAGGCATTTTAAAAAAAAAAGACGTATAGGTTCGCAGCATACAAACATGTACGCACACTTATCAGATTTATTGGCGTCAGGCAGATAGAAATAGACATCTATTGATCAGACTGACGGACAGACACTGGAGCCAGCACTGAGCTTAGCGTGGCAAACCATAGAATCCTCAAGGCAAAACTCGGAAACTTAAGAAAGAGCACAGTTCTACAAGCATCAAATTCAAAATGGAGACTCAATGAAACAATCAACCTATCTACTGTATTCTGAGAACAAAAAAGTAAATAAGACAGAAGACTCCGACACTAAAATTGGGGGATAAAACTCGCATACACACAATGGAAATTAAGTAAGAATTTGCTAAAATATCAAACTGTTGAAAAAAAAACCCTCATCTGTACATTAAACATGACACAACTCACTAAACTTGAATGATGATGATGATGATGATAATAATAGTAATGACAACAATAATAAAACAACGCATACACACAATGTAGATCCAGTGAAATTGATGGCTAAACCTTGAAACAGATGGCAAAAAACAACAACTCATAAAACCGTCGAAATAGGATATTCAATCACCTTCTAAACTTCAAGGGGAAATGATATGACAGTAGACAAAACCACTGAAACCTAAAAATACACAGAACAGACAGCCGATGACCCGAGTTCTAAACATAGAAAACAACAACAACATACAAGGGATGCCAGTTATCCCACTAAATATATCACTCTATGTACAAGGGTACACACAGACAGAAAAGTGTATAAAGGAGTCCAGTAAAAGACTGCAACGAAACGAACAATGTACAAGAAAAAAAAAGAGAAAATTTATACAAAACTGAAAAAAACACCTCGTACGTCTTCAAAGGGGAAAGTCAGACTGAAGGACGAAACACACACACACACACACACACACACACACACACACACACACACACACACACACACATCACTCGCCTATGAGAGAGAGAGAGAGAGAGAGAGAGAGAGAGAGAGAGAGAGAGAGAGAGAGAGAGAGAGAGAGAGAGAGACAGACAGAGAGAGAGAGAGAGAGAGAGACAGAGACTGACAGAGAGAGAGAGAGAGAGAGAGAGACAGAGAGAGAGAGAGAGAGAGAGAGAGAGAGAGAGAGAGAGAGAGAGAGAGAGAGAGAGAGAGATGGCACCAAGCTACCAACCCGAGTCAGCTGGCACCGCCGACTCTTCCTCCTATGGGGAAGCAGGAGCAGCACCAGAACAGCTGGCAGCACTAGCAAGGATCGGCACCAGCGCCAAGTCTCTGAGGAGAAGGAGGAGGCCGACACAGGAAGAAGCGGAGCAGCAGCAGCAGCAGTGACAGCCCCCTTGGAAGGAGGAACGAGAGAGTCGCCACCACAACCCCAACGTCTTTGGCTCCGCCGCCACCTGTCCTCTCTCTCCAGTCCTGCGTGGACCTGCGCTCACGTCTGTCCGCGGGGCACCCCGGCTGACTCGTGCCACCCTCCCGTGGAGGACCTCCCTGGAGCTGTGGTGACGAGGAGAAGGAGGAGGGAATGGCCAAGCGCCAGCCACTGTGAGCGGTGGCGTCGGTGCTGGTGCTGGCGATGCTGGTGCTGGTGGTGGTGGTGGTTGTAGTGGTGGTGGTGGTGCAGCTGGAGGTGGTGGTGGTGATGGTGAGGTGCAGGGGACGAGGTCCGTGCCGAGGAGCAGCAGCAGCAGCAGCCGACTATTCCAGCGGCCGCGCAGGGGATGGAGGGGGAGGGAGGAGGGGCGGGACGTGGAGGGTGAGACAGCGGGCAATGGACGATCTGAGGGGTCGGGAGAGGGTCATGTCCAAGCTCCTCCCCGGGGGTCAGCGACGGGGACGCGGCGAGCGGCCACACGACGTTGACGACGACAACAACGACAAAAAACGATGGCACGGAGACGGCCGGCGGCGAGGGCTGGTGGCGGCGGCAGGCCAGGCAGGTCGCAGGGCAGAGGTCGGAGGTGACTGCAGCGGGTGAGGATCGCGGGGCGGTGGACACGGTTCGCCGGCCAGCCATCCCCTTAAATCGCCACAGTAGGACGTGGGGTGCGGGCACTGCACATCGCAGCATCAGCCGTCAGTGCCCCGCCCACCATGGGCCCACAGTACCTGCTTCGTTCCGTCAGCCTGGGACCTACTGTTGCCACCCTCAAACACAACTCCACAGATGGGTTTTTTTTTGCTCCCCTCCGATGAGAGGGCTGAACCTCAGATTCCACAAAGATTCTTATTTTCCGATCGCGTAAAGGCGCCGCCGCAGTCACACTCAGATTTTCTCCCTAAACACACACACACCCTCTCTCAATTTAGCCGGGATTGATCTTCAAGATTCTCTCTCTTCACTGAATCTTTCCACGTATGGATAACACCCTCAGTAGGTACCAACAAGGTTTTCCAGTTAAAACATCAAATGCTTTAAAACACAACATACAAACTTCAACGTTCGCCGATAAAGCGATGGCTACTTAACCGCATGGGTGACAACGTTCAAGATAAAAAAAACTGCTTGTGATTGACGTTTGGTGAATTCCAATTCCGGTGATAGGGAACCCTTCGAACAAACTGACTGCTTTATTGGAGATCGAGAAACGGAATCCAAGGACACCAGACAGTACACACAGGACCTCAGTCTGCTCAGTCTGAAAACGAGGCTTCGTTCCGATCTTCAATCCAGCTTCAGTTGCGAGAAGGCTCCAGTGTCTTCACTGCGGGACTCTTGGCGGGATGGGAACTCTCCACAACTCCGAAGAATCATCCACAGAATGAGGACACGACGAACGCAGCCAGCAAGTTCCTTCAGGGCACTTGTTGTTGATAAGGAACGTCACCTGCAAACACAGACACACAGAGAACAGGTTACATTTCGAAAAGTAAAGACACGATTTGGTTTTTACCTTTTTGGGAGTTGTAACAGTGACGCAGTAAACGAAGAGAACACGCTGCGCAAGGTTACACTCGTACAGAAACACAAGTACGCACAGATGCGCACGTGCGCGCCACAGAGAGAGCGAGAGAGAGAGTGGGGGGGAGGGGGGAGACAGAAAACAGAGAGACAGACAGAGAGAGAGAGAGAGAGAGAGAGAGAGAGAGAGAGAGAGAGACAGACAGACAGACAGACAGACAGACAGACAGACATTCAGGGACAGAAATGCACCCACATTCATTATATACAACACACAACGCCGATACGCACGTCCACTCCACTCCACGAGAGTAAGCTCCATCGTTATCTTCAACCCCGTCACAAAGGGGCCAGCACCATGTCCCCCCAAGAAAATAGTATGACACCGTTCTTTCTAAGCTGCTTGCCACCGACAGCATCGACTGAGACCGACAAACCAGACAGGTCCAGCTAAAGGCGTTAACCACACAAGGACAGCCCCCACCAAGAATAGCGGACCCACGTCACCACCAAGCAGTTTTCTCCTGATCTCCTGCGCTAAATACGTGTCCACCGACCTACTTTGAGGAAAGACTGAATGAGAGGTAGCTACGTGTCGAGTTGGTCACAAACCTTAATCAACTTCCTATTCGTGTTCGCACGTGCTGAGCGCGCGTGTCTTGAGTCCATGCACGTACTTACGTGCACGCTTAGTTGCTTTCTTGTCCGCACATACTTGTGCGTGCGCGCTGTATATGTGTAAACGAAAATGAACAGAGAACTTGTAGTACTTTTGTGTAAATGCATGAAGACGTACATGCACAAAGTGGATGAGTACAGATTGGACAGTGAAGGTTGAAGGGCAAGACCGACAGTGAAGGGCGACATACAAAGTGGACAATGCAGGATGGGGAAAAGGAGGTGCACAACAAAGGGTGCGGTACAAAAAGATGGGGACAAGGTGCAACAAAGGGTGAGGATGACAATGCAGGATGGGGAAAAGGAGGTGCACAACAAAGGGTGCGGTACAAAGTGTGCAATGCAGGATGGGGAAAAGGAGGTACAAAGTGGTACAAAGTGGACAATGCAGGATGGGGAAAAGGAGGTGCACAACAAAGGGTGAGGTACAAAGTGTGCAATGCAGGATGGGGAAAAGGAGGTGCACAACAAAGGGTGCGGTACAAAGTGTGCAATGCAGGATGGGAAAGGAGGTGCACAACAAAGGGTGCGGTACAAAGTGGACAATGCAGGATGGGGGAAAAGGAGGTGCACAACAAAGGGTGAGGTACAAAGTGTGCAATGCAGGATGGGGAAAAGGAGGTGCACAACAAAGGGTGAGGTACAAAGTGTGTAATGCAGGATGGGGAAAAGGAGGTGCACAACAATGGGTGCAGTACAAAGTGGACAATGCAGGATGGGGTAAAGAGGTGCCCAACAAAAGGTGGGCACAAAGTGGACAATGCAGGATGGGGTAAAGAGGTGCACACACAAGGGTGCAGTTACAAAGTGGACAATGCAGGATGGGGTAAAGAGGTGCACAACAAAGGGTGCAGTACAAAGTGGACAATGCAGGATGGGGTAAAGAGGTGCACAACAAAGGGTGCGGTACAAAGTGTGCAATGCAGGATGGGGAAAAGGAGGTGCACAACAAAGGGTGCGGTACAAAGTGGACAATGCAGGATGGGGAAAAGGAGGTGCACAACAAAGGGTGAGGTACAAAGTGTGCAATGCAGGATGGGGAAAAGGAGGTGCACAACAAAGGGTGAGGTACAAAGTGTGTGTAATGCAGGATGGGGAAAAGGAGGTGCACAACAATGGGTGCAGTACAAAGTGGACAATGCAGGATGGGGTAAAGAGGTGCCCCACAAAGGTGGGCACAAAGTGGACAATGCAGGATGGGGTAAGAGGTGCACAACAAAGGGTGCAGTACAAAGTGGACAATGCAGGATGGGGTAAAGAGGTGCACAACAAAGGGTGAGGTACAAAGTGGACAATGCAGGATGGGATAAAGAAGTGCCCAACAAAGGCTGAGGTATAAGAGGGACAACAGAAGGCAAAATACAGTGTGAACAATAAATAGTGAGGTACAAAGCGGACAATAAAGGAGGTGGTAAGTACCAAGGGGTGAATGAAGGAGGTGGTAAGTACCAAGGGGTGAATGAAGGAGGTGGTAAGTACCAAGGGGTGAATGAAGGAGGTGGTAAGTACCAAGGGGTGAATGAAGGAGGTGGTAAGTACCAAGGGGTGAATGAAGGAGGTGGTAAGTACCAAGGGGTGAATGAAGGAGGTGGTAAGTACCAAGGGGTGAATGACGGAGGTGGTAAGTACAGAGGGGTGAATGAAGGAGGTGGTAAGTACCAAGGGGTGAATGACGGAGGTGGTAAGTACAGAGGGGTGAATGACGGAGGTGGTAAGTACCAGAGGGGTGAATGACGGACGGAGGTGGTAAGTACAGAGGGGTGAATGAAGGAGGTGGTAAGTACAGAGGGGTGAATGAAGGAGGTGGTAAGTACCAAGGGTGGGTGAATGAAGGAGGTGGTAAGTACAGAGGGGTGAATGAGGAGGTGGTAAGTACAGAGGGGCGAATGAAGGAGGTGGTAAGTACCAAGGGGTGAATGAAGGAGGTGGTAAGTACCAGAGGGGTGAATGAAGGAGGTGGTAAGTACAGAGGGGTGAATGAAGGAGGTGGTAAGTACAGAGGGTGAATGAAGGAGGTGGTAAGTACAGAGGGGTGAATGAAGGAGGTGGTAAGTACAGAGGGGTGAATGAAGGAGGTGGTAAGTACAGAGGGGCGAATGAAGGAGGTGGTAAGTACCAAGGGGTGAATGAAGGAGGTGGTAAGTACAGAGGGGTGAATGAAGGAGGTGTTAAGTACAGAGGGGGTGAATGAAGGAGGTGGTAAGTACAGAGGGGTGAATGAAGGAGGTGGTACAAGGCAGACAATGAACGGCGGAGTACAACGTGGACAATAACAGACGTACACTGTGGACAATAAAGGAAGCGGTACAAGAAGGGCAATAAAGGTTGAGGTACCAGGCGAACTATAAAAGGTGAGGTACAAGGCGGACATTGAAACGAGAGGTACAACGTAGGCAATAAGGGGTGAAGTACAACGTAGACATTAAAGGGACGAGGTACGACGGGCACAATAAAGAGTGAGGTACGACGGGCACAATAAAGAGTGAGGTACAATGTGCACGATGAAGAGTGAGGTACAATGCAGTCAATAAGAGGTGAGGTACAAGAAGGACAATCAAGAATCAGGTACGACGTGAACAATAAAGGGAGAGGAACGAGGTGGACAGTGAGGGTGGGGGGCAGAAAGCGAATGGCATATAGTAATGCACAATGGGGCAATAACGGATATGGTGCAAAATGGGCAACAACAGAAAAAAGTATGAGGTATGTCTAGACAATAAAAGGTCAGACACAGTGTGGATAACAAAAGGTGAGGTGCTGGGCAGACAATAAAAGGGCGAGGTCCAAGGTGGACAGTGGAGGTCGAGGTGCAACATGGACAAGAGTGGAAGGTACAAGGCAGACAATATAAGGCCACGAAAGGGCGAGTTTTACGGTGGACAATGAAGGGTCAGGTACAATACAAACAATAAAGCGTGAGGTACAAGCGGGACATTACACACAGAGAGAGAGAGAGAGAGAGAGAGAGAGAGAGAGAGAGAGAGAGAGCGAGAGACAGAAAGAGTTTTAAGCATCCAGTCTTTTGACTTATTATTTTTTTTCGAACATGGCCGGATCGGTGATCATTTGAAGCTGGGACTGTTTTCTCGTCTTGCTTCTGTACATCTGTGTCGCTATTAATCTTCCCTCAAAAAGTGCGATGACTTCACAAACACTCTTTCCCAGATCACAAACTTTCGAGCGCTTTAACGTTTCTGTCTACCGACCAAAACATTTACCACAATGCAATTTTTCACTCCAATGAGTACGTTGGGGGTGGGGGGGGGGGGGGGGGGGGGGGGGGGGGGGGGGGGGGGGGGGGGGGGGGGGGGGGGGGGGGGGGGGGGGGGGGGGGGGGGGGGGGGGGGGGGGGGTAGGAGGACGGGGCAGCATGGATGAACGAGGTTGTAGGGAAGCTAAGCACACCACTGATCCTGACAAAGTCCAGAGGTCCAAACAATATCAGTCATACTCGTTATACTACATAGTCCCCAGCCAGTCTGACTCCACCGACTGCCCCCCCCCCCCCCCCTCCCCCCGCCCCGCTTCCTCAGCCGCCGTCTCCTCATCTCTGCCCTCAACCTCTGCCATCCTCGGCGGGTTCTTTAACCGTATGACTCATCAGGGATCGATCGATAGCAGCAGGGGAGGGTAGAGGGAAGGAAGGTGTGTGTGTGTGTGTATGTATGTGTGTGTGGTGTGGGGGGGGGGGGGGGGAACATGATGCCCTGAGAATACTGGCCTGGTAGGCAGAACGGGACCCGTCCCACATGGAACCAGATGGGACTGGTGAGGGATGGCCAGACTGGAAGGGGGGAGGGGGGGGGGGGGTGAGAGAGTGAGAGAGAGAGAGAGAGAGAGAGAGAGAGAGAGAGAATGTATGTGCTCGTACACACGTATATGTGTGTGTGTGTGTGTGTGTGTGTGTGTGTGTGTGTGTGTGTGTGTGTGTGAGAGAGAGAGAGAGAGAGAGAGAGAGAGAGAGAGAGAGAGAGAGAGAGAGAGAGAGAGAGAGACCTTGCGCGGCGCGCGCGCATGTGTGTGTGTGTGTGTGTGTGTGTGTGTGTGTGTGTGTGTGTGTGTTTAGTGGTGGTAAGCTGGGAGCTAGCCAGAGACATGAAATACTGGAACCGAATGGAGCAGTGGTAAGGAGGGTGGAAGGGTTGGAGTGGAGTGGGTGGGTGGGTGGCTGGGAATCGAAGCCGAGAGCTTGCCGAACTGTGAGCGTGCCTGGGCAGACCTGTGCCATGATTATGTTCTGATACTGGCTGATCTTCTGACAAAAGCCAGGTGCAACTTTGAGTGTAATAGAGAATATACAGAATTTGGGCCTAATCTAAGGTAATGTTGCGTATAGCCCAGCCGACCGCAAAGGGCCATATCAGGGCTGTCACCACGTTGAAATCAACTCACAAAGGGCCTAATCTGTAACCGTGGACCCGGACCTGGAAGACAGTTGAAATGGCGGCGCATTCAATGGCCAGCAAGCGATCCTTTTCAATTCAGCACCAAACGAGAGAATCGTCACTGAGGGTCTGTGTCTTCTACGCACCCTTTCCCTCCCCTACCTCTTCCCTATAACATTCAGAATGTGTTTACATTGGAAACAAGAAGGTAAACAAGCAAACGAATCACGAAATAAAAACGATTATGGCATTCAAGCATGTATGCTTACTTGTTCACACCACACGCGCGCACGCGCGCGCACACACACACCGCTATCGATCTAAATATGTGTGTGTGTGTGTGTGTGTGTGTGTGTGTGTGTGTGTGAGAGAGAGAGAGAGAGAGAGAGAGAGAGAGAGAGAGAGAGAGAGAGAGAGAGAGAGAGAGCGTACTGATGTTGATGCTGGACATCAATTTTATGAATAACTTTCTCAATTCATGTTTTACAGAGTCGCTTCCCTTTATACGCGCGAGCTACTCTCTCTCTCTCTCTCTCTCTCTCTCTGTAGCTCGACATCTAAATGTTGTTAACACGAGTAGATTCCCACATTCTGATCCTGGCAGTTGATTTAAATTTACCAAAACACACTGCCATATATACACAGACAATTCAGAAGATACAGATTCTTTAAACAATAACATTTTATGCCTACCAGAAATGATAAGAAGAAGGGGGGAGAGAGAGAGAGAGAGAGAGAGAGAGAGAGAGAGAGAGAGAGAGAGAGAGAGAGAGGAGAGAGAGAGAGAGAGAGAGAGAGAGAGAGAGAGAGAGAGAGAGAGAGAGAGAGAGAGAGAGAGAGAGAGAGAGAGAGAGAGCATCATAAACTAGGTCAAAAGCAAAGCAGGTCAGAGAGATCAAACTGATTTACGGACTGTGTGTTTTGTCGAGTCCTAGGCGGCGCGGCGAACAATCCAGGATAGATTGTGTACTTGCTAAGTGCCCCCTGTCATAAACTGATCAGCCCCCGCCGCTGAGCCCGTTGCCACATGGAGAGATCGACGACTGGCTGTACAGCGCTGAAGGCGCTACAGGCATGTATGCATCCATCTACGTCTGCCTATCAGTCCATCTACTTCTCTGGTGTTGAGTTCGCTGCGCTATTATATTGAATGCACCGAAAGAGGTTCGTCATCGGCGTGGTTATTACAGCGTCTGGCTGCGGAGTTAACGGTTGTGAGTTTGAGTCACAGTCGTAGGATCGGATGTTCATGGCTTGAAATCCCTCTCTGACCACCCGGCAGTGCAGCGAGTGGTGTCTTGTTCTTTTCAGTGAACAGAGATGAAAAACACAGTTTAACCACTCAGTCTCTAATTAAGATCTTTTTGACATTGAAATTCAGGTTAATCTTTTAATACAGCAGAGATGAAACATTGTCTAACCACGTAGCCTCTGCCTTAGGTTCTGCCCGACTACACTTTAATACAGTGGGGATAAATATCCTAAAGAGAAGAAGCCAGGAGTTTCTTCTCTGATTATGTACCACCATTGTTGTTTCCTGCCCCCCCCCCCCCCCCCCCCCTCCCCGTAAATTGTAACGTCCTGGTTAGTGGACGCAGAACTCCCTTTCTGAATGACCCCCCTTTGACTGGGCGAACAGTCAACAGCCTGGACGACCGAAACGGTACGAGACATTTTAGCCATTTCAGCATAGCGTGCGTCGGTTGTAACAATTCCTCACACGCCTGACTTCAGCCCCGTCCAAAATAGCTGGTTGCCCACCTCCCACCCCCCCCCCCCCTTTACAGCTTGTGTGACTATCTTAATGTCCTCCTTTTCCCCTTTTCATACCAACGTATTCATAAAGTTGTTTTGCATGAACGAAGTGCGCTTCTCCGTTGAATTCAGGAAGGAAAAAAAAAAAAACTTTTGATGTCCTGGGGATCTCTAAACTGCGCTTCAGTGGACCTTGCACATTGCTGTCTTTTGGTCTCGCTCCAACGACTGGCATCAAGATCGTTCGATTCCTGTTCACGGCCTTGTACATACATGGATGAGTGACTTCATACAGCAATCCTCAAACGATTCACCATCAAATAGCTGCCATCTATTCTGAATATGAACGTTTTTTTTTTTCCATTCCAGCCCTCTTGTGGCCTCAGTTGTCGGGATCACTGATCACATGACTATCATTCCTTTTCAGTGCAGCGACCTGTTCTCCAAAACCTAACAGGGACAGAAGTGCTAAGTAATCCCGTTGATGAACGCTGAGATAAAATGTAGAACGAATGGACTTACGAGGGTGAAAGGACCTGCTGAAATGCCGGAACTGAAACCCGTTGAGTGGACAGGGAAAGAACAAGGACAGGACCAAGTGTTGGGCGCCATTCGTCTCTATGATCCTTTTCAAACACTCCATAATACGAGGCAGAGAAAAAAGGAACAGGAACAAGCGTTAGGCCCCTTTCCACTCTTAGTTTTTTTTTTAACACTTAATTACACATAACAGACCAACAAGAACGGTACGTAGTGTTAGACACTTGTCGACTCCAAGGTCTCTGTCAAAGACTGAATAATGTAGAACAGACCAAGACAGAACTGGTCTATCCCCGTGCTGCTGGCTGTTTGAAAATGACCGTAGGGTCGGAAGGTGCCCAGCACTTTGTCATGCTCTTGTTCTTGTCATGTCTTAGCGGGGTTTTCAGTTCCGATGTTTTCACAGTTTATTGTAGAGTTCGGAAACCAAAGTTTCTTGACACGCCAACATTAGTTTTTTTCCCCTCAAACCTATTACATCTTTAATGAATGCGAGAATGTCAAATCACTGTAAGATCCGTTGAAAAACGTATTCCTGGGGAGGAAAAAGACCCCCCCTCCTCCCCTACATTTTGAAGCAAACAAAACAAAAGCAGGAGGGAATCCCCCTCCCTCTCTTTTTCTACGACCCACCACTGTGTTCCTCCCACTTCCTCCACCCACCTCCCCCCGTCCACTCCACCCCACCTCCTCACACTGGATCCACTGCCTCTGAGATGGAACTGGGGCCGCCTTTTGTGCTCCAAACAGGAAGCGTAAAATAAGCTATGGCCCAACGGAACAAAGGTGACCCCACTGTTGCATTTCGGTTAACCGATGCACGCGCGAAAAGCATGCCGGGGTCAGCGCGCGACGAGCCAGGAAACAAGGAAACCAGCTGACACTGTGGTAAGCCGTCGTCGCCCCCGTCACAACTACCAGTCTCCGCCTCCAGAGAGGAGTTTGGCAAAATAGGGGGGATCAACACAGACAGCCCTCGGCTCGAGAAGAAAGCCAAACAAAACGGGTGATAAGCACCACACAACCATCCCCTGCGATGCAACCTCGTGTCTCGGAAACGTTGATAACTCGTGGGCCCACCGGCACACGATCGGATGAGGTTAAGATGTAGCACAGGAGAGAGAGAGAGAGAGAGAGAGAGAGAGAGAGGGGGGGGAGGAGGGGAGGGAGGGAAAGGATGTGGGGATGGGGGAAGGGTGACGCAGGTAATGGTTTCCAGAATGACAATTTTGCCGTGGAAGCGGAAAGCCATTTACCAATGTGACCTGGCCATTATTTTGTGTAATGTAATGAGTAATGACACATGCCTGCTTTGGTCACATGTAGTTCCATTTAACGCCCACAGCCCTCTTTGTTTAGCACCTGAGTAACTAACTGCTGACAAGGAATCATGTCTACACTCTGTGATCTGGGACACTGAGCGAGTACCACGTTATATGTCGCTCCACTGTACTGTGTAGAAAGAAAAAAAAAAAAGAAATAAAACATAAAAAATTCTAAATAAGCGTACGTGTTTACTTTCACTCACACAGAGTTGTCTCTACCTTCTATCTGCCCCTGAAGGGACCCATTCCAAATGACTTGCCCTTGACCATCAGAGACTCAACTATCTTGACTCTGAATGTGCAAGAGGCAAGCGTGAGGCGTATTCGTCACAAAGGCGCACTTGGTACTCTCTCTCTCTCCTTCCCCCCCCCCCCTCTCTCTCTCTCTTTCTCTGTGTGTGTGTGTGTGTGTGTGTGTGTGTGTGTGTGTGTGTGTGTGTGTGTGCGCGCGCGCGCGTGTGTGAGTATGACATTCTTATGTTTATCAACATCTCTAGAATAGTTTGCCTTACGCTTTCCTGTGCGCACCATCTGGTAGAAACTACCAGATTCGGCGTAGGTCTTCCATGCTCTTTATACATTCCACTGTCGTTTCTTAAAAGAAATAAAGAAAGAAAGGAAAATGAGTTGAATGGAGCTGGCTGGTTCCGTATCACAAGACAAGAGTTCACTGTCACACGTTGCGAACTGGAATCCTGCCGGCGCTCGCCAACATCGTCCTCGCTTCCCACCTTCACCTGAGGTCGTTCCGGCGCTTCAAGGCGTAGTGTAAGACAGGTGTCCTCCCTGCCCTAACCCCCCCCCCCCCCCCCCCCTCCTCCACAACATGTACGGGTCATCACCCCCGCCTAGCGTGTCACCTGTAGTCGGTACAGACGTTCAATCTGAACGCTACCAACTAAGCCGGAAGGCACAAAGAACCATGTTTTTTCCTCATGATATATACAAGGTCCTTCAATGAGGGAAAGCGAAGGGTTTACGTTACGTCTGTTGCTCGTGATATCATGGCGGATCGCGTAGCTCCATAAGAAAGAAAGGTATTTGGAGACTGCGGCGTAAGCCTCCGGGCGATTGAGCAGCCACACCAAGAATCCGGGCGCACGCTTATGATGATTACAAAGATAGCAGAAGGAGAGACAATGAACCTGGGAACAGGGCTACGCGCGCGCCCGCGCGCGCACACACACACACACGCACGCACGCACGCACACACACACACACACACACACACTGAGCGGAATGTCGGAATGCCAACCAGACACAAAAAGGGGGAAGGCAAAGTATGTGCTGGCGAAACGGCCGCGGCCCAACGATCGCGAAAAAAAAGGGACAAGTTATCTTTCCTTATGAATATATGACGGCAGCTTCGCCAGCATAGGAAAGAAAAGGAAAGAAAAGAAAAAAAAAAAGAAAAGAAAAGCAGAGAGGAAAAGAAAGAAAAAAAAAGTGAGTCTCTTTTCGGCTAGGCCGCCGAAAGAAAGACACGAACAAAATCTTTGCCACAAAAGGAGGAGGAGGGGGGGAGGGAAGAAAGGGTGGTGAGTGAGTGAGTGAGTGAGTGAATGGAGAACGACGCATTCAGAGAAAGTGGGGGAGGAGGGTGGAGGAACAGTACTCGACTCATAATCAGAGAGAGAGAGAGAGAGAGAGAGAGAGAGAGGGAGGGAGGGAGGGAGGGAGAGTTCATTTGGTCTCCAACGTGTTCAGCCTTTCAACAGGCGGGGACAAATACTGCCATTCACCTCATTTTCCCTCCATTGGGTACAGGCACCAGCCCAAGTACTGAGGGATCAAAGCCGGAGCAGATACACACCTCTGTGAACGATGAACTTCGCTCTTCACTCTTTCTCCACCCTCCCTCCCTCCCCACTCCTTCCATCTGCCCTTCCAACCCTCACGCATTCAATCATCATGAACAATGTAGCCATTTCCCTTCGCGGTAGAGAAGGGGGGAAAAAGAAGAAAAAAAAAAAAAAAAGAAGAAGACAACGAACAAAGAACAAATCTCGACCTAAAAACTGGCTTCCTGGGCCTGGCTGTTTCCAGCTCGCATGGACGGACAAGTTATTTTGGCAGGTACAGCGATACAAGTGCTATCACGTGACAGAGACCTGGGATATCTGCAGATATGTGCTGCCTTGACTGCATCGATGTAGTCCAGGCTTGGTTCCCAACAACCCCCCCCCCCCCCCCCCCATCCCCGGTCTGTGTGGAAGTCTTTTGTCCACCAACTAAATTAATACCTGGTCCCAAGTAGAGCTTTCCGTGATCGTTATAAATGTCTCCTGCCAACTTGCAAGCCTTGCCGGTCTGAACACTAACGTTTTATAGCGAAAAATCAACTGATGGTTTCCTCCTTCGTGGTACTAGAATGAAACACACACACACACACAAACATACACGCACGTACGCACACACATACACACACGCACGCACGCACCTACACACACACACACACACACTGAACAGGGAACTTCCGTCGATTTCAGAATTCATTCGACCCGATTCTGTTTCTACCGTTCCCACAAATCCAAAGACACTCGTAGAGAGATGGCGGACGATGATAATGGAAGACCACGACGACGCCTTAGAAAAATCAGGAGAAGACGTTTAAAAGAGAAAAAGTGTGTGTGTGTGTGTGTGTGTGTGTGTGGGGTGTGTGTTGCTGTGGTGGATGAAATGAGCAGGGGACAAAAAGGAAAGAAAGAAAAAGAGAGAAAGACAAGCGCATGCCCACTGAGAGAGGGAGGCGGCAATGTTTACGTTTAATGTCTTCCAAACACCCCCCCCCCCCCCCCCCCCCCCCTGCCCGTGCCCGTGGGGATAGCGACAGGTTCACCAGAGGCCACACACCATGGAAGCCCCCTTCGCTTTCAACAGCAAAGCCGGCGCAGATTGGCCTGACCTACATGGAAGACCCCCAAAATACCCCCCTCCCCCCCTACTCCTCCTTCCCGCTCTCTGTCTCCTCCGAAGCGATCGTTCAAGTCCTCACAAAGGACGTCTCTCAGATTCAGGTTGGCATAGATGACGTTTCTTTTATTGAAAAGGGGTCAACTGAAATGTCCACAAAATCATCGAGGTTTCTGAAAGGAAAGTTCAGGACGAGTGAGGTTCTTCAAAGGGAATTTATCTCTTTGGAGAAAGGTGGTGTCTTAATAAAGGAATTTGTTAAAAAGTTTAAACAGATTAGGTTTCTGACA
>JADBJO010000113.1:683779-706279 GCA_016801955.1 Conus betulinus
ACATACAGGCGTGCGCGCGTGCACGCACACACACACACACACACAACAAAACACAAACACACACACACAAACACACACACACGTGCGCACAACACAACACACACACACACGCACGCACGCACGCACGCACACACACACACACAACACAACACAACACAACCACAAACACAACACACACACACACACACACACACACACGTGGACTGGATTGGGCCAGTTTGAACAAACAAAAAGACCGTGTCCCCGATGGAGTTTGCTGCGGGCTGTCACGGTGAGTGTAGTGAGAGAAAGGAGTTCACCCGCCGGTCCTCCGAGTGTTGGGGCCCCGCAGGACTCGACCTGCCCTACAGTCAACATTATCTTGATTCCGCCCCAGTGACTGGGCGGCATTGCGTTGTCTTCTCCGACAGGTGGCCTCCGCTCCTCCTCTCCTGTGGACTACCGGCGCTGAAGCTGCGAGAGGGGGTATGCTGGCTGTGGTTGGGGGTGGGGGTGGGGGTGGGGATGATGCTCTCGGAATGGGGCAGCGTTAGAAATGGGGCACGGAAAAAAAGCAAAGCAAAAGAACACAACATGACACCGTTCCACTCAACAAAGTACTAACCCCAAAGTAATGTGTTTTCTGTCACTTATTGTTTCTTTTTGTTATTCATCCTGTTTTCATTTTACCTCTCTCTCTCTCTCTCTGTAAGCGGAAGAAGGAAACTGAGGTAGAGACAGAGATACAATGCGTTTGCGCAGGTCGAGAGAGAGAGAGAGAGAGAGAGAGAGAGAGAGGAGAGAGAGAGAGAGAGAGAGAGAGAGAGAGAGTATTCATGCGCACAAGAACCGCACGCACGTGTGTGTGTGTGTGTGTGTGTGTGTGTGTGTGTGTGTGTGTATCTGTGTGTGTGTGTGTGTGTGTGTGTGTGTGTGTGTGTGTGTGTGAGAGAGAGAGAGAGAGAGAGAGAGAGAGAGAGAGAGAGAGAGAGTGCGCGCGTGTGCGTGTGTGTGTGGAACGCGCGACTCTGAGTGTGTGTGTGTGTGTGTGTGTGTGTGTGTGTGTGTGTGTGTGTGTGTGAGAGAGAGAGAGAGAGAGAGAGAGAGAGAGAGAGAGAGAGAGAGAGAGAGAGAGAGAGAGAGAGCACGCGCGCGCGCGAGAGACTTTGACGACATTGAAATCTGTCTGAATGTTCATAACTCCTTTATTCAACAAATTACTGACACAACCGCGAGATATCTTGACAGTAAGAACCACCAACAGAGACACAGGGAACACAGCGTTCCAACGAGGAGGGATGGCGGCGGGAAGGGGGGAGAGGGGAAAGAGGGGGATGGAGGCAGTGGACATACTCTCTCTCTCTCTCTCTCTCTCTCTCTCTCTCTCTGTGATGACATTGAAAGTTATTGTGAACGTCATGAACCATCTGCATTCAAAATGGCTTTTTTTTTTTTTCGAATGCGAACTCCTCCGATACAACAGACATAGGCCAGGAAGGAGGAAGAGGGGAAGAAGAGGATGAGGGGGAGGCGGAGGAGGAGGAGGAGGAGGAGGAGGCTGAAGGTGGAGGGAAGAGGAGGAGGAGGTGAAGGTGGAGGAGGAGGAGGAGGAAGAGGAGGAGGAGGAGGAGGAGGAGAAGGAAAACGACGACGATGACGACGAAGAAGAAGAGGGAACAAGAAGAAGAACAAGAAAAGAAAGAAGAGAAGAAGAGTAGGAGGATAGGGAGGAAGAGGAGGAGGAGGAGAAGAAGAAGAGAGAAGAAGAAGGAAGAAGAAGAAGAAAAACAAGACGGAAAAGAAGACGAAAAAGAAGAAGAGAAAGACTACCACCACCACCAGTATTAAGAAGAAAAAGAAAAGGTAGAAAAAGAAAAAGAAGAGGAGGAGAAGAGGAGAAGGAACAACGGGGGCTGGGGGAGGGGAAGACGAAAAAGGAGGGCGGGAGAGAGAGAGAGAGAGAGAGAGAGAGAGAGAGAGAGAGAGAGAGAGAGAGAGAGAGAGAGAGAGAGAGAGAGAATGGAAGCGGAAACAAAACAAACAAAAAAAATACACACACACACACACACACACACACAACACACACACACACACACACACACACAAAAGGATACCACCGGGACAACTCCCCTCCCATACACACACACTTAAACCACTAGTGACCCATCAAATGACCAGCCCCCTTCTGTTACACACACAGACTCGGCGCATGAGGCTAGACGCACGCGGTACTAACGACACACAGCGCCCTAATTTTTTTTTTTTTTTAATCGGCGGGGGAGGGATGGGGGAGAAGGGGGAGGGAGGTAGGGGGTGGGGGTTGGAGTGGCGGGTACAGAGGAATGGAAACATTAGACAGGCTAGGACAGGGACGAGAGAGAGGTTAGTCCGAGGTGCCAGTCGTCATTGTCAGCCAGAAAGGATGTGAACTGACCAGACGGAAAGTTATCCCCTCGGGGGTCTGCTGCCACAAATAACCGCTTGGACGACTACTGACTGAACAGATGCCCCCCCCCCCCCCCTCCTCCTCCCCCTCCCCCAACCCCTTTTCTGTCTTTTGTTGGTAACAGCCAACATGCCGTTTCGCCATTCCTAAGATGTTTTACCGGCTACAGCTTCACGAATTCCACGTTTCTGACCTCACGAATTTGGAGCGTGCGTGCCTGTGTTTTAGTTTCAGCTTAATTAGTGCCCGACCGTCCGCTTAGGGTCTTTTGTTCCGAGGAGGTTGTACTACCGACAGACATAACATGCAGTCACGTAATTATCTCCCCCACAGTAACTTATCCCCATGTATTCCGCCTAACATAAGCAAGCTGATGTACAGACCACCTCTAGGCAAATAAAACTCGGCCGTGCCTCGGGAATGGAGGGGATAAGGGGAGAGGAGGGGTGGGGGGGGGGGGGGTGGGGAGACAGCCAGTCTGTTTAATCTATCGTCCTCAGATTAAAAAGAGGAGGGAATGGGGGTGGGGGGTGGGGGGAACAAAATGAATGCTAGCACAGCGGAGCGACAAGCCGTACATGAAACGTTCTCGTCGGTAAATTGACATCGCAGAACTGACAGCTGGTGTCCCAGTTTGGCGCCCCCTATAGGTGGATTCTTTACTTCACAGTTCGTTCACTTTGGGTACCACTGGACTATTAAGGAAGAAAAGGAACGAGTTTGTAGCGCGTGAGTGTGGATGTGGATGGGGTGAGCGAGGGAGGTGGGGGAAGAGGGAGTTAGTGGGAGGAGGACGCTGTGATCGAGTGTATAGAAGACTGTTTCGTTACCAGCCAACCACAGAGTCTGGAAGCATCTGGCTTTGGTTCTGGATGTGGTGATAGTTCACTGCGCAGGGCAGATGTCCTCTGGCATCATGAGGAGAAAAGAAAACGGGCTGTGGGTACGAGGGAAAGGGATGGGTGAAGGCGGAAGAGCTCAACACTGATTCGCCGGATGCTACCAAGTGGACATGGAAACCATCTGGACCTGTGACGAGGACACGGATTCACCGGTATTTACCTTAGCTAGAAAACACACACACACACACACACACACACACACAGGGAGACACACAGACGCACGATCACATACACACACACACACACACACACACACACACACACACACACACACACACACACACACAAACACACAAATGCACGCGCGCGCGCACACCCCCACTTCTTCCAAATTCTTCCTTCCAACATGAACACTCAGGACAGCGCACACCTCTGCCAAGGTGGAAAAACATCCCTGATCGCCTCCCTTTGATCCGTTTCTGCACTAATATGTCAGTTTTGTCCTTGGCCCATAAGACATTTCCACAGCCAATTTTGTTTAATAAAAAAAACAAACAAACAAAAAAACAGTTCCGTAGCTGTTTGCATTTTCTGAACGGAAACAAACGAATAAGCGGGCACCCCGCAGAAAACACCTCCATGGCTGAGAAGTCGTGGGCAAGGTCTGTGCCTAAAAAACAACAACAACAACCCAACAAAAACACACAACGCCATCTACCGACTCACAGACTTGGAAGGGAACTTATTCTGACACGGCAGATACCTGCGCCCTCACGGGCCGATCTTCGGGACTCTCCAGAAATAGCAGCCGCCGCCCCAACTGCCACACATCAAAAGAACCCCAAAGAAAGGCTAGCGGACATGAAACCCACCATTCAGCCAAACTGTTTCCCCCTGTTTCCCTGGTGCTTTAGATCGATCCGCGCCAGCTGGCGGCGACCACGGGCGCGGGCAAAGAAGGAAAAAATAAGGGGAAGAGATGACTGTTGCCAGTTCTGTGAGGGGCAGACAGGCCGCGGCGCGCCGTCAATGGAGCAGGCAAACGGAGAGTTATCAGCCGTGCATATCTTCACATCAGCCAAGTACATCGTCGGCTTTGCACCTGGCCGCCTCCGAAGACTACCGGGCACGTGTGGCGTTTCCAGCCTCCCCGTCATGTCCAGTGCCCGGAGTGTGTCGCCCACATGGAGGGGGGACGGTGCGCTGGCTGGACTCTTGGGTCAGGGAGCGCCATAGCCTACAGCGGACCACGGGGTATTGTCAGGAGTGGAGCACTGTGTCTGAAAGACCTCAGTACTCCTCCACACGAGCGTAGGGAGCTTTTATCCACAAAGAACGCCGCTACAGAGGTCTGACACAAGGAACTGAAGCCCATAATCTCTCTCTCTCCGTAAGTCTCTCCCCCCCCCCCCCCCCATATATATATATATATATATATATATATATATATAACAATTAAAGTCCCCTGAAAATTTGGGATAACGAAGAGCTAACTTGCTCTTTTGTGCATTGTTTTCCCGCGTGTGTGTGTGTGTGTGTGTGTGTGTGTGTGTGTGTGTGTGTGTGTGTGTGTGTGTGTGTGTGTGTGTGTGTGTGATGGTGTAATTTGAGCTTTAACTGCAGACTTCTTATGCGGTCTCTCTCTCTCTCTCTCTCTCTCTCTCTCTCTCTTACATACTCGCAAACACACACATGAACAGAGAGGAAAGCGAGAAATTGAGAGAGAGAGACTGAGATGAGAGAGAGAGAGAGAGAGCGAGAGAGCGAGAGAGAGAGAGAGAGAGAGAGAGAGAGAGAGAGAGAGAAACAGACAGAGACAGGGACGGAGAGAGAGACGGAAGAGAAGAGAAGAAGAAGAGGAAAGGAAAGGAAAGGAGGAGGAGAGAGGAGGAGGAGGAGGAGGAGGAGGAGGAGAAGGAGGGAAAGGAGGAAAAGGAAGAAGAAGAAGAAGAAGAAGAAGAAGAAGAAGATGAAGAAGAAAAAAAACAAGAAAATAATAATGAAAAAGTGCACTACCGATAATACCAGTACTGCTACTGCTGCTACTACTATTTTCAACCACCACTGCTACCACTACCACGACTATTTTCCACAACTGATGACGATGATGAGAAGGAGAAGAGGAACACAACGCATCACCCATGACAACGACACGAGAAACAAAAAGCCATACGCACGTACGTTTCGCCCTCGTCTGCGGTTCCCTCACAGGGCTTGCTCTGCCAGCACTAGGAAATCAGAAGAGGACAGCGAGCTCCCCCATTCCAAAGACGGCTGGCCCTCTTCTTCCACACAAGTCTGCGAGCTAGGAGAACCTGTCTAATCCAAAGCATCATTCGCTGTGAAGGCGAGGGAACGGCCCCCAATGCACGCGCAATGACGTTAAGGCACGAATGCTCTCTCCTCTCTCTCTCTCTCTCTCTCTCTCTCTCTCTCTCTAAGAACGGCAGGAATGTTGATCGCCGAGAGAAAGGAAGAACCATTTCGGAGGAACAACTGGGGTCTGTGTGAAAACTTAAAAAAAAAAAAAAACAAAAAAAAAACCGGGGGATAAGCATCTCTATATATTCGTGGGGGCCAGACGCTGTGTGTGTGTGTGTGTGTGTGTGTGTGTGTGTGTGTGTGTGTGTGTGTGTGTGTGTAATCATAATGTTTATGTAAAATGTGTGTGTGTGTGTGTGTGTGTGTATGTATGTGTGTGAGTATATATATATATATATGTGTGTGTGTGTGTGTGTGTGTGTGGTGTGTGTGTGTGTGTGTGTGTGTGTGTGTGTGTGCGCGCGTGAGCGCGCGGGCGCGGGCGCGCTCGCATGTGTGTGTGCCTCCGTGATTTCCATCAATGTTTATGCAACAGTTGACTGAAACTACGCCGTTTGGGCAGCAAGGGGGAGCCAGCCTCTCTATGCACCCAGAGGGAAGGGACCAAAAAGAATGACGATTGTACTTTGAAGGAGCGGGACAGGGGGGAGGGCCACGATGGAGAGAACGGGAGGGGACTAGGGTGTGAGGGTAATGGGGACGGTGTATTTCCTTTTCTTCCTTCCTTTTGTTTTTTCTTTTTTCATTTCGATGGAAACAACAGCCGTCATCGTCAGCGACTGTTAACCAAGTCAACTGTCTTTTTTTCAAACTCAAACTAGCACAGAGAGAGAGAGAGAGAGAGAGAGAGAGAGAGAGAGAGAGAGAGAGAGGAGAGAGAGAGAGGGAGGGAGAGAGAGAGGTGGGGTGGGGGGGTGGGGGAATCTGTAATAAGCTTCAAGATGCCAGGGATGGGTGATCTCTCCAGGAATGGAGAAAACAATGTGGCCAGGCCTTTCGAGAAAATCTCTTTTCCCACCACGTCATCTTCGCCTCTGTCCCACATCGTTGTCATAATTATATTATCATCACCATCATCATCGTCATCACCATCATTATCACTGTCGTCGTCGTCGTCGTCACAATCAACAGCAAAAATGGCGGACTCTCTCTCTCTCACGCACACACACACATGCTTACACATGCGCGCGCTTACCACACACACACACACACACACACAACACACACACACACACACACACACACACACACACACACACACACACACACACACACACACACACACACAACGTCCGGGAACGCCTGCAGGCAGGCTGTTTTTTTTAACCTAGTCAATCATGAAGGTCACTGCACCGGGAGAAAACAACAAACTTGACCAACACATCTGGCTGCGAATTCAAACCACAAACACCCACCATTCCTCCTCCGCCTCAAAAAAACAAAACAAAACAAAACAAAAAAGCCTCCTTAGACAAATCTAAAGCATTAACAAAGATGTGTGATCAAAGTCAGCAGGTGATTCACTAGAATGCATAACATTTCAGAAACAAAAGGTTCTGAGGAAACGTCCCGGAACAAGGCAACAGGGGAAGCAAAACCGGATTTCCCGCCGTCTCATCTCCCGTGCCCCATCCTCCCCCCCCCCCTCCCCCCGCGCCCTTCCCTCCGCGTGCCTGTCCTCCTCCGACACCGTGCCCGCTGCACAGCGTCCCCCCCCCTTTCCCCATACTGACACAGCCACACCCATGACTAGGTCGCAGTCTAAGCACAGACAAGGGGCGAGCGTCAGCTCCACCTCTGACCGATCCCCCCTCCGTCTTCAAGAATTCCTGTCTGGAAGACGCACAATCCGTCCATCTGTCCGTCTGTCTGTCTCATATGAAAATAGAGCTTAAAATCCCCTACACATTTAGTCCTTTTCTCTGTCACGCCTTTAAGACTAGAGACGTATTGTGTTCGTTGCACAGTTTTATTCTGTATGGATGCTTAGGGAACTATACTCCGCATTTTTGTTTCGTTTTGTTTGGAAAAGTTTGAATATGTCACACTTCCACGGCCTGTATATCTATGAATACACCATTCTCATTTTCACTTCTCTCTCTCTCTCTCTCTCTCTCTCTCTCTCTCTCTCTCACTCTCTCTCTCTCTCCACCCACCCATCCAAATCAGAATCTGCTATTCCTTTGGAAAAATTAGAGACTAAGTCTGAATCCATTACTCACTTAAATAAACAACAACAGCGAAGAAGAAGAAGAAGAAGAAGAAGAAGAAGAAGAAGAAGAAGAAGAAAAGAAAAAGAAGAAGAGGAAGAAGAGAAGAAGAAGAAGAAGAAGAAGAACAAATGACACGTAGGCCTAATAAAACTGGTAAAACATGAAAAAGGTGTTGAGGAGGTGGAGGAGAAGGGGGGAGGGAGGCGGACCAGGTGTATAATAATAGCATGTACATAACAGGTGTCGGTGGTGCTGTTCATCTGCCAGATTTGGGGGGACACCATGCGCGCGGCTCGCATTCCATTGCTGTGAATGGCGCCAGTCCGCAAGTCCGTGCCAACAACCTCACCACCACAGCACTCAGAACACGGCTTCAAGTCGTCGGATTATATATATATATATATATATATATATATATATATATATATATATATATAAAATAAATTCCAAGGATAAGTAACCGACCACCATTCCAGCAACTTGCACAGCGGCTTGATGTTGATATGACTGCAAGAAATATTGAATTATAAACAAACATACATACGTGTGTATACACACACACATATATACAGAACACACACACACATACATATATATATATATATATATATGAATGCTTATCTCCCATTATTTCTTCAATCTAAGACATAAGAGCAAGCTTTGTTTATAATTGAATATATATATATATATATATATATATATATATATATATAGAGAGAGAGAGAGAGAGAGAGAGAGAGAGAGAGAGAGAAAGAAAAAGAGACAAAAGAAAGAAAAACACAAAAAGCTGGATTTCGTTTCCAAATATTTTCGAGGTCTTGCGACCTCTTCCTCAGACCTAGGACCTTGTAAAATTGTATATATGTAAAATTGAATATATATATATATATCCCAGTGTGTGTGTTAGAGAGAGAGAGAGAGAGAGAGAGAGAGAGAGAGGAGAGAGATAGAGAGAGTGTGTGTGTGTGTGTGTGTCTGCGCGCGCGCGCGTGCGCGCCAGCATGTGGTCAAGCGTGTGCACCCGCAAATGTATATTAAAGTGTTTTGTACCCTGGCATGCGTGTACCGCAAGATTGTTTTGAGACAAATCGGTGCACAATGCACTTGTCCAAACAATTTTTTCTCTAAGTTACTCTCTCTCTCTCTCTTTAGTGATACACCCTGTGCCTCTTCCTCCTCCACCCACCTCCCGCCTACCCCTGCCTCTCCCCCTCCCAGACCAAGTGGTGGGTGTCTCTAATTATAAACCAGGATTTGGGGAGAAAGGGGGGGGGGGGGGGGGGGGGGCGGGAGGAGGAGGAGAGGAGGACATTAAGCAGGTGCGCTCGACGAGCAATCCCCTCTTAAAACCTGTACTCTCTCCCTCCCCCCCCCCCCCCCCCCCCCCCCCCCACTCCCCAGGCTCCTCCCATACCTTCTCAAATCGGCCGACGGGCATCTAATTTAAGACGTCTGTGTTTTCGCCCTTTGGCGTTGACGTTGCAGTGGGCACACACGCCTGGTTAGCCCCTGTGGTCAATTAGCAACGACAAGGCGCTCAGCTGCTTTGACTCTCACTTCTCTCTCTCTCTCTCTTTAAGAAATCAGTGGGTGAACCAAAATTTTTGGGAGGGAGGGGAAGAGAGAGAAAGAGAGAGAGAGGGTGGGTGAAAGGCAGAGAGAGAAAGAGAGAGAGAGAGAGAGGGAGGAGGAAGAGACGGAGAGGAAAAGAGAGAGAGAGAGAGGAGAAAGGGGGGGATGAAAAGGCAGAGAGAGAAGAGAGAGAGAGAGAGAGAGAGAGGAGAGACAGACAGAGATAGAGGAGAGAGAGAGACAAGAGGAAAAAGGACAAGAGAGAGAGAGAGAAAGAAAAAAAAAAGTAAAATGAGTGAGGGAAAAGAGGAATAGAGGTGTAGGAGATTGAGAGAGAGAGAGAGGAGAAGAGAGAGAGAGAGAAGAGAGAGAGAGAGACAGAGAGAGAGAGAGAGAGAGATAGAGACAGGAGAGAGAGACAGAGAGAGAGGAGAGGAGGAGAGAGAGAGAGAACAGAGAGATAGAGAGAAAGAGAGAGAGAGACAGAGAGAGAGACCCGAGAGAGAGAGAGAGACGGAGAGAGAGAGAGGACCGTTCGACTGTAAGAGAGAGAGAGACAGAGCGAGAGAGAGACAAGAGAGAGAGAGACGTGGACAGGAGAACCAGAGAGGAGAAACAGAGAGAGAGACAGAGAGAGAGAGAGAGACAGACAGAGAGAGAGACAGAGAGAGAGACTGAGAGAGACAGAGAGAGAGAGAGAGAGAAGAGAGAGAGAGAGAGACAGACAGAGAAGTCTAAGAGACCGAGAGCAGAGAGAGAGAGAGAGAGTTTCGACAGACAGACAGGCAGAGAGGACAGCGTGACTTTACAGTGTGGGACAGGAAAGGCTGATGGGGGGGAATGGGGGGGGGGTGAAGCAGCCGATTCCAGTTTCAAAACAGGAATTGTCTACAACGAACCGTTCCGACTGTAAACCCTTTCAGTTTCAGACAGGAATTGTCTACAACGAACCGTTCGACTGTAAACCCTTTCAGTTTCAGACAGGAATGGCCTGTAACGAACCGTTCCGACTGTACACCCTTTCAGTTTCAGACAGGAATTGTCTACAACGAACCGTTCCGATTGTAAACCCTTTCAGTTTCAGACAGGAATTGTCTGTAACGAACCGTTCCGACTGTAACCCCTTTCAGTTTCAGACAGGAATGGTCTACAACGAACCGTTCCGACTATAAACCCTTTCAGTTTCGGACAGGAATTGTCTGCAACGAACCGTTCCGACTGTAAACCCTTTCAGTTTCAGACAGGAATTGTCTGTAACGAACCGTTCCGACTGTAAACACCCTTTCAGTTTCAGACAGGAATGGCCTGTAACGAACCGTTTCCGACTGTGTACACCCTTTCAGTTTTCAGACAGGAATTGTCTACAACGAACCGTTCCGATTGTAAACCCTTTCAGTTTCAGACAGGAATTGTCTGTAACGAACCGTTCCGACTGTAAACCCTTTCAGTTTCAGACAGGAATGGTCTACAACGAACCGTTCCGACTATAAACCCTTTCAGTTTCGGACAGGAATTGTCTGCAACGAACCGTTCCGACTGTAAACCCTTTCAGTTTCAGACAGGAATTGTCTGTAACGAACCGTTCCGACTGTAAAACCCTTTCAGTTTCAGACAGGAATGGTCTGTAACGAACCGTTCCGACTGTAAACCCTTTCAGTTTCAGACAGGAATGGTCTACAACGTACCGTTCCGACTGTAAACCCTTTCAGTTGCAGACAGTAATGGTCTGTAACGAACCGTTTCGATTGTAAACCCTTTCAGTTTCAGAGAGGAATGGTCTACAACGAACCGTTCCGACTGTACACCCTTTCAGTTTCAGACAGGAATGGTCTGTAACGAACCGTTCCGATTGTAAACCCTTTCAGTTTCAGAGAGGAATTGTCTACAACGAACCGTTCCGACTGTAAACCTTTCAGTTTCAGATAGGAATTGCAAACAGCGAACCGTTCCGACTGTAAACCCTTTCAGATTCAGACAGGAATGGTCTACAACGAACCGTTCCGACTGTAAACCCTTTCAGTTGCAGACAGGAATTGCCCTGTAACGAACCGTTCCAACTGTAAGCCCCTTTCTCTCTCTCTCAAGTTGACAAATCACGTACAGTTTTTCTGTTCCAACGACGGATCCCCCTCAATCCCTTGACTAATGCCCTGTCGCAAGATAAGATAAGATAATGTTGCTTATAGCCCAGCCGACCGCAAAGGGCCATATCAGGGCTGTCACCACGTTAAAATCAACTCACAGGTGCCCTGTCGCAAGGGAAGGCAGTCTTTGAAGTCTACCGATGCACATACTCCGTTCTTTTCATAACCGATGACCAAAACGCATGTTTCCTATCATCCCCCCCCCCCCCCCCCCACCTCTCCCTTCTTTTTCAATACTTCTTTACCATCTCTGACCTTTTCCGATTCCTTCCTGCCTGGGACAAAATGCACACCAATGAACAAATGCGAAATGTACACACACACACACACACACACACACACACACACACACACACACACACACACACACACACACCACACACACACAACATGCGTGCGCGATGGTAGCAGTGTATGTAATTTCATGTATGTAAACCTCCCCTGGTTTTTTCTTTTCACTTTAGAAACCGACCCAATGAACACAAGCAACAGCAACAACCACCGCAAAACATTGTGTTCTCTCTTGGTCTGTCTTGATTGCTATCTTTCAAGAGGTGGTGTGTGTGTGTGTGTTGTGTGTGTGTGTGTGTGTGTGTGTGTGTGTGTGTGTGTGTGTGTGTGAGGAGAGAGAGAGAGAGAGAGAGAGGGAGGGAGGGAGAGAGGGAGGATGGGGTGAAGTGAATTCATAGCACATATTTCAATATTTGAATTCCTTTCAATGTCAGTGACAGATTCCCTGATGAGTGCATTCTCCCCACATCGCGGATCACAAGTAAACAAACAAAACTGCAACTCGCCCTCAACGTACTTGTGTCTTTGGACTCTTGAGGCTTCTCTCACAACAGTTTAAATCGGAGTCTGTTAAGGTGTCAAGTTGACGCTCTACGCCACCAATCAGAGCAGCGCTCAATTAACCAAGAGACACTACTCTTCTTTACGGCGGTGCTAAAGAAGAAGTGTGCCGAAACCCTGACAAGTTCGATCACACCTTTCAATGACGAAGGACTAGTCCCGGCTACTATCATCCCGGGCGACACACTTCCCCTGAAAGGAAAACGCGTGACCATGGTGAGAAAAAACAACAAACAAACAGCTCTGCTGCCTGTTAGCGAGTGCACTGCGAAATGGATGGCAAGCATCAGTCCCGTCTCCAGGAGAGCTCACGACTCATGCAGCGAACATCGTGAACTACAATGCATTTCAGAAAGTTGCTGGCCTCCTCTTGATTCTGACGTTTACGGCCCGTCCATGACGGCACCCAGGCTGGTTTAAAAAAAAAAAAAATCTAACACGTGCGAGATTCAACCCACGGGCCCCCGGTATTCTAGCACAACTGTATTATCCACAAAGCCAGCATTCCAAGACAAACTTTTTAAAGTAATCTGCCTTAAATTTGGGAAAATCCGTGCCAGACCGAGTTTACCCCCCCCCCCCCCCCCCCCCCCCCCCCCCCCCCCCCCCCCCCCCCCCCCACTCCCCTCGCTACTCTCTCTCTTCCTTCGGCAAATGAGCGTCGTGTGCGTCGTGCCAGAGAAAGCGGCGGAGTTTCCCTGGTGCAGCTATTTGAAGTTGAAGGAGGGCCCCAATCTTACCGCTGAGAATAAACGAGGGAATAAAAAACAGGGTCGTGTTCTTTTTCAGCTGACAGTACGAAGAGCAGGGGCATTGGGAGTGGAAAACTAATACACGCAGAAGACAGACGCACAAATTGCCCGCCTGATCTCTTTGCTAACGCTCTCTCCCGCCGGCCCGGCCTGGGGAAGCGTCAACCCTCCCTGCCGTTTCTCAAGATTTCTCACGTCGCCATACACCTTCGGTCTGGGAAACGGGTCCTCTCAAGTCTTGTTCTGTCTGTGTTCTTCTTCTCCGCTAACCCTCCCCTTAGGGCGCCACACTGAAGAACAATTCCCCTTCTGCCTCTGACGTTCTGCTCTGCAGCTGACAGCCAGGTAATTTAGTACGACCTACCGCATGTTGGAAGACAACCAACTACTTTGGGAAACGGGTAAGGCTGGTAGCGCCAGGTTCCACTTGGCCAAGACACACCACTTGAACGATGGCTCAGTCCTCTTGCTAACAGGGCGTTAACGTCACCATTCACCGCGGATTTCGAGGGCGACTGAGCAAAGGGTACTGGACCTACACTGTGCTAACCAACCTCAATCGTTTCAAGGCCCGGGTGGTTAAAGCATCGTCCGAGTCCGGCCGTTAGTTGTCGAGGATTCCAGACCCTCATGCCGCCCGGCGACGTTAAAATGGGCAGTTTTGGCTGCCCCTCTTAGTGGTGTGTGTGTGTGTGTGTGTGTGTGTGTGTGTGTTGTGTGTGTGTGTGTGTGTGTGTGTTGTCGATGTGGTGGTGTTAGTGTCGTGTCAGAAAGGGGTGGGTGGGGTGACGTTATCCCGATCTCCTTCATGATCTACATTTAGTGTGGACATTAAACTATAAATAATTAACCAACCTGAGCACACAGCAGCTGAAACAGACATCTTTCGGGAGATTCACTCTCTCTCTGTCTGTCTCTGTCTTCCTGTATCCGTGTGTGTGTGTGTGTGTGTGTGTGTGTGTGTGTGTGTGTGTGTGTGTGTGTGTGTGTGTGTGTGTGTGTGTGTATGCGTGCATGTACGTGTTTGTCTATGTATGTGTGAATGCATGCATGCATGCACGAGCGCACGCTCGCTTCTGGTGGGTGTATTTATGTATATATATGGAAGTATGTGCATGCTTCTATGTGTGTATGCATGCATGTATGTATGCGTGCACACATGCCTGCAAGCATTTTCATATTTGTTATGTACGTATGCGAATGACTATGAGCGCGTTTGTGGCTTCCAGGAGAGAGAGAGAGAGAGAGAGAGAGAGAGAGAGAGAGAGAGAGAGAGAGAGAGAGAGAGAGAGAGAGAGAGAGAGAGAGAGAGAGAGACAGAGAGAGAGAGAGAGAGACAGAGAGACACAGAGACAGAGAGACGGACAGAGAGAGAGAGAGACAGAGGAGAGAGAGAGAGAGAGAGAGAGAGAGAGAGAGAGAGAGAGAGAGAGGCAAGCAAGCAGAGACAGAAGAGCTGTATTTTAAAGTCAGCATTCGCCACCTTAAAAAAATAAAGACAACAACAGTAATAAAAAAACCAACCAGACAAAAAGAAACAAATTAAGTCTGGAAGTAACCCCTCCCCCCCCCCCATCCCCCCCCTCCCCCCCTCAGCAGCTGTTGAGGCGGCCGACACCCCCACCACTGTCACTTGGCTGTATCAGGCAGCCCAAGGACTGGGCACCTCGGCCTTCAGCACCTAGGACAAGAACAGGAGCGGCAGCACGGACACAAGCGGGTGGTGAAAAGAGAGAGAGAGAGAGAGAGAGAGAGAGAGAGAGAGAGAGAGAGAGAGAGAGAGAGATGAGAGAGAGAGAGAGAGAGAGAGAGAGAGAGAGAGAGAGAGAGAATGAGAGAGGGGGAAGCGGGGAGAAAAGGGGGAAGTAAAAGGGAGAGGAGAGTTAGAAGAGGTGGGAAAAGGGGGAAGGGGGAAACCTGAGAATCACACCCCCCCCCCCCCCCCCCCCCCGAGAGCCACAATCCAAGGAAGACGAGGACGGGAAGGAGGGGGAGGGGGAAGGGGGGGAGGCGCCGGGGCCAGCACCCACTCGGCGATGACACGTGTGGCTCATTTAAAGCGAAGCCAGCTTACATGATGGATTGAGACAGATTGATGCCGCCGGACAAAGGGCCTAACGAGGCGAGCGCCAGCAGCCCGGGCCAGTGTCGTCGCGCGGGAGACGCGCTGTATTTACTGGCCAAGAAATAAACAACTCCGCCTCCTCTTTGCCCCCCCGGGAGACACCTTCCCCTCGCAGGTGACACCTTCCCACACGTGACTGCGTGGAGGCCCGGTGCATGAGGAGCGCTAAGCCGGCGTCCACAACAACACCCGACGGGTCAGCGCGTCCCGCTCCCCCCCCACTGCCCGCACCAACCAATCTCCGGATGCAGCTATTCTTAGGATGCGGGGGAGTGGAAGGGGGGGGGGGGAGGTTGGTAATGCCGGTGCATCATTACAAAAGATGTTCTTTTCGAATTCTGGTCCTTAAAGAAAACATTCATGTCGTCTGCATTGTGGACGAAGTGGACTGTGAAACGAAAAGAAGATGAATCATAGACCGAGTTGTTCACACTTTGCCTTGTTTTCGCATCTCATTTTTTTTTTTTGTTGTTTTTTTTTTGGATTACGTATCTGTCGCGTTATGCGATTCCTCGAATTCCGTAAACGCTCTCAGCGATTAGTTCCCGTAACAAGCGAAGAATATCTGTGGTACTTTCCGAGGAGCAGTGATCAGTCTGTGGTTCTTTAAAGCAAGGTTTTGACGTTGCCGTCAACACCAATACCAACACGGACGCTGGGCTCAGCACTCAGCAGACGCTCAATCTGCAAAGAGATTTGTCGTGATGTCCCAAACCCCAGCCCTATCGCGATGGTCAGATGTAGCCCTGATAAACGAGGCCTCGATGTTGACAGACACCTGCAGCTGCACATGCATGAACTGCTACATTCCTACGCTCCTTCAACTCCACTGATGATGTGTGACTGCACGCCTTTCAGCTTAGCCCACTGCCATGCCTGCACTTCAATGCACGGACTGCTCAGCGCATTCTGAATTCCTAAATACACGGCATGATCCTATTTACTGTTGAGAGTCAGCGACAGCACACGCCATTTTGTCGAAGAAACGGAAGACGTAACCCTGCAAAACTTTACATCCAGGAGAAGGTAACTCTAACGCCTCGAAGATTCTGATGTTTCAAAACTCTCCTTTCTACAGTGCAAACAGGTTTTGAAATCGTATATACCTTGGGTGGCTTTACACACTAGACTGGTGGCTTTCAGTCTGTCAAATTGCAAAGTGCGTGGGAGGTCCTCTTTTTAGACAAGTATGAAAGCCGACGTCTGTACCAGAATCGCGGAACAGAACAGAACATCCGGCCTCTTGGGGGTCGAAACCCAAGGATATCGCTGAGCAATCATGTTTGAGGAAGGGGCGGGGGGTCTTCCGACAGCGAGCTCACTCTGCAAGGCGTTCGGCTGTAGTTTGGGAGAACATCATGACATTCGTTGGTCCCATCACAGTGCGTCCGCTGTTCAGATGCCTTGCCAGACACTTACAATCTGGGATCTGGGATCAGCAAGCACTCTCCAGTCAGCTCAACTCTGAGCTATCCTCTTCGCTTCTATTTAGTTAGCTCCCTTCTTCCTTAACTCGGCTTCGGTTCTATTCCCTGTACCCTGTGAACTGGTTTGGGACTAAAAGGCCTGCCGAGGAGGTATGGGTCCGTTTAAGGCAAATTTAAAAAGCGCTGGACAAGTGCGAGGAGGGATACTTAGTACCAGCCTTGGTGCCTAACTTCGTCATTTCTCTAGTTTTCTATGTTTGGGATGCGATGATCGGTTTTAAAGTCTTTGCCATTTAACCATTCTTCGTGTCTCAAAGAAAACGCGTGCGCGCGTGTGTGTGTGTGTGTGTGTGTGTGTGTGTGTGTGTGTGTGTGTGTGTGTGTGTGTGTGTGTGTGTGTGTGTGTGTGTGTGCGTGTGCGTGAATTTTCTATTTTTCGAACTCCATCCTAACAGAGACACCAACATCTCCAAAAGGAACAACAACATAACCCGGCGTCTGGGGGACCACTTCTGGTGACCTGGACAGGTGCCCCCCTTGACCCGGGTGGGTCGCACACTTGTGGCTCCGGCCATAGCCCCATGTGTCATCCCGGCGAGTGGCTGTCCGCGTTCATGCCTGACCACAACATCAGCTAACCATGCAGGCAGGCCCCGGGGGACGTGTTTAAAACACGACCAACTCACCCAGCTCTAATGTACCTTTCGCCTATTAAGGCCGTACCAAACTTTCGCTTTGCGATGCTACAATGCGCGCTGAACACCGGCGGCAGAGCAGAAACGAGTGTTTGACGGAAAAGGAAGCGCCTCTGCGTGTGTGTGTGTGTGTGTGTGTGTGTGTGTGTGTGTGTGTGTGTGTGTGTGCGCGTGCTGGGAAAGGTTGTGTGTGTGGTGGGGAGGTGTGTGTGTGTGTGTGTGTGTGTGTGTGTGTGTGTGTGAGAGAGAGAGAGAGAGAGAGAGAGTGTGTGTGTGTGTGTATGCGCGCGCATATTTATGTACCTGTGTGTGTGCGTGTGTGTGTGTGCGTGCTGCGTGCGAGTGTGTGTGTGTGTGTGTGTGTGTGTGTGTGTGTGTGTGTGTGTGAGCGCAACAGCCCTAGAAAAATAAAAATGTAAAATGAGAACCGTCGAGGGGGAAATGAATTAGTGTGGAATTTCAGGCCGGAGCTGACGAACCCTGTTTGTACAAGAATTAACTCAGTGGTTTGGAAATTTACTGTCCCTGCAGCTTTCTATGTACTATGTAAAGCCGGACAGAAGAATCTCCGTACTCCGTCCCCCTCCCCCCCCCCCCCCCCCCCCCCAAAAAAAAGCTTCACAGGCGGTATGTGGATATCTGATTTTAAAGATCTGGCCCATGTCTCGTTGCGATGGTTTGCACTTTGTCTTGGGCACTACGGGAATAGGAACAGCAGGAGGGAGGGGTGCATACCAAGTCTGGCATCGCTAGACTGAATAAAACAGGAAGTTATCACAGCTATCGGTGCGGGGGGGGGGGGGGGGGGGGGGGGGGGGGGGGGGGGAACAAGACGATATCTTGTTCGTGCCAGACGTTCAAAGTTCTGTAGGTTGTATCCTGCATCAAACGGAGCTAGTTCAGGCACTGATCAGCTTCAGTCGGCAGGATCTCCTAACATGAGTAACCTCACGGCAACCTGGTAGAGAGAGACACCTTCCTTGGAGCTGCTGAAGGCGAAGAACTAGAGGAGGCGAATGCCTGACCACGGCATCTTGGGAACATGGGTAGAAGAAGAAGTCTTGGGGAGCTCATGGACATGACGTAACACTTTCTGGGTCAACTCCAAAAAAAAAGTGCACATACAGCTGTTTTGTAAGAACATTCATGTTGTGCACTTACTGTTTTGCTGACGTCCGCTTGTCTTCTTAGGGAACACCAACACTCCAAGATGACGACTCCAGCCTTATCGGTATTTCCTTCCTATTCCTGCAACACAGATGCCAAGTGATCAGTTCGTTTGTCTAAGAAAACGATGGTGGACTTTTACTGACATCCTTCACTCTCGGTTGGTAAAACTTTGCCTCAAAAGCAACAACAACTACAACGCACGGGATTCATGGACCACGTATCCTAAATCACCTTGAAGTCGTGTTCCATCCAGCGAGACAAGACAATGAACACACACACACACACACACACTCACCCATACACACACGTACGCACGCATACGCGCGCACACACACACACACATACACACACACACCCTAGTCTAGTTAACACTCGTTAGATTTCAGAAAAAAGAAATCCCAAGCTGGATCCACCTTTAGCCCAGATCTGCGCCAAGGACCACAGCAAAGTGTCACGTGCTCGTCCTAGGGCTACACTTCGCCTTCCCTCCAAATTTCACTATAATCGCCTGAGGGCACTTTTTCCCACAATCTCAGTGAACGGATGCTGGATCCGTCCTCAGATCCGGATAACGGATCCACACAACAATGTAACGGCTTATTTCTTGGCCCACGGTCGAACCTAACGGGCGAGGGTGAAAATGATGGATCAACAATGAAAACGGCTAAAGACTGGGGGGGGGGGGGGGGGGGGGGGGGGGGGGGGGGGGGGGGGGGGGGGGGGGGGGGGGGGGGGGGGGGGGGGGGGGGGGGGGACAAACTCTGCCCCCTCCCTCCAGAACTGAAGACATCAACCAAATCGATCAGTCAATTCTTCCCTTCTGCTCCTCGTCAGTGCTGCACCGAGGCAGCTCAGAAAAACAACCGCTTGTAGACAGCTGACCCTGTAAACGACCCTGTGAAAATAACAGGCAGACCCGCCCTGCTGTTTCCACGTTAGCTTGACGTCAGACACACACACACACACACACACACACACACACACACACACAAGACCCGATCGAGAAAAAAGAGTATATCCTTTGCAGTACAGCTTAAACAGGGACACTGGAAAAAAAATCATCGCCGTCTACGATGCACCATCAACATTTTGCCAACTCATCACACACTCTTCCCCTCAGCCCGTTCACCCTTCCGCTCCCACTCTTTTCTTCCACACCCAACTATGACCTCAATGCAACGTGTTTTTTCTGGGCTACCATATGGACCTATCAGCTACATCGGTACCTAAGACACATACGCGCGCATGCGCACACACATACACAAACACACACAGGGGCAGAGAGAGAGAGAGAGAGAGAGAGAGAGAGCAATAACATGAGCAGCTGGTCAATCCCTAGACACAGTGGGGGTGACCCAGCGTTTTGCCAGTTGCAATATCTGACCAGCTCAACTCGGCCTGCACGGCATTCTACAGCGCCATGCGTACACATAATGCCCAGTCTCTATCTATAACGTCCCACCACCGTGCCCCCCCCCCCCTCCCCCCATTCACCTGCCCCCGCGGAGCACCAGCCCTATAACACTGGGGGGAGAGCAATCATTACCTACTTACTCAAATCAATATTGACCCTCCCAGCGCTCGTTACCAGCTGAAGGTCTGGACACTCCCACATCGTGCCACACATACCGGGCGGCGTCAGACTTGGGGTCTGATTCCAGCTACTGGTCCCCCTCCGCCCTCTGTGGCAAGACCTCGACCCTCCCTTCACACTGGGCGAGGCACGATTGGGGGGGGGGGGGGGGGGGGCTCGGGGGTGCTGTTGGGGGGGGGGGGGGCGAGGCTAGGGTGGGGGGAGGCGGAGCTTTTTGAACAGGCCAGACAAGGCTTGCGCGTCAATACCGGCGGATTTAGACGGAGAGAGAGCGAGCGAACAGAAAGGTCTAAATAGATCTTCTGGAACTAGTGGCTTAGCCCCACTCTTCACAATCGTTTCAGTTTCAGGTTCTCTCTCCCTCCATCTCTCTCTCTCTCTCTCTGTCTTTGATGAAAATAATAATATTGACAAAAACAACAGTGAGCAGAAAAAGAAGACAGTTTTCAACTGAACTCAGAAAGTACCTGCGTGGACGCACAGAACGACGACCGAGCTGGCCTCTTAATGGAGAGAAACTGCGGATTTAATCAACGATATCTATACTTGGCAACCAGTTACATTCAAACTGCGTTTTTTTTTCCCGAAAGAGTTTGATTGTTGAATTTGCAATACCGTTGAAGTTAAATAAAAAAGAAAAATAAGGCACCACACGACAATCAGTCCAATTCAAACCACCACAGGACAGTCAAAGCATGTGTTCAGGGGTTTGTTCTTTGGCGCTAATTTCAAAACGAGCAAAAAAGAAGACTTCGTAACTGTGCACGCGGCATAAGCGGAGGCCTCTGCACGAGCACAAGCCTGTGAAGCAGCCTGGACTGAAACCATCCCTGCCGCACATCGCCACCATTCTTACAACAATCAGGAAAAAAAAAACCGACTTTCCAGTTCTGATTGTGATACCGATCTTATTTCAGTGTTTTACTCAAACGAACATGCAGGACTCTTTCTCGGGAGTCCTCACATCATGAACAAAAAGTCATATGCTGACAAAGAAATACCCCGAACACAGCTGTCTGTAAAGTACCTGCAGCTCATTTTACAAACAGCTGAATAATCACCATCCTTATTGAAATCTGCTGAAGACGATCGCCTTTCCACTTCATTTACGACTCTCCATGGGAAAAAAAATGGAAAAAAAAAAAAAAGCAAGATACAACACAATGAAGCTACAACAAAGCTCCGCTTTACGTGAGCTCTTCTAGCCCTGACTCCACCTCTCTGCGTTCTCCTCAGCCTCAGCGAAGCCGGTTCACTTCACTGGTTTTATAACCGTTTCTCAAACAATGAGAAACCGAGTTAGACTAGTTCAACCAATGGAATCACTAATCACATACACACCACACACACCACAAGGACTCACACCAACAACAATGAAAATCCAACCAACGAGTCTCCGAGTTATTTTGGTTCAACCAATGGAATTACCAGTGCAGCCCTAAACATACAAAACGAAGAGCTGCGCACCATGTATTTAAATGCATAACATCTGATTGTAATTCACGGTCGATTCCACGGAATTATCCATTGTACCAACAGCCCGGCCCTCCCCACAAGCCAGAACTTAAATTAATGCTTCAAGTGTTTACTTCGACTACTGGCCAACACGGGGCAAACGATCTGACAGGTTGAAGCCATCCCGAAGCGTACACCTTGCAGGCTCTGTAAGCGTGAACGGTCATCGTGACCTAACTGCAGACTGATGGTCACGCGTCGACATCCAGCCCTAACTGCCTCTCCTTAAAGTCCACTGGAGAACCCTGGAGGTGAGAGAGACGCCTTCCTCGCCAAGGACGGTCAGTTCGGTACCGGTTTGTTACTAAGCCTCTGGATAAGCGAACTGTCTTCCCACTGACTCTTCCTCCTTCATCATCTACCTCGGGGTTCCCCCCCAACAGGTGGTACAGGAGTTCGCACATACTCGAAGGACCTGAGGAGGAAGCTAATCTCCGCAGCAGCCAAATTGCCCCGACTTTGCTTGAAGGACTGGAGAAGATTCGGCTGACTCCTCACAAGGGGGTCACACGACTGGAGACAGCCGAAGGCATTCCTGAAAGTCGAAGAGGAAAGCACCTGTCAAAACTCGCCCCACTCCTCTCTCCCTCCGCCCCCTCTCTAACGACCCCTCCCTCCCTCTACTCAGCGCCCCTCGAACTGCTAGCCCCGTTCTGGTTTCTCTACGTTTGGGTGAAAGAGAAAGGCGAGACGTGAGACCTTTTCACGCCAGTACATCGGCAGAGCCAATCTCACTGAGGATGATCGTATCGTCTTCACAGAGTATTGCAGAAGTGTTGGTATCTCACTCAACTCGCAAGCCGAAGTGGCATACACACAACTGATTGCATACTAGAGTAATGTGTCTGTCTG
>JADBJO010000113.1:711279-718779 GCA_016801955.1 Conus betulinus
GTGTGTATGTACGCGTGCGTGTGCGTGCATGCGCGCTCTATGGATGGCATAGGAGACTTGACAGGACTATCTTACATGCCTGTCTTCAAAGATGCAGTCCGGAAAAAACACCACGGAGACTAATTACTGTAATGCCTCTATCCCTGACTGAGACCTCAAACTGCTTTACAAACACACGACAACACATCGCTGTACAAGACTTCACTACTTACCTCCTTCACTCATTGCTCCACTGCCTGAGGCTTGTATTATATTTGCTGTCCACGCTAAACTGCTGCGATATGCTGGTTCTTGAGGAAAGAGTTTTTGTTTCCGAGGTACAGTAACACAGTCAACTTGCTGGTCTTTTCATTCTCCACCCCCCAACCCCCCTCTCTCTCCAACTACTACCCTCTCCCCCTTCCTCCACTCACCCAGAGAGGGTCTCTCCCACCTCCATCCGATCTGATCTACAGCATATGCTGTATGACAACGATCCCGGGGGCTGGAAACTGGCCCGACACCCCGCGGAAAACCCTAACTTAGCGGCGAAACCCTCTCCTACAGGCGATGACGCCCTAGCGGTTACCGCTGGCCGCCGCCGCCGCCCCCGAGGGCCATAGCTCTCTGGGACGATTAGGAGGTGATTTGTCGGTCTTGGGCTTGTCTGTCTGTGTACCCACCCGTGTGCATGGCCAGTGTGTGTGTGTGTGTGTGTGTGTGTGTGTGTGTTTTGCATATTGTTGGAGAGCGCGCGTGTGTGTGCGCGATCATGTGTGTGTGTGTGTGTGTGTGTGTGTGTGAGAGAGAGAGAGAGAGAGAGAGAGAGAGAGAGAGAGAGAGAGAGAGAGAGAGAGAGAGAGAGCGAGCGTCAGACAGAGACGGAGACGGAGACGGACCGAGACCCAGAAGACAGACGCACGGGCAAACGGAGCTCCAGGCAGAAGGACGGAGGTGCACCGAGTTGACGACAGAGCGGCGGCCTGCGCTCAGCGCCCTGTCCAGTGACCGACCCAACGACCTTCGCCCGCCCGCCCGGCCCCTCACTCACCCTGAGGGCCACCCAGTGGCGCCGACGCCGGCTCTCGAGGACCCTTGGTCCACACGTCACTCCCGCCCCGAAGGCCGCTCCTTCTTCTCACGTCTGTCGTCGTCCTTCTCGCTTCCGTCCTCCGTCTCTGCACGCGGCTGTTATCAGTGTTCTCGCTTCTGTCGTCATCTTTCTCACGTCTGGTATCAGTGTTCTCGCTTCCTGTCGTCATCTTTCTCGCTTCTGTCGTCATGTCTCTCACGTTTGTTGTCATCTTTCTCACGTCTGTCGTCATCTTTCTCACGTCTGTCGTCATCTCTCTCACGTCTGTCGTCATCTTTCTCACGTCTGTTATCTTTCTCACGTCTGTCGTCATCTTTCTCACGTCTGTTGTCATCTTTCTCACGTCTGTCGTCAGTTTTCTCGCTTTTGTCGTCATCTTTCTCGTTTCCGTCGTCATCTTTCTCACATCTGTTGTTAGTTTTCTCGTTTCTGTCGTCATCTTTCTCACGTCTGTCGTCAGTTTTCTCGCTTTTGTCGTCATCTTTCTCACTTCTGTCGTCCTCTCTCTCACGTCTGTTGTCATCTTTCTCACGTCTGTCGTCATCTTTCTCACGTCTGTTGTCATCTTTCTCACGTTTTCTCACGTCTGTCGTCATCTTTCTCACGTCTGTTGTCATCTTTCTCACGTCTGTCGTCAGTTTTCTCGCTTTTGTCGTCATCTTTCTCGTTTCCGTCGTCATCTTTCTCACATCTGTTGTCAGTTTTCTCGTTTCTGTCGTCATCTCTCTCTCGCTTCTGTCGTCATCTTTCTCACATCTGTTGTCAGTTTTTCTCGCTTTTGTCGTCACCTTTCTCACGTCTGTTGTCAGTTTTCTCGTTTCTGTCGTCATCTCTCTCGCTTCTGTCGTCATCTTTCCTACATCTGTCGTCAGTTTTCTCGCTTCTGACGTCTTTTTTTTTTTTTTTTTTTTAAATTCCTATTCTGTCCTCAGCTGTGATCAGTTCTGTCTTGACACTTTTCTCGCGTCTGTCCTTGTCTTCCTCACGTCTGTCCTTATCTTCCTCACGTCTGTCCTTGTCTTCCTCACGTCTGTCCTTGTCTTCCTCACGTCTGTCCTTATCTTCCTCACGACTGTCCCTATCTTCTTCACGTCTGTCCTTATCTTCCTCACGTCTGTCCTTGTCTTCCTCACGTCTGTCCTTGTCTTCCTCACGTCTGTCCCTTATCTTCCTCACGACTGTCCCTATCTTCTTCACGTCTGTCCTTATCTTCCTCACGTCTGTCCTTCACGTCTGCCCTTATCTTCCTCACGTCTGTCCTTATCTTTCTCACGTATGTCTTTATCTTCCTCACGACTGTCCTTATCTTCTTCACGTCTGTCCGTATCTTCTTCACGTCTGTCCGTATCTTCCTCACGTCTGTCGTTAGCCTTCTCGCTGTCTTGTCTGTTTTTCTTCTTTTTTTTTTCGCTATTGTTGTCAGCTTTCTAACTTCTGTTGTCACTTTACTCTCGTCTGTTATCGTCTTTCCCATTACTGTTGTCCCATTTCCCTCTTCTGTCGTCAGTGATCTCGCTTCCGTCTCCAGCTGTCAGGCGTTTGTCGTCATCATTCCCGATTCTGATGTCACTTTTCGCGCCTCTGCATCTTCTTCCTCACCTCTGTCGTAGTCATCTTTTTCGTTTTTCATTTTATGCCTGTCGTCCCCGCTCTCAGTTTCAACATCATCTTTCTCATTTTTGTGGCCAGCTTTCTCGCGCTTCTCATCAGCTTTCTGTCATCATCATCATCATCATCATCATCACCACCACCATCATCATCATCATCTCTCTCTTTCCCCGACTCTGGTCTGTCTGCATCCTTCCCCAGGGTTAGTCATCCTCTTTTTTGCGTCTCAGCCAATGCTTGGCATATACCATCCATGATTTCCAAGAGGTCAGATACTAACAATGCCTACATAAAACTGTAAGGTGGACAGGGGAGAGAGAGAGAGAGAGAGAGAGAGAGAGAGAGAGAGAGAGAGAGAGAGAGAGAGAGAGAGAGAGAGAGAGAGAGAGAGAGAGAGAGGAGAGAAAGAGAGAGAGAGGGAGAGAGAGACAAAGAGAGTGACACACACACACACACACACACACACACACACACACACACACACACACACACACACAAGCGAAGGGGATTAGTCAGAATATGGCCAAATTACGATGATCATTTTCATTTGTTATTAGCAATACGCCACCATTCGCCTTCATATCTTTGGAACTCTTTCGCAGGGTATGATCATAACATTTCATATAATTAGTGCGATTATTATTTTACGAGATCATTCCTCAGCTGTACTCATGCCATCATGGGAAAGCAAAGCTAGAAACCCCCCCCCCCCCTCCCCCCCGCCTTCCAATTCCTCACCTACTTTCTATCGATCCACCACGACCCAACGTCTATCTCCATCTGCAAACGTAAAACTGATCAATAATGCAACTGATCCTGACACTTCCTCTCCATTTGGGTCTTCTTTTTATTTCGTGATTTTACATTGTAAACTGTATGACAAATGTTCTTTTTTTTGCGTCCTCCCCCCTCCTCCCCCCACCCCATTCTGTAAGTCCTCTGCTCTGGAATGAACCGCCATGTGTCCTCCATCCTGGAATAAACCGCCATGTGTCCTCCATCCTGGAATGAACCGCTATGTGTCCTCCATCCTGGAATGAATCGCTATTGTCCTCCATCCTGGAATGAACCACTATGCGTCTTCCATCCTGGAGAACCGCTATGTGTCCTCCATCCTGGAATGAACCGCTATGTGTCCCCCTGCTCTGGAATGAACCGCTATGTGTCCTCTGCTCTGGAATGAACCGCTATGTGTCCTCCATCCTGGAATGAATCGCTGTGTCCTCCATCCTGGAATGAACCACTATGTGTCTTCCATCCTGGAATGAACCGCTCTGTGTTCTCCATCCTGGAATGAACCGCTATGTGTCCTCCATCCTGGAAGGAACCCCTATGTGTCTTCCATCCTGGAATGAACCCCTATGTGTCTTCCATCCTGGAATGAATCACTATGTGTTCTCTGCTCTGGAATGAACCGCTATGTGCCCTCCATCCTGGAAGGAACCGCTCTGTGTCCTCCATCCTGGAATGAACCGCTATGTGTTCTCTACTCTGGAATGAACCGCTATGTGTCCTCTGCGCTGGAATGAACCGCTATGTGTCCTCCATCCTGGAATGAACCGCTCTGTGTCCTCCATCCTGGAATGAACCGCTATGTGTCTTCCATCCTGGAATGAACCGCTATGTGTTCTCTGCTCTGGAATGAACCGCTATATGTCCATCTGGAATGAACCGCTCTGTGTCCTCTGCTCTGGAATGAACCGCTCTGTGTCCTCTGCTCTGGAATGAACCGCTATGTGCCCTCTGCTCTGGAATGAACCGCTGTGTGCCCTCTGCTCTGGAATGAACCGCTGTGTGTGCCCTCTGCTCTGGAATGAACCGCTCTGTGTCCTCTGCTCTGGAATGAACCGCTATGTGTCCTCCATCCTGGAATGAACCGCTCTGTGTCCTCTGCTCTGGAATGAACCGCTATGTGTCCTCTATCCTGGAATGAACCACTATGTGTCCTCCATCCTGGAATGAACCGTTCTGTGTCGTCCATCCTGGAACGAACCACTATGTGTCCTCCATCCTGGAATGAACCGTTCTGTGTCCTCCATCCTGGAACGAACCGCTATGTGTCCTCCATCCTGGAATGAACCGCTATGTGTCCTCCATCCTGGAATGAGCCGCTATGTGTCCTCCATCCTGGAATGAACCGCTCTGTGTCCTCCATCCTGGAATGAACCACTACGTGTCCTCCATCCTGGAATGAACCGCTCTGTGTCCTCCATCCTGGAATGAACCGCTATGTGTCCTCCATCCTGGAATGAACCGCTCTGTATCCTCCATCCTGGAATGAACCGCTATGTGTCCTCCATCCTGGAATGAACCGTTCTGTGTCCTCTGCTCTGGAATGAACCGCTACATGCCCTATGCGAAGCACTCTCAACTACCCGTATCCCACACTATGCCTTTTACCTCTCTCTCTCTCTCTCTCGGGTCTCATCATGAGGTACAGGCTGGACGTCTACACTTACCAAAGTGCTGAAGAAGACGGACCAGTCAGGGCAAAGGGAACCCAGCACTTAACACTGCAGACACCTGACAACCCTCACCACCGGAACGACACCACGTTCACAGAAAACAGCGGAAAGGTCAATGTTCATTCACATCCTGTGCACTCACACGATTCGAACTCAGAACCCAGGTCTGCCAGCTCCATGTTCCACCACTGCACCAAAAAACTAGCACCTCGCTTGGAGCCTTGGAACCAGAGGCATTAAAAAAAAAAAAACAAACAAAAAAACAAAACAAAACCCGGCACGTAACTTATGACGCGGGCGCCGACCTCTCAGAGGTAAGGGGTTGTCATAAATGTTCCGCCCTATCAAGGGGCTGCACACACACACACACACGCACACACACACACACACACACACACACACACCGCCTGTGCTTTGGACTGCTCTGACTTTTCTTTTTCTTTCTTCTCTTCCCTCCTATTCACCTAGTCCCTCATACGTCTTTCTCCCACGCCTTCTTTCTTTCTGTCTTTTTAGCTCGTTCTTTCTTTCTTTCTTCTTCTTCTGCACAAGATCAGTTTCCACTCAAAATACAAGTCCCCAGTAACCCCATTTACCTAGAAAGGAATTTGAAACGAGCAGAGAAAGAAAACAAATAGCAGCCCAAAGTGTGTGTAGTGTATGTGTATATGTTTGACAGAGAGAGAGAGAGAGAGAGAGAGAGAGAGAGAGAGAGAGAGAGAGAGAGAGAGAGAGAGAGAGAGAGCATGCTTGGTTGCTTGTGGGTGTGCGCGCGTGCGTACGTGTGCTCGAGTCCATACCTTACATAGCGAGCGAGGCGGAGAGCAAGCAACACACACACACACACACACACACACACACACACACACACACACACACACACACACAGAGGGAGGAGAGAGAGAGAGAGAGAGAGAGAGAGAGAGAGAGAGAGAGAGAGAGAGAGAGAGAGAGAGATTGTCTTCAATCTGGAAAGACAGACAGACAGACGGGTGGGGAAGGAGGGGGTTGCAGTGTTTCAGGGGTGGGGGTACAGAGGAGTTACAGACGAAGGTGACGGCAGGAGGACGAGGGAGGTGAGGAAGGAGGAGGAGGAGGGGTTTATGACCCAGTCGTATGGACGTCAGACACAGACAAACAGACAGACACACACACATACACAGACGTACAGACACAGACACACACACCGAACAAATATCCGTCATTTTCCACATTCCTAGTCGCGCAAGAGTCGCTCAAGACGACAGTATTTATTCATTTCTTTGTTTACTTATTTTGAATTTAAGAGAAACATAGCAACATGAACAAAACAGGCCAAATTACTCACAAATCTTTCGCTCTCTCTTTCTCCCTGTTCCCTGAGAGAGAGAGAGAGAGAGAGAGAGAGAGAGAGAGAGAGAGAGAGAGAAAGAGAGAGACAGACAGACAGACAGATACAGAGACAGAGGGAGCGAAAGACAGAGTGGGAGGGATACTGAGAGAGGAAGAGACGGAGGGAGGGAGGGAGAGAGAGACAGAGAGACAGACGGACAGAGACAGTCAGACGGAAAGACAGAGCAACAGAGAGAGAGGGAGGGAGGGAGGGAGGGAGGGAGGGAGGGAGGGAGATGGTTCCTGCACCGTTCGGTATTGCGTCTGCGGCGTTCCGACCCAGACTTAGCTGACTGTCGACAAGCGTCCATAGAGAAACCACTGGAGCTTATCCATCTTACTTCATCACTCGGGCCTCCAACAAAATGATTCCCCCCCCCCCCCCCCCCCCCCCCCCCCCCCCCACACACACACACACCTTCAAAATGAAAAAAAAAAAGGAAAAAGACTGAAAATAAAATGTTTACGAAGCAGCTCACAAGAACTCGCACTGACAAACGGTTAGAGAGAGTGAGTGAGAGAGAGAGAGAGGGGGGGGGGGGGGGGGAGGGAGAGAGAGAGAGAGAGAGAGAGAGAGAGAGAGAGAGAGAGAGAGAGAGAGAGCGCATATGCGTGTGTGTGTGTGTGTGTGCGTGTGCGTGCGTGCGCGTGCGCGCGCCCGCGCCCGCCCGTGTGTGTATGTGTTCTGTCTTTGCTTATATACGAGTAAACGTGCTTGCGACTGCGCAGGCATTTATTGTGTGTGTGTGTGTGGGGGGGGGGGGGGGGGGGGGGGGGGTGGGGGGGGGGGAGACTGAGGACTGAGAAAGCAGTGAGGTTGGTCGTGGGAAGCGCGGAGGGAAACGAGAGCTGAAAGTTCGATCTGTAAAAACAAAAAACGTCTCCTAACACAGACGATCGGTTTTTTTTTTTTTTTCTTTTTCTCCCCCCCCCCCCCCCCCCCCCCCTATTTCTCACTGAGCCGCCGCGCTGGGAGAATGCGAG
>JADBJO010000113.1:723779-731279 GCA_016801955.1 Conus betulinus
TTTTCCGTTTTTTCTTTTTAAATGCCACCAAATACTTTTAACATCTCGACCTAAAAATACAACTTAAAGCGTTATTTGTTTGAAATCTGAAGGTTAAATAAAATAAGATCACACAGAGAAAGTTCCTGCATTAGAATGTAAGCAAAAAAAAAAAAAGGAAAATAAAAGAAGAAAATTCAAAACTGCAAATGATTTCACGGTGACTTAGGAAGGCATTCTGTCCTGTGTTTCTATGGTAAGGCATTAGTTCATTGAAGTGGTTATAGATGGATATGAACGACTGCCATCCAAGACCTATCAGATGCTGCTTGAGTGAGGCAAGTCTGGAAAGGAATATGCTCGGTATATATATATATATATATATATATATATATATATATATATATAGAGAGAGAGAGAGAGAGAGAGAGAGAGAGAGAGAGAATATTACTAAAACGCCTAATAAAATTTTTAAAGTGCTCAACCCCTTGGGGAGCAACATCTGTTAAAATAGTATGGTAAAAGGAAGTTTTAAAACTTCCTTTTACCATACTATTTTAACATATCTATCTATCTATCTATATGTATATATATATATATATATATATATATAGAGAGAGAGAGAGAGAGAGAGAGAGGTATAATCCGTGCGTAATTGGATTTCATTTTGTTTCCCTACAACAATGTGCTGGAGATGTAAAACGATTTTTGTTTGTTTATTTTTTCAAATGTTGTTCAGACAACTGTTGATTCCTTTATCCTGGAATAGTACGGTACGCTCAGAGATCGTGACAGGCATGAAACTTAAAGACCATGTCAAACTTTTTTTTTTTTTTTTTTTTGAAAGAGAGAAACAGATCTGTGAGACTGGTACGTACTGCTTTAGAGTTGCTGCTTGTCAAAGAAGATGCAATGTTCTTCCGCTGAGCAGAAACAAACCAGAACAGTAATTGTAAACAAAGTTAACATTGTCCATTCTGCGAGCCATCAATGGTTGAAAACGAAAGGCACTGTTTTTTCTTTGTTGTCCCATGTATTCAAACCTTAGACAAAAGTTCCTAAAGAGTTTCAGCGAGAACATTGCAAGCATAACTCCCAATAACAAATGTTTATTAGATACGCAGTGTCTCCAGATACGTATGTCATTCAATACATAGAAGAAATAAAGCAGCACTGGTCTAAAACAAGCAGGCTGAATTCACATGACAAAGATATTCTATGTCCTCAGCCGCCTGGCACCTTATTTCATGTACGGGGAAGTCTTGGAGAACAAAACGTCTTCGTGTTTGCGCTGTGTTTAGTTGTTTTGCTTTGTTGTTGCCGTCGTTGAACGAAAGTTTATACCTCAAAACTTGTTGTCGGCTGATTAATTCATTGGCTTCATATCTCATCATCCCCTCCCAATTTCCCCTTCTTGCATTGACGCCCAAGGCAAATGTAAAGTAAACCCTTTCTGCTCTCTCTCTCTCTCTTTGCATTTATGCGTTATGTATATGCATTTGCCTTGATTGTTTCTTTGTGTTTTTTCCTTTAGCCCCAGGGCTGGGTGAAAAAAAAAAAAACTTTCATATTTGCTTATCTCATTACCCTGGTGAGATCAAATTTCTCTCTCTCTCTCTCTCTCGTTCTCCATCCATACCTCTCTCCCACCGTCCCTTCCTCTAATTACATATTGCATTATTCATTCTAAATTGATACGTATTCGTTGTTGTATATGTGTTGGTATGCAGCTTTACGCTTTGTTTCTTTCATACATTTACATACCTTTCCTTCGTTTGAGGGCTGGATGAAGAAAAAAAAGCCACCGACTTGTGCTTCTTTCTTTCCCTCAATAACATTTCGTTCTCTCTCTCTCTCTCTCTCTCTCTCTCTCTCTCTCTCTCTCTCTCTCTCTCTCTCTCTCTCTCTCTCTCTCTCGTAAGACTAGGCTTTGGCCTAAAACCTTCATCCTTGCGTATTAAAGATCAATCAATCAATCAATTTCTCTCTCTCTCTCTCTCTCTCTCTCTCTCTCTCTCTCTCTCTCTCTCTCTCTCTCAGAGATAAAGACTCCAGACAACCACCAGTAAATCAGGGGAACCTATCATCGCGGTGTTTCCAGTGTTATTAACAAGAGGCCAGCGCGCAGCTCCACCGCTGGTATCAATCCCTAAGAGCCACCCCAGCCCCGAACTAACTCTCTTTCTGTTGAACATCACGGAGCTCTCTGTCTCTCGCTGATATCAATCCCAAACAGCCACTCCAGCCCCGAACTAACTCTCTCTCTGTATCAATCCCAAACAGCCACTCCAGCCCCGAAATAACTCTCTCTCTGTATCAATCCCAAACACAGCTACTCTAGCCCCGAAATAACTCTCTGTATCAATCCCAAACAGCCACTCCAGCCCCGAAATAAACTCTCTCTCTCTCTATATCAATCCCAAACAGCTACTCCAGCCCCGTACCAACTCTCTCTCTATATCAATCCCAAACAGCCACTCCAGCCCCGAACTAACTAACTCTCTCTCTCTCTGTATCAATCTCAAACAGCCACTCCAGCCCCGAACTAACTCTCTCGCTGATATCAATCCCAAACAGTCACTCCAGCCCCGAACCAACTAAAACTCTCTCTCTCTCTCTGTATCAATCCCAAACAGCCACTCCAGCCCCGAACTAAACTCTCTCTCTCTGTATCAATCCCAAACAGCTGTTCAAGCCCCGAACTGACTCTCTCTCTCCAAGTTTCAAAACAGAGTGACTGAGGGTGGAAAATGAAGCAAAATGTGGACAGAGAGGGGGTTAGTTACCGCCAAAGACACAGACAAACAGTGTTTAGTCCTGTATTCTGTGTCCTTAGCGGTAACTAACCCCCTCTCTTTCCAAATTTAACTCCCTCTCTGTTGAACAACATGGAGCTCTCTGTCTCTTTCTCTCTCCGAGACTTCTTTCTCACACAGTTCTGTGTTCAATCTCTGAATTTTGTTATGCTAGCTTATTCAGGATAACACACGGGTGGACAACGAGGACGAGGACGAGTGGGAGGGGTGGAAAAAGAGGAGGACAAGATGGAGAAAGAAGACAAGGAGGAAGAGAAGGACGACGACGGACGACGACGAGAAGAAGGCGGAGGAGGAAAAGGATGAAAGGACGAGACAGAGGATTGTTTTGTGAAATCGCAGACAATATTTTGTCGTCGCTCTCTTTCTCTATCGCCCCCCACCCCCTCCTTCTCATAACTCCCCCGTCCTCCCTTCCCCCGTCCAGACCTGTTTACCCCAAATTCATGTACCAGTAATATCTCAGACAAAAACCTGTAATTGAAAAAAAACAAAAACACACACACACACACACACACACACACACACACACACACACACACACACAAAACGTATCTTCATAATCGCAATACTTTAGCCATTTTTGAAGATTTGGAAGAACCGGCCGTTGGCGCGTAGGCCTATTTCGTCGCCATCTTCGACAAGGTAAAAGACGTGAGGCACGCTGAGAAATGTCTTCTTACTGCTTTTAACCGAAACGGTAGCAGACGAAACTTCGCGTTTAACAATCTTCTTTTTTTTGACACCCCCCCCCCCCCCCTCTTTGAATCGGAATATTTCCCCTTCACATACCCCGCGTCCATTCCACAATGGCGGAAACCTTCTCCCCCCCCACCCCCCCAGCCCTCTACCCCTTTCCTTCCACACTTCGCCTGTCTCCCGTCCCCCTTCCCCTTCCCTCCGCTGTGGTCTCAGTTCTAATCCTACATGATTTCGGATAAACCGAGTTTTCTTCACCTTTCTGCATCGTCACGTCCTTCCTCCCCCCTGCCCCCCCCCCCCCCCCCCTCTCCCCGACCTGAGGGTTGCTATTCATCGGTTTATCTCGAGCTCTTAACGTACGATCGGAGATTTAAGAATGAAGAACGAGAGAAGACGAGAGAGGGAGGAGTGGGGCGGGGGGCGGGGGCGAGGAGTGGGGGTGGGTGGGTGGGAGGGGGCACAGGAGTAGGGAGTTGTGGCAATATTTCATGCAGGTACTGAGGGGAGAAGTTGACAGATAATTAATGATCATGGGCGACAAAGGTCAACAGAGAACTGTGGCTCATAAAAAAGTCATTTCGCACAGTTTGAGAAGAGAGCTCACGAAGGGAAAGGTGGGGCAAGGAGGAGAGAGAGAGAGAGAGGACGGGGGGGGGGGGGGGGGGGGCGCTGTTGTGGGTGGGGTGGGGTGGGGTGGGGTGAGGTGAGACAACGACACCCGACGAAAGCATTCGACTTGTGTTCTCTACTCGTGTGTCTGTTTTCTTTTCAGCGTTCGTATGAGGCGCGCGCGTGTGTGTGTGTGTGTGTGTGTGTGTGTGAGAGAGAGAGAGAGAGAGAGAGAGAGAGAGAGAGAGAGAGAGAGAGAGAGAGTGTGAGTGTATGTGTGTGTGTGTGTGTGTGTGTGTGTGCGCGCGTGTGCGTGCACGCGCCCGGGGGCGTCTGTGCGTATGGCGAGAGAGAGAGAGAGAGAGAGAGAGAGAGAGAGAGAGAGAGAGAGAGAGGGGCCTAGAGAGAGAGAGAGAGGTGTACAGAAATCGATCAGTCTGTGTGTCCAAGGCAGGACGCACCAGCTCGGAGCATAACGTCGGAACCGATGCTGCCCCCCAAAACGACCCGAGTTCAAATCCCACAAGCGCTCCGTCAAAACAGCAGACTGTTTTTGTCAAGCGCAGCTTACACAGAACGGTGTGCCCCCCCAAAAACGACCCGAGTTCAAATCCCACAAGCGCTCCGTCAAAACACGTTTTTGTTTGCTTACACAGAACGGTGTGTATGGCGGTGTCACTGCCTCTCCCTACTCCTCTCCGTACTGTCTCCGTCTCCCCCTCCCTCCCCCTCGCCGTCCCCCTCACCTTCCTACGTCTCTCCTCTAGTCTCCCGTCTATCACTGTCGGTCATGACGACATAACACGAAAGCGGTGGGAAGGCGAACGGGGCGGGGATGATAGTGGTTAGGGTGGTGGTGGTGGTGGGGAGGTGGTGGTGGTGGGTGGGGGTCGGGTCATACCAGCAGTTGCTGTTCTGGTGTGGCAACTCGCTGTATCAAAACCGACTTTTTTTCTGTGTATTAACACCGCTGCGAGGCATACACATAAAGCTGACGAAAATCAGACTGATGGCCAGTGAACAAGTAGTTCTTTCCACTGTGCATTACATTACTGTATCATAAAATCAGGCCGATGGCCGTTGAGCAAGTAGTTCATTCCACTGTGCATTACATTACTTTATCATAAAATCAGGCCGATGGCCGTTGAGCAAGTAGTTCATTCCACTGTGCATTACATTACTTTATCATAAAATCAGGCCGATGGCCGTTGAGCAAGTAGTTCATTCCACTGTGCATTACATTACATTACTTCATCATAAAATCAGGCTGATGACAAGTGAACAAGTAGTCCTTTCCACTGTGTATTACATCACTTCATCATAAAATCAGGCTGATGGCCTGTGAACGAGTACTAAAGTAGTTCTTTCCACTTGTATTACAACACATTACTTCATCTTAAATCAGGCTGATGGCCTGTGAACGAGTACTAAAGTAGTTCTTTCCACTTTGTATTACAACACATTACTTCATCTTAAATCAGGCTGATGGCCTGTGAACGAGTACCAAAGTAGTTCTTTCCACTTTGTATTACAACACATTACTTCATCTTAAATCAGGCTGATGGCCTGTGAACTACTAAAGTAGTTCTTTCCACTTTGTATTACAAACACATTACTTCATCTTAAATCAGGCTGATGGCCTGTGAACGAGTACTAAAGTAGTTCTTTCCACTTTGTATTACAACACATTACTTCATCTTAAATCAGGCTGACGGCCTGTGAACTACTAAAGTAGTTCTTTCCACTTTGTATACACAACACATTACTTCATCTTAAATCAGGCTGATGGCCTGTGAACGAGTACTAAAGTAGTTCTTTCCACTTTGTATTACAACACATTACTTCATCTTAAATCAGGCTGATGGCCTGTGAACGAGTACTAAAGTAGTTCTTTCCACTTTGTATTACCACACACATTACGTCATCTTAAATCAGGCTGACGGCAAGTGAACAAGTCACTGTTTGAGCTCTGCATTGCGATACATTACTTCATCATTTTCATAACGACTCGCGCGCGTTACTTTTTTTTTTTTTTTTTTTTTTTTTTTGCAAGCCTGCCGTTGATTTTGTTTCTTTTTTCCCCGCTGACGTCCACATTCCGGACAGTTCATACGCGGTGGGGGGGGGGGGGGGTGGGGGTGGGGGGGGAGACTAGTGCTCTTTATGGCCCCTTAATACACCCCGGCACGAAACGAATGTCATAAGATCACTGCTCTTGCGTGGCGGGGGCTATTCAGGGCTGTGTTTGGGGGGTATTGTTAGACGATTTTCAATTTATCGGGAAATAATGACATTCTTAGTGCGCCCTCGCCCGTCTCGTCTTCCATTCTTTTGTCGACTTCTCCCTTTTATCGTGTAATGGAATTTAATCCCCCCCACCCCACCCCCGCCTCCCCCAACCTTATCCCACCCTGCTCCTTCCACCCACCACTCTACTACTCCATCACCACCACCACCGTCACCGACACCCGGTACTCTGCCTCCCCTCCCCCGCCTCCTCTACTCCCCCCCACCCCCACCCCTGTCATCTAGCTCCAAAGGTGGGACTCCTGTGCGCAGCGCCTGAAAAGAATTCCAATTTGAGATTACTCTTCGTCTTCTTGTCCTCTCCCCCAAGTTCGCGCTCCGTCAACGCCCAAGCTCCCCTCCCCCCCCCCCCCTCTCTCTTTATCGTTCCTCCCTCCCCCCCCCCCCCCCCTCCTCTCCTCTATTTCCCTAACCCGCCTTTTGTGCAGCTGAGCGTTTCACAGTCTGTTAGTCGGGGGGTCGTTCCGGGGCCAGAAGTCAGCCTGGGTCCTAGAGAGCTACCTAGCTAGCTTGGCGGCTTCATCCTCCCCACCCCCTCCCCCTCCCCCCCACCCCTGTTCTTGCCATGCTTCGTCTGAAGGTCATCCCTAGCCAACAGCAACTGAGCAAGCAAGCAACACACTAGCCCTCCTGTCATACAAGCGCGCGGGGCCCAATAAGCTCGTCCATCTCGCGCGCGACTACGCCAAGGGCATTTTTTTTTCAGCATGTCCGCGCAGCGCACACACACACCTCCCTCCGCCCCCCCCCCCATCCTTCCTAATCTGCACCCCCCACCATGCGTAGATGATGAGGAAATTATCACTGTTAAACCAAGACGGAGCTTGAGGGGGTGGGGGTGGGGGTGGGGAGCAAGAGAGAGAGAGAGAGAGAGAGAGAGAGAGAGAGAGGGGGGGGGCGAGAGGAGGTTTTGGTGTGATGAATAATGAATGAGGCGGGGATTTCTCTCCTCTCCCCATTCACCCCCTACTTCTTTCCACAGAGAGTTTTATGAATAAGCCTACAAAGAAGACATTTGTCCCGCAGTGGTTCTTGCTGTCACAACAACATTCTCCACCAACACTGACACACTTTTTCCCCCTTTTCT
>JADBJO010000113.1:736279-738779 GCA_016801955.1 Conus betulinus
CCTTTTTAACTGAACACCTAAAACGAACGAAGACATTTGAAGCAACCAAACCCCAAAAGCTCCTTACGAATCACTTTGCGGGGGAAGGAAATCTGTTCAGAAAATGGCAGAAAAACCCCAAAGAAAACAAAGTCCAGGTAAAGGAAAGCAGCAAAAGAAGGCGACTGATGAAGTGGGCAGAAGCAGCTGTAGCAGCAGTAGTAGCAGCAGCGAAGTAGCGGGCGGCCGGCCAACGTCCAGCCGTCCAGAGAGAAGAGCCCACCTCTTACGGCAAGTCCCTCCTTCCGTTCTGCAGCGCTGGAGCAGGGCGACTGAGGGACCCCAGACAGTGGGCACCCGCTTTACGTGATTCCGGCACCCAGCACACATCTCCCCCCTCTCCCCACCACCCCTTTGTCTCACGCCCCCCCTCCCTCGCTACGCCTCCTCCCTCCCTCTCCTCCTTTCTCCCTCAACATCCTCTCAAGTGCGCTCACTCTCGCTTTCTCGGCTCAGCGCTGCCTGCCGCTGTCGCTGGTCCACATCGGTCGGCGCCGACGCCGAAAACCAGCGTGGGCTATCTCCAGCGCAGACGCTGCGGGCTGCCCGCCGCACGGCTTGAGTCTCGTTCCAACCCTCCGTCTCTGTCTTCTCCAACTTCTCCTCTGGCTTCCCTCCAGCAGTAGCAGCGGCATTTGCTTCCAGATGAATCGTCCCTACGTGTCTATCCACTGCTGTTACTCCCCCCCCCCCCCCCCCCCCCCCCCCCCCCCCCCCCCCCGGTGATGGCTCTGTTGCCGTGCCCGCACTATCATCGTGACACAAGGCCACGGCTGAGTGGAAGGAAGAGCGGGCAGACAGTCGCTCGGGTAGAGCAGTGGTCAAAAGTGTTTGTCAAAGCCAACAATCGCTCAATGTTTGTCTGCTGGTTTTTTTTTTTCCTCCTAACTCTGGTCCAGGGTGAAGGAGGATTAGGCGGCGGGGTGGGGGTGAGGGGGCTGAAGGAGAGGGAAGCTGAAGGCGCTGGGCGGGGGGGTGGGGGGTGGGGGTGGGGTGGACGGGAGGCATAAAGGAAAGGGACGTCAAAAGTAGTTATAAAGCTAGCTAGTCCAACCTTCACCGTCCATCGCCTCGTCTGTGTCTGTGACTTCTGTCGGAAAAAGAATAATGGAACCGACTCAAAACACCCCCCCCCCTCTCCTCCTCCTCCGCCCCCCTCCTAAAAGGAAATGTGAACTTCAGCCTCTACTATCTATAACTCGTTAATACAAAAAAAAAAAAAAAAAAAAAACCCAACAAAACTTGTTTCCTTTGAACAGTTAACCCCTTCGACTCTGGCAGAGCGACTAGCTGTGTAACCTTCCCAGTTTGGCCTATGTCTGACTTTCTGTGGAAAGATCGGAGCTGCTTCACACAAACTGTCATCACTCTGGATCGACCCATATAACGGGCACTCTGCTAGAGAAATAATGATTTTTTTTTGTTTGTTTTGCTTTAGATATTAACATTTCGTTGTGCTAGAATTGTCTAGTGACTCGCGCTTCCCTGATAAACAGGGGGCAAGTGACTCGCGCTTCCCTGATAAACAGGGGGCAAGTGACTCGCGCTTCCCTGATAAACAGGGGGCAAGTGACTCGCGCTTCCCTGATAAACAGGGGGCCAAAAGAGGTCCTTCATCCCTCCCCTGCACTTCTTCTTCTCACTGGGTTACTCTATTGGATTTGTGATAAACTGAATGTTTCAAACACTTGACCGTGTGACATAGTCAGACACATTTTCTGCAACCAAATTCACTTATGGTATTTTTGTCTTTCTTTTCTTCTTCTTCTTTTTTTTTTTTTTAACATTTTAAGAGTTTTTTTTTTTTTTAAAGAACATCTCCGATGATTTCATGTAAAAAAGGGGCTCTCTGGAGCGCTGTTTAACTGGCTCACGGTGCTGGAAGAAAAACAAAAAAATAACACCCTCATCAAATCCACCATGAATTCGCTTCCTCAAAGCAGCCCAGGATTTAAGACGGAAAGACAGCTTCAAAAGTACACTCCCTGTACTTATCCTGCATGCTCGGCGACTACGGGGTAAATGAGATCGAAGGGAGCCGACACTGACCCTTGGCAGGCGACCGAATGCGTTGGCGAGAGCCCGACATACGGACGGAAATGTTTTGTTTGTTTGTTGGTTTCTTTCTTCAATCACCTGCTCCCTGATAACCAGTGAACAGAATTCGCTGCTACACACAAAGTGTGCGTCCAACACAAACAATGAGATCGAAGGAAAGAAAAAAAAGCTGCTCGTGCATTCTCAGGAGGATGAAGTAAACAAAAAAAAGAATCGACAACGAGAGATCGAGAGAGAGAGAGAGAGAGAGAGAGAGAGGAGAGAGCGGGGGAGAGAGAGAGAGAGAGAGAGAGGAGAGAGAGGAGAGAGAGAGGAGAGAGACGAGGAAAAGAGAGAGCGGAAGAGAGAGAGGGAGGAGGAGAGAGGGAGAGACTGGGAGAGAGAGAGGGAGGGAAGCAGGGAA
>JADBJO010000113.1:746279-761279 GCA_016801955.1 Conus betulinus
TGACGACGATTGGCCCTCACGGACTTACTACGTCTACTACTACTTCACTCCCCTCTCTTTTCACGGGGCCCCAATCAGCTCAGCCAGCGACAGCGGCGACACGACGGACTGTCTTGCGGGAAGGGGGGGTGGGGGGCAGAGAGACAGCGAGAGAAGAGAGAGAGAGAGGAAGGAGGGCGGTGTGGCGGGCCCCAAAACGGCCTCCCCGGGCTGTCTTCTGTGCTGTTAGTGCGCTGCTGAGAGGATCTCTTTTTACCTGCGACGACCTGCACGAGGGACTCCCTTTCTGTTCTTTTTTTTGCCCTCCCCATCTCTCTCTCTCTCTCTCTCTGTGCCCACCCTTCCTCCACGACCGGTCGCGCGGTGGTGTTGTAGCGGGGGTCCGCCCCTCATAGGTATCCCTGGAGGCCCACTGGGACGGGCACTGGTTGGTGGCAGGTGGTTGGGGCTTCGGGCCATGCACGAGTGGTGTCGCTCTCAGCGTCAGGCGACAAGCCAGGCGGGCTTCCCAGTCAGTCGCTGAACGGCGGGAGGGTGGCGGGACACTGTGGACTTGCCCGCGACCTTCTTCACTTACTGGCCGGCCCCCCCCTTTACAAAAACACTTGGATCTTCTTCTTTGCTATTGTCAAAACGACGTCGCTTTTTGACAAACAGCAAAAAAACAAACTAAAAAAAAAAAAAAAAAACCAGAAAAAAAGATAAAAGAGGGGGGTGGGGGCGGGGTGACAAAGAAAAGCTAATTCTTCCCATTCCATCCTGTTGAACAATCACACGAACTCAATGGCTACACTCTTCCACGCGAAAACTCGTGAAAACAGGCGGCTGCTTCTGGACACCATGATCTGCAAAATGACCTGAATGACATCAAGGCAAGTAACCTGTGTAGCCCAGACACTTTCGAATGCCCTTATTCAGATTGTTTCTTCGGCGGAAACAAGCAACATTAATATGAATTAGTAAACAAACAAAGAAATACCCCCCCCCCCCCCCTCCCTTCCATCCACTGGAAAAAAAATATCCTGCCCAACACTGTGTTTCTTCATATTACAACGCATCACGACTGAATTTCTTTTTACTGACCTCTCCCCCCCCCCCCCCCCTTACTTACCTTACTCCTGACCCTCCCCGCACCTCATGTTAACACCAATCAGCGTACAAGCGTCCAGTTTCCGCCGATGATTGATTTTTTTGATTCGGAAATGAAAAGGTGGGTAATGGAGTGGAAGTCTTTCAAAATATCCTAGCCCCTTCTCCCGTATGGGAGATTGTTCTTGTCAAAGGATCACCTATCCTTCTGGGCCCCTTCTCCCGTGTGGGAGATTGTTCTTGTGATTATCCTTTGTCGTGTGGGAGAAAGGATCACATATATCCTTCTGACCCCTTCTCCCGTGTGGGAGATTGTTCTTGTCAAAGGTTAACCTATCGTAAGAACTGCATGTGAAGAATGTCCTAAACTGACTGCCCTCAAATCCACCAAATGACGGAATGGAAATAAAGAGGCAATTTCGGAACGTAACGTTGGTCTTTTCGCCTCCCCCCATCCGATTAGAGTCTCCTTCCAGTAAAAAAATTAAAAAAAAAAAAAAGGGGGGGGGGGGGGGGGGGTGGGGAGGAGGCAAAAGAATGCTGACATAATTCAAGTAATTAAAGGAAGCATAAAAGAAGACGCCAGCTTTCCCCCCAATCAGCCTTAACGTTCGACCGAAGGATCCAGTCTTACGCTTTCTCGCAAATTTACTGGCATTTTCACGAGTCCTGCATACAAACAAGGCGATGAGTCTGCAGAAAAGATACATCCCTTCCGTCCCACTTCCCTTCCATATTGCTTTTTCTTCTTCTGGCAAACATGAAAGCCATTGCAGCTCCAGCCATGAGAAGAATACTCGCTGAAAATGTCAAAGGATCAGCCATGGCGGTCGATTCACCCAGTGCCCCTTTAATATCTGATAGAAACAATGATGTCCGCCCAGTAGACTGGGCCGTGAAGGGTCCAAGGCGGTGGGCGACATGATTGTTGCCAAGGTGGAGAGTCCGGGGAAGGGAAGGGAGGAAGAGAACGGTGGGCCGAAACAAAACTGAGTTGAGGTGGGAGAGAGAGACAGAGAGACAGAGCGGGAGAGAGGGGAGGGGGGGGGCGGGGCGAAGGGCCTTAAGCGGCTGACACACGAGCCTCCCCGCCCGTACGCTTCGGAAGTATCGGTGCGTGTGTCACAGTAAACGTACGTCTCAAACGGCCTTCGGCATCAAGTTCAACCCGACCGTTCGAAGATACGTCGTGATCTATTCGAAACGGACAGCTAGTATCCTCCAACCAATCAACGCTCAGCATTGAGCCGACACCCTTGGCACATGGAAACAATGGCGTCTTCCAGCAAGGTGGTCAAACTGTCCGATTCAGAGACCAAACAATTAATTGAATTGTACCAAGGCCATGATGTGCTTTGGAATGTCAATTCAAAAAATTATAAGAATCTGAATATTCGAGAAAAAGCTTTGTATTCAATTGTACAGTCGTTTGAAGAAGCGGCAAGTGGGATCACAATGACCTTCACCTCACATCCGTTTTAAAAACTATCGTGAAGCACTGTTAGGGACGAGCACTGGGCCCGACACAGTGGTTACCAATGTAAGGGACGAGCAATGGGCCCGACACAGTGGTTACCAATGTTAGGGACGAGCACTGGGCATACATCGCGGAAGCGGGGAAGGGACCAACCAAGACATGGTCATTTGAGGTGAGGTGGTCACTCGGAAATCTTGTAAGTCATTGTCAGTATGTACTGCTAAGAGTTGTTTCATTTCAAGCTCCATTCTTCTTCTTCTACATTACTCTTCCTTCGTCAACCGGACGGTCTTTTCCTGTAAACAGCCACCTTCGTCTGATTCTTTTTGGACAGGACAGTTTATTCTTGTCCCATGTTCTAGACACAGGTGATCTTTTCCCCCCCCCCCCCCCCCCCAATGTTCTTGGAAACACAGACGTGCTTTCTAACACGAAATTCTTCCTCCTCCAAGTAAAATTCCCACTGCGAATTTGTGAGTCTCTGTGCGTTTGTTACACGTATACTGTGTCTACGCCTCTCTCTCCTTCCTCTACCCGCAACGACAGATCCTGAAGCACGTTTCTCTGCTCTGTAAAAGAATCTGTACGTGTAAAAGAAAAAAAAAAAATCACACGGAGCTTGTTGGCTTTGCAAGATTGGCCAAATTCCAGTTTTGGCTTTACGCAGTCAGGTTTGTCATTTCTAAATCATGTCGACATTTTTTTAACATACGTTCAACAAAAACACAACCACCCCCACCCACCACAGGAAAGAATAACAAGGAAGTGAGAAAACACAGGTTTACCCCTTAACGAATTTGTCAGAAGCTCTCGACTTCAACCGCATTGTGCCAGTATCTCTGGCACCTAGCTGACATATGGATGTGTGTTATGAGAGAAGTGTAGAGAACAGCCCTGTGATGTAGTCTCCCCCCACGGTGCCGTCACTGTCATCTTTGTTTGGGGTTGTTGTCATGCAACGAGGAAATCAGCTTGTCCTAAGCTGATAACCATTGTCGCCTTTTCCTAGTATGCGAATTGTATGGCACACACGGAAGGCACTGAGTACTTCTTGTTGGTCTGACTGGCTCCCTCCCTACCTCCACTTGGTCACGGGCTGGCTGGCTGTTCGCTACGCTTCTCTTCTGGTAGTGTCAGTTTGTCCTTTTTAAGCACACACACAGACACACACACTGGGGTCGGCATCTAACAAAACCCACATACAGACAGTGGAGCTCCCTGTGCTGAACTGTGGACAGCAAGCTGAGATACGTGCATGGTTACCAGAGTGGGCGGCCCGGCCCGCTGACCAATTCTCTGGTGGCACAAGGCCACAGTGGTGCTTGGACGCGTGTTAGTGATATGCACGAGGGCGTGGTATGGATGGCGGTGGGGGGGGGGGGGGGGGGGGAGGGACTCCCGACTAAGATAAAGCACTGGGAAAGCATGGCCACATACTCATCCTGCCCTGTGTACATCTCTGAAATCTCCAACATGATGCGACCCTTCATGCCCTGGGTTGCTTAGTGCCGAGACTGCGACAGGATAAGGTTGGATAGGATCGTGTGTGGGCAGTCGGGGTAAGCAGAGGTGCGAGACACGGCGGAAGTGGGGGGGGGGGGGGGGGGGGGGGGGGGGGGGGGGGCGTAAGCGACGCGACAGAAACGTCAGCGAGAGAAAGCTACAGAGACCATGCCCTTCCAAACATCGGTCTGGGAACCACGAGTCCTGAACAGCTTCAGGCTGTGATGACGTTAATCTCCCCATTCACCTTTTCCTAGAACATGGGGCAGCGACAAAACAAAACAAAAAAAAAAAAAAAAAAAAAGAAAAAAAAAGAAGATGGAGGGGGTGGGGGTGGTGGTGGTGGTGGGGGGGAGGGTGACAGGCATTTCAGAGAATACTAACACAGTACAGCAAAAGTGTAGACTAGTTCAGAACGGAACAATAGACTAGTTCAGAACGGAACAAAGTGCTGGCATGTCGTACCGCCTCATTCGACTCGGTACAGAACACGGGTGTTCAGAGAAACCCAAGCCCACGCTGATCAGAATCCTCACCAGAGTTCAATGAGTTTTCGCCCTTGGGGGTCACGTTCCGTTTTTTCCACAAGTTTTCGTAAACATGGGTTCAGTAAACATCGAACACGTAGGGTAACTCTTGCTCTCTCTCAAAAAAAAAAAAAAAAATTAAATGCCCAAAATTCCAGCATTCGTTTGGAGTTCTGAACGTGTCATTATTTCATCATGTAGGAGCAAGAGCTACGCCCATAACTCCAAAGAAATGCTGCTTACAACACCAAGTCGTCAACTAGGCCATTTGGTGTCGTTAAGCTGCATTCGTTTGGAGTTGTGGGCCTGTCATCACTTCATCGCAGAGGCCAGAGTTAACCTACTTGTCGGTTATTTTGCAGGCGATTTGGTATCGAAGACAGCATTCGTTCGCAGGTTATGGGTGCGTGTTTATTTCATCATGGGAGCAAGAGTTACCCTTCTTGTTCGTGATTTACTTTTAATTAACAGTTCCCTGCCTCATTTAAGGTTTCTTTTCATGGGTTCAGTGTGTGTGTGTGTGTGTGTGTGTGTGTGTGTGCGCGTGCGTGTGTGCGTGCGTGCGTGCGTGCGTGTGTGTGTGTGTGTGTGTGTAATTATAATTATACATGAATGTGTGTGTGTGTGTAATTGTAATTATACATAAATGTGTGTGTGTGTGTGTGTGTGTGTGTGTGTGTGTGTGTGTGTGTGTGTGCGTGTGTGTGTGTTTGTGTGTAATTATAATTATACATGAATGTGTGTGTGTGTGTGTGTGTGTAATTATACATAAATGTGTGTGTGTGTGTGTGTGTGTGTGTGTGTGTGTGTGTGTGTGTGTGTGCGTGCGTGCTTGCTTGCTTGCGTGCGTGCGTGCGTGCGCGCGCGTGTGTATGTATGTGTGTGTAACTATAATTATATTATAATATGTGTGTGTGTGTGTGTGTGTGTGTGTGTGTGTAATTATGATCATATGTGTGTGTGTGTGTGTGTGTGTGTGTGTGTGTGTGTGTGTGTGTGTGCGTGTGTGTGTTTGCGGAGCATCGCTGACAGACAGACAAATTTCCAACCAGCAAGTGATGGTGAAAATGTACCTCCACCCCACCCCCATCCACCACCCTCTCGCGATCCCCCGAACGGAGGTAGCAATGGAACACTGGACAATGTCCACGCATTTCGATATTTCTGAACAGTCATATTCACACTGTCCACGCATTGTCGATATTTCTGAACACCACTGTCGATATTTCTGAACAGTCGTAGTCACACACTGGACACTGTCAGCGCGTTGTCGATATTTCTGAACAGTCATATTCACACAACTGACATTGTCCACGCATTGTCGATATTTCTGAACAGTCATATTCACACACCTGACACTGTCCACGCATTGTCGATATTTCTGAACAGTCATATTCACACACCTGACACTGTCCACGCATTGTCGATATTTCTGAACAGTCATATTCACACACCTGACACTGTCCACGCATTGTCGATATTTCTGAAGTCATATTCACACACTGGACATTGTCCCACGCATTGTCGATATTTCTGAACAGTCATATTCACACACCTGACATTGCCCACGCATTGTCGGTATTTCTGAAGTCATATTCACACACCTGACATTGTCCAAGCATTGTCGGTATTTCTGAAGTTATATTCACACACCTGACACTGTCCACGCATTGTCGATATTTCGGAACAGTCATATTCACACACAGGACATTGTCCAAGCATTGTCGATATTTCTGAAGTTATATTCACACACTGGACATTGTCCAAGCATTGTCGGTATTTCGGAACAGTCATATTCACACACTGGACATTGTCCGAGCATTGTCGATATTTCGGAAGTCATATTCACACACACATACCCAGGGCAGGGGGGCCAGGTGTTCCATTTTTATCCCCCCTCCCCCACCACCCCTCCAGCACGCTGATACTGGTTCCGATTAGGGGAAAACACAGTCGACTTCGAAACCAGTCAAGGCTAGGAAGCAAGACATCACATAGATCCCCCAGAAACATCACCAAAATGTCTTCTGGTTGCGGTGAACTCGAAACGGAAAAAAACAACAAAAACAAGCGACAGCGACAGCGGTCAAGGAAAAAAAAAAAAGCACACCAAATATTGAGCGAGTAATCACTAAACTTACGCTACGAGTCATCCAGAATCTTAACAGAAGAAAACGAAATGTTTTCGAAAGACGACAATAATGATGATCATAAAGTATGATCCCAGTACATAAAAATCGATGTCTATCAAAGGGTGACGACACGAAATCCGACAAACGAAAGGAAGCATTTGCTCTCTCTCTCTCTCTCTCTCTCTCACTGTCTCTCTTTCCCTCTCTGTCTGTCTGTCTCTCTCTCATGTTCGAGTTTGGCTTCAATTTCATATCAGTGTGGCTTCACAGCAGGCGTACAAACCCATACGCTCTACTCCACATCTGCAAAGCCACGGAGCCACAATGTGCAGAGGTTAAATGGATCACTACGGAAAGGAATCAAGAGAATGAAGCAGGAGTGGGAGGATGGGTCAAGGACCAACCTCAGTGGGCACTTGATCTACGCTCTGATCCAAGACCTCGACAGCCAGCATGATCTCTGCTACTACAAGAGAGAGAGAGAGAGAGAGAGAGAGAGAGAGAGAGAGAGAGAGATGGTAATGGTGAGCGTGTTTGAAGGTGTACATGCGTGCACGTGCATGCACGCATTTACGTCTGCGCGCGAGCACCAGTGACTGCACGTGTGAGGGCAGGCCTGTGTATGTGTGTGTGTGTGTGTGTGTGTGTGTGTGTGTGTGTGTGTGGGGGGGGGGGGGGGGGGGGCTAGGTCGAAGGACTGGCTGTCCAGAATGTGGCAATTTCTGGACATCGCGTGTGGGGACATCACGAAGAAGACCGGAACTCGTCATTGACCCATCGACTTAACGACGGGTTGGCAGCACAGTGTACCTCCCAAAACAAACAAAAAATAATAAAAAAAAAAACCCCCAACAACCCAAAACAAAGCAAAAAAGCAAACAAAGAAAACAACAACAAAGTAACTGTTGTAGTTCTACGAAACTCTCTCTTTTATACACACACACACACACACACACACACACTCTCTCTCTCTCTGTCAAAGCACTTTTGTTTGGTTGGCTACCTGTACTGTGTGTGTGTGTGTGTGTGTGTGTGTGTGTGTGTGTGTGTGTGTGTGTGTGTGTGTGTGCGCCCCCACTCGCAGCGTTTTTCTTGTTTTACCCTCCTAAACTGTCTTGTTATTTCCGCCCTGTAAAAAAGACATACACGTCCTTACAGCTGTCTTCACGCTTTACCAGTGTTGACTGTTGCATATTTTGCAGGTGTGCCGCTTTCTGTACGGGTTGACGAGTTTTATCGTGTTGTCTGTCAAGAGCCCGTTCCGCACCCGCCAACATACAATATCCTCTAAGCCCGAGATAATCTGCGGCGGCTGTCTGGGCGGATTGTTTAACAAGACGCGGGTTGATGGGTGGCCTATAGTTTCTTCAAGAACCGCAGCGCTGATAGTGCTAAGCCGACGACAAACCCCAATCGCCTGGGCCTGATGTTTAATTATCGATCGGAGGATCGGTGCTGCCTGTGTGAAGAGTGTTCGCATAACATGCGATAATTTAATCACCATGTTTCTGCCCCCCCCCCCCCCTCCCCGCTCCTATCCACCCCTATTCTTCATCCGACATGGCCTCAGAGGTCTACTCTGCTAGGAACAATATGGCTTGACTATGCGCACCCCCTCCCCACCCCGGTTCCCTAACTTCTCTTTCTTTGTCTCTCCCTGCGCGCGTGTGTCTTTGGAAGGAAGCGGGGATTATGGGGAGGATGGGCAACATGATGTTGCTCTCCACACATTCACAGGAGGGCGGGCGGATGCTGGCTTAACCCCCTGTCTTCAATCACAGTTTCATACATGACATACGCAATACGAGAAGAAACAACAAAACCTTGAAGCTTATGTTGTGTGCGGGGCAGGGGGTGACAATGAATCGTTACGCTCCCACGACAAAACAATAACACGCACATGATTACAGGTAAACAGGGAAACTTCCCAGGCCCACAAAGGAAATTCCAAGGTGCCCTACATCCCCCCACCCCTCTTCCCCAGCTTACACCAAGCATCATGACGTTCGAAGTTTCCTTTCCTAACATGTGTGTGTGTGTCCATGCGTGAGTGTGTGCACGTAAAAAGGAGGGGGGTACATGGGCATATTCTCACAGGAAAATCTTTCTCTCTTTCTGACTACTAATCGTGCTCATGATGATGATGATGATGGTAAATGATGATGATGATAAATGATAATGTTAAGAGCTATTTTCGTAGTATTTCCAAAATCTCAAAGTGCTCTAGAATAACCAAAAACGCTCCTGTGCAAAATCTCTCTCTCTCTCTCTCTCTCTCTCTCTCTCTCTTAACGCACACATACATGCGCTCTCTCTCTTCCTCCCTACACGGCCACACACACGCCCTGACCAAGCCTATATACACACATACATACATGTACATACACACACACACACACACACACACACACACACACACACACACACACACACACACCATGCCAAGGCACACAAACGAGAAGGGCATGACGAAAGAATTTACAACCAACGGTTTGACATGCATGCTGTAGGATAGCAATGACGGACTGCTGCAGACGCAGGCGGGCAGACAGTTCCAGGATTGCGCAGCAGAAATGTTACCATGTCTTTACCATGCCTTTCTATAACGAACTTTGGTATGTGTCATCAGCTGAAGAACGAAGAGATCTTGGTGGAACACAAATGTTCAGAAAGACACTGGGACTGCAGCTCCAGTAATGACTTGGAAGCAAAGACAAGAAGTCTTGCATTCGATTCTTCGTTCAAACCGGAAGCCGGTGGAGCTGTTTAAAGAGAGGTGTGCAGAGCTGGCACTTGCTTACTTTAAAGAGCGGTGTGGCGTCAGGATTCTGGTCTTTTCATCTGTCGGTCTGTCTGTCTATATTCATATCATAAATGTTTGCAGGAGTTTGACTCCGGCATTTGTTCGATTTTGTACCTCACCATCGTTGTAACACTGTGTAATTAATATACACACGAAACTGCTCATACTTTCCAGGTATATTGTTGACGGACAGAAAGACAGACAGACAGACACACACATAAACACACAGACAGGCAGAGAAGATGGAAAACACTACCCACTCCCTGTGGGTTCACCTGCACGCAGGATGCTATTAATCATGCCTTTCTACGGACTTAACTTGGCGGGGTTTGGTTAAATTTTGTACCGTACTGCGTTAAGATGGTAACCCAACACCATCCCTCTGACAGACGATGGGATGATTTCAAAGATATCACGGACCCTGGTTGACAGGGGTCGGTGTCCTTTTCGCACACAGACTCTCTGTACCATGTCTTACGTTTCGGCCCAAGATCACCACAGGACGTCAAAGAATCCTCTACGTTTACAAAGCGTGCTTTCGAGACATATCAAAGATCAATGTACGAGTCTTCGAGCTTTTCAACATACTGGGAGACACTCTTCACCAAGTCTGTGCTTTCGTATGCTCAGTGGTAGAGCTGCCCATTTTGAAATGTTGTCGTTCTGGTAGTATCAGTGTGGTGGCAGACATATTCCCTTCTCTCCCCCGCTCTTCTTGGATGGTGACCCCCCCCCCCCCCCCCCCCCCCTCACCTCTCCCACCCCCTTCCAGTTTGCAATATCATCTGAGAGGGAGGTGTGGACGTTAAACGTAAATGGAAACTAACCTCCATGGAACCAAATCTACCACAGCAACGAACCAACATGTAAGTTTTGCAGTCAAGAGCAGGACATAATCGACAATGAAACGTCCAACTACGACGCGAATGTTGTACAGAAAGTCATATCTATTCAAATGGAAATATATTACAAGTTTTCTGGAACGAAAGGTTACCTTCCCATGCATAAATCACAGGCTGATGAACAAAGTGCACAAAATGAAACAATTTATATGCTGCCACTAATTGTACAATAAATCAACCGAATAGCCAATCTAATGACACAAAAAAAGTTATCGCAATGTGCTAGAATACTCAAACCTGTGATATTGACTCAATTTTGTCAATTTTAATGAGATACCATTTACAAAAGTTAAAGACGCGTGGGGTAATCGATTGCCACGTGTCCGTTGTTGTCTTTTGAGTGTCGCTTTTGTTCTCTCTTTCACTCCCCCCCCCCCCCTCTCTCTCTCTCTCTCTCTCTCTCTCCTTGAACTTGTTAATATTAAATGTCATTGTATCGTCTTGTAAATCTTACATTATCATATGTAAATTCATCTTCGTGTATGCTGTATATCCAATGAAACTGTTCTGCTTATGTTACTGTGATTACTGTATACCGCATGCAGATCTGTTGACTGTATTGTAATTATTCTGAGATCAAAGAGGTAAACCACTGTAAGGAGAAACTTTATTGCAAGGGGAAAACTTAGGGTAAAAAAAACGAAGAAGAAGAAGAAGAAGAAGAAGAAGAAGAAAAAACAAAAACCGACTGAATCCAGAATGAAGTGGAAAAGACTGATGGAGAACATCTGGGTCAAAAACAAGTGTGATCCCGTGTATTGTGCGACGCTGTGTAACCCTATCCTGCTTTGTGTACACATACTACCCGCACAGTACGCTGCTGTGTGCATGTGCTGAAAAGCAAGCATGCTGCTGGTCCTCGTGACAGTACCTTGTAGAGACAGCCTAGCAGATGATTTATCACACAGAAGACGCTGGGCCTGATCTTCCTGACATGCGCAGAGCGTCTAACGAAGACTTCCAACCAACGAAAAACAATCACAGCTGGACCTTCGATCTGTCCTTGGCTAATCACAGTTAACCCTTTTTGTAGTGCAATCGAATCTAACGTGTAACTGACAACAGCCTTCATTCCGGGGAAGTTTGCTTCCTGGCAAAATGCTAGAAATCATGCACCCACCCTTGCCACGCAAACACCCCACCCACTTCTCTCACTCGGCAAACGCAGTCGGTGATGTTTCCACAAAGCGCATCTTCTGTTCCCGAGACGGTATCTCCAAAGTCAGCTCGACGACCTTGGGGAAACACATGCCGCAGTACGAAGGGATGGGGGGAAATGTGTGGTGGTGGTGGTAGTGGTGGGATGGTCGTGGTCATTTTGTTTGTTTATTTGTATTGTTTGTTTTCTCCAGGTCTGTTGTATCCTCTCCGTGGCATTAATCCCACGCCGTTCAGTTTAGCTCTCTCGTACACATCCGCATCCTCACCTGAGAAATCTGAGGGTAGAGTCGGTGTCGAAGCTGTTCACCACCAATATAGAGTAGACCCCGCGATGCCACCGAGTCGTTCTGGACGGTGTCTTTTGGTGCGCTGTCTGATTCAACCTACGAAGAACACCTGCTAGGCCTTCTGATGCTGACAAAAGTTGAATGTGCAGGTCCCTTCACCCCAATGTTATAATGAACAAAACAAGTTTTAAATCTGCAGGCCCCCTTCACCCCAATGTTATACTGAGCTCAAACAGTTTTGAATCTGCAGGTACCATCCACCCCAATGTTATACTGAACCCAACAAGTTTTGAATCTGCAGGCGCCCTTCACCCCAATGTTATACTGAACCCAACAAGTTTTGAATCTGCAGGTACCATTCACCCCAATGTTATACTGAACCCAACAAGTTTTGAATCTGCAGGTCCTTTCATCCCAATGTTATACTGAACTCAATAAGTTTTGAATCTGCAGGCCCCCTTCATCCCAATGTTATACTGAACCCAACAAGTTTTGAATCTGCAGGCCCCCTTCACCCAAATGTTATATTGAACCCAACAAGTTTTGAATCTGCAGGCCCCCTTCACCCAAATGTTATATTGAACCCAACAAGTTTTGAATCTGCAGCAGGCCCCCTTCACCCAAATGTTATATTGAACCCAACAAGTTTGGAATCTGCAGGCCCCCTTCACCCCAATGTTATACTGAACCCAACAAGTTTGAATGTGCAGGTCCTTTCATCCCAATTGAACGTACAGGTCCTTTCATCCCAATGTTATACTGAATCCAAAAAGTTCTGAATCTGCAGGTCCCCTTCACCCCAATGTTATACTGAACTCAACAAGTTTTGAATCTGCAGGTGCCCTTTCCCCAATGTTATACTGAACTCAACAAGTTTTGAATCTGCTGGTCCCCTTCACCCCAATGTCATACTGAACCCAATAAGTTTTGAATCTGCAGGTCCCCTTCACCCCAATGGTATGCTTAGCCCAAGAAGTTTTGAATCTGTCCAGAATCCTTTATAGAACATACTGATGGTATACATAACTCAGCAAGTTTTGAATCTGTACGTCTCCATGGTACAAGCTGATGGCATAGGTAACCCAGTGTTTTGATTCCGCAAGTCTCCTTCATGGTACTGACTGACATGTATAACACACGAAGCTGGCGATACGAAACTAAATCCCACTCAAAAGACTAAAACAGATGGGGAAAAAATACCCATAAAAAGAAATAAGTCCTTTCCTACGTGTTCAAATTAAAGAAACATTAAAAAAAAATGTGTGAAACACGATGAAAGAACAGAAACTAAATGAAACTGAACACAAAGATATAAATCTTTATTACTTAAGACAACACTGATGTACTGGAATACTACTAACACAGACGTTCATATCTGCTTACGCGTCCATTTCCCCTTTCATTACTGAACGAAAGCACACACACACACACACACACACACACACACACACACAGAGCTGGCCCTGTCATTACGATATCGTTGACTTTGCACATTGTACTGCATGTGGACCTCAAATGATGAAAGAAAAAAGAAAACATGAAGGGGTAAAAGACAGAGAGAAAAAAAGAAATCAATGTGCTTCAACTTGCTTTCTCGTCCGTCTTGCGGACAGCCTACCAATAGTTTTCCCGACTTCCGCGCATAGCTCCGGCCGTTACTTCTTGTTTGACAATTCTAAAGTTTCCCGCCATCGTAACCTGGGGCCCCGGCCCGGTGTCTGTGTGCTCGTGCTGAATTGTGAGGGTTCACCTGGTGGGACGGACGGTGAAGAGAGAGTCGTCGGACAGTTCTGTCGTTCCATGCAACACTTCTGCACGTACACATTAATGCCCACTTGCCACAATGAAAATTGTGTGTGTGTGGGTGTGTGTGGGTATGTGAGGAGATGGGGGGGGGGGAGGGGAGAGAGGGAGGGGGCGAGGGAAGGGTGAGGAGGGATAGGAGTGGCAGGTAGTTGCCCCTTTTTTTCTTTTATTTCATTTATTCATTTAAGGAGAAAACCAAAAGTGAGACATAAATTGAGACAGCTAACACGTGACGGCCTATGCATTTGGATGTACCAAAGAGTAAAATATTCAGGAGAAAAAAATATGCGTCAAAATAGATTTTATGCGTTTTGCGTTTCGGACAAATCCTCCCGTATCCTGACACTCAGCAGGTATACATACAGCGGTTCTGTCACTGAATTTTCATGCAAGGCGTAGTAAGGTGTAAGGCAGCAGAGCAGCTCATTGGACCACGATGACTGCTTCACGAATCGTGTTTCGCTCGATCTACAGCACGTCGCAGAATCAACACGCACAATAAAACCCTCGAACCCTATTTTGGACAACAAATCTCAGAGAAGTAATCGTGCTGGGTCGGTCTTTCGGCGCGAAACACTGTTTCATAGTGTTTCGCAAGTCCCGTGCAATATAAGCCACCCAATGTCCTCAGAGATCCTAAGCTTTTCTGTATGAATTGAATTCCCCCCTCCTCGTCACTCTGAACCAATAAGTCCTCTTTTCTATCACTCTCTGGCTGCCTTTGCTTTTAGTTGCCTCTGTATTCACAAGCATTCAGGTTTCCTACTTTTGCTACCCATTATTCACCTGTCTTAGTTCTGGACAGTAATTACACGGGTTTGTTGTTGTTGTTGTTTGTTTTTTGTCTCTCGTTACACTTCATAACACGCCGGTTTTTGTCGTTGTTAGTTGTGGGTCATTTGAACACGAGGTGGACAGACTATGCACACAGCCCAGCGTGCACTCTAGCTGTCCATTCTGCACAGTCTGTCAGCCAATGCTTTTTTTTTTTTTTTCTAATGCTCCCCCAACCCTTAAAAAAAAATTATTTTCTTTTTAAAAAAATGATCTTTTGTAATTTTTAAAAAAAATCATGGACAATAAACCAGGTCAAACAGCTCGCATCTGCAGCACGGTCCTGAGTTATCAACTTGAATACGGATGCTGAAAGACCAGCCATCATGTCATGAATTTGTGTGACATACGTGAGTGTTTTTGGTGATGATACACACTGTCTGACTTGTCGTTTCTCTCCAGAACACGACCTATTGTCTCCATGCGGTGACAGCACACAAAGAGACCTGCGCCATCGGCTAGGCTGTAAAGAAATAAAA
>JADBJO010000113.1:773779-791279 GCA_016801955.1 Conus betulinus
TGTGGACCCTTTGTTGTAGGTGATGACTGTGTTTGTCTTCATCGGTCCACAGGCCATCAGGCATGCTGGGACATATATCCCATCACAGGATAGGATATATGTGGACCCCTTTGTTGCAGGTGATGACTGTGTTTGTCTGCATTGGTCCACAGGCCATCAGGCATGCTGGGACATATATCCCATCACAGGGATAGGATATATGTGGACCCTTTGTTGTAGGTGATAACTGCCTTTGTCTTCATATGTCCCCAAGCCTTCAGGCATGCTGGGACATATACCCCATCACAGGATAGGATATATGTGTACCCGCCATTCCCCTTCACCTTCCTGCCACTTTACCGTGTGTGTGTGTGTGTGTGTGTGTGTGTGTGTGTGTGTGTGTGTGTGTGTGTGTGTGTTAGTGTGCGTGTGCGTGCGTGAGTGCGTAGGTGTGTGTGTGTGTGTGTGTGTGTGTGTGTGTGTGTGTGTGTTGGATAGACAGACCTAAGATTTTCACACCGGAGCAAGGAGCACAAATGCACGCACACGCACACGGGCAAATATCCCGTCACAAATAGGACACACTGTTGATACACAGGTTCAACATCCAGATATGTGATATGTACCGCCCTGTGCGCAGCACAGACCATCCCAGGCTTCTGAAAGTATGACACAAAATAGCACGACAGGACAAGCTGCTGGTATGAAGTGGAGGACAGCGAGGAAAACACGCTGGTACAACTTGCCTTGCTTTCAACCAGAGGCAGTGACACAAAGGAGAGCTTTGCTCACACTATAATGATAAGTGTGGTACTAAAGGACAGGGTGTAACCAGAGGCAGTGACACAAAGGAGAGCTTTGCTCACACTATAATGATAAGTGTGGTACTAAAGGACAAGGGTGTAACCAGAGGCAGTGACACAAAGGACAGCTTTGCTCACACTATAATGATAAGTGTGGTACTAAAGGACAAGAGTGTAACCGAGAGGCAGTGACACAAAGGACAGCTTTGTTCACACTATAATGATAAGTGTGGTACTAAAGGACAAGGGGTGTGTAACCGGAGGTAGTGACTTAGGAAAGGGCTCTGACTATAGAGAAAAAAAGAATTCGAAGGAACAGACTGTCTAAACAACCACAGGGAGTGACGCGGAGAAAAAGCTCTGGCAGATGAAGCAGCCTGGTTTTCGTCACAACCAAAGGTAATAATACAAAGAAAGGTTTCGATCACAGAAATTAATCACGATAGGTTTTCCTTGCGATCAAAAGTAGTGACAAAAAGAATTCTGATCACAGAACCTAATCAGTTTGGCACGAAAGGTATTCCTTACGATCAAACGTAGTGACACAAAAAAGAATCCTGGTCACAGAACCTAATCAGTTTGGCACGAAAGGTTTTCCTTACGATCAAAGGTATAGACGCAAAGAAAAATCCTGGTCACAGAACCTAATCAGTTTGGCATGAAAGGTTTTCCTTACGATCAAAGGTACACAAAGTAGAATCCTGGTCACAGAACCTAATCAGTTTGGAACGAAAGGTTTTCCTTACGATTAAAGGCAGTGACACAAAGAAGGGTCCTGGCTGCAGAAACTTATCAGTTTGGCACGACAGGTTTTCTTTACGATCAAAGGTAGTGACACAAAGACGAATCCTGGTCACAGAACCAATCAGTTTGGCACGAAAGGTTTTTTCCTTACGATCAAAAGTAGTGACACAAAGAAGTGTCCTGGCTGCAGAAACTTATCAGTTTGGCACGAAAGGTTTTCCTTACGATCAAAGGTAGTGACACAAAGAAGGGTCCTGGCCACAGAAACTAATCAGTCTGGCACGAAAGGTTTTCCTTACGATCAAAGGTAGTGACACAAAGAAGAATCCTGGCCACAGAACCTAATCACTTTGGCATGAAAGGTTTTCCTTACGATCAAAGGTAAGTGACACAAAGAAGAATCCTGGCCACAGAAACTAATCAGTTTGGCACGAAAGGTTTTCCTTACGATCAAAGGTAGTGACACAAAGAAGGGTCCTGACCACGGAAACTAATCAGTTTGGCGCAGCAGCCTTTCGCAACAACCGGAGGTACAGTCGCGAGGTAGGTCTCTGAGCACAGAAAATAGCAAGTAATGACAGCCCTTTATTACAACCTGAGGGGGAGTGTGCAGTTCGGTACAACAGGCCTTCGTCACAACTGGAGGCAGAGACCCACGGACGGTCTCTGACCACAGAAAATAGCTGGCTGGAATGAAAGGCCTTGGTTACAACCCGAGGCAGGTGGCATACACAAAGGCGTTGACCGGCTTTTGTCGGTACAACAGACTTCCAAACCACCAGTTTCGTCAGAAGGTTTGCACGAAAATAGAAAAAGAAACGCAATGATCGGCGCCTGTGGTAAAGATGACGACGAATTTTAATGAATTCACGCAGACAGTGCAGCCACATGTCGACGGGACATCTGACAAAAATGATAGGACCGCCAAGAATGAAGGTAATAGCTGACACGGGACGAAAGGTGCGGTCATTCTTATTCAATGTTTGTTGTCTTTACTCGGGGCCCCTCCCTTCGCCGTGCATAACTTACAAACTACGCAAGCTGAAGTCAATTCGGTGCATGGAGAAGGTGATCTCTGTTCTAGCTCCTGGTAAAATGAGAAAAAAAGAACCTTGAATATGGATGATTTTGCTCTTCCTCCCCCCTTTTTAGAGGGCGTCTTACGGCAGAAGCTGAATTCTGAACTGACAACTGTTGGCTATACTTTTCGATCTGAAGAGAAAGGGGTTGAAAAATATGGAAGGAAAGCTATAATTCCAAAAAGCGCACGCTCAGGTATGTCTGCATACACACGCGCTCCAGCACTCAAGTACGCGCGCGCGCGTGTGCATTGACCTAGTTATGCAGTGGAGTTACTTGGTATTGTTCCTTTTTGTCCTGTTGAACTCACCTTTTATTTCCGAACACTCACTTTCTTTTCGCATACATTCCAACGTTGTTTTGGTTTTTGTAGAACTATTTCAAAAATAGTTATCCCTATCTAAGTAGTTGATTTTTATGATACGGATCAATATCCACAAGTAGGTTAAAAGAAAAACTAAATGTATGTATACCTTGTCGATAAAAGTCCAATATGTCGTCCTAGGACAGCCTAGTTTAAAGGTTTTGGTTAGAACGGTGTACTTAATCTCTTCATTTTATCTGAATTATAAATTTCTTAAAAACGTATTTAAAATCAAGAAACTAAGTCTGCGGGTGTGTACAAACGTGGTGTGTGTGTGTGTGTGTGTGTGTGTGTGTGTGTGTGTGTGTGTGTGAGAGAGAGAGAGAGAGAGAGAGAGAGAGAGAGAGAGAGAGAGAGAGAGAGAGAGAGAGAGAGAGAGAGGGGGGGTGTACGTGCGCGCGCGCGCCTGAACGTGCGTGTATACATTCTTGCGCGTCTGCTCTTTGTAACACCCCGCACTAACGTGTGATATACACACATACTACTGATATGACACACCCCGTCATTCTAAGCTTTGTTAGTACTTTAGTTTTCTCATAAACGAAATACAAATCATAGTTTATCTTGACAGAGAGAAAATGATACCTCACAAGATTTTATTCTTTCTCTTCGTTATTTCAGTCGTGAACATATAAATATATTGTGTTACGAACTAGTTTTCTTGAGTCGAAGTGAAATCAAGAGGTGTAAAAATGAAATGGTAATGAGCATGGAAGTGAACTTCAAGGGTCAAGTGCAGTGTCGAAACAAGCCATCAGTACTGGCAACCGCAGCAGATGGTCTGGAAGAAGCCCCATTAAAAGGCTTAAGAATAGATTGGGAAAAAAAATAGCCGTCGAAAAGAGTCCTCTACCGTGGTGTGTTTTTATCGACAAGGTATACATACATTTAGTTTTTTTTTTTTTTAACCTACTTGTGGATATTGATCCGTATCAGAAAATTCAACTAAATTCTCTACCGTGGTATGACCTTGATAACCATGTGACAGATCACGTGACGACAGTTCTGGACACTGCCACATGGTGACCAGTTCACCACACTTGAGCAGGACGTCAAACCGACCTCTGTGACAGCCTCTGACATCGCACGTCAAAAGCCTCGTGGCAGCTGGAGGAGATACGTTTCGTCACTGATAAAATTACAACCTCGTGCAAACCAGTCCCTGCGAACGGAACGCCCCGAGATGGGAGGGGGGGATGGAAGCAAAAGGCGACCGTGTGCGCCGGAGGATTAGCGGTTTAAACAAAAAGCTTTACTTCCCATTTTCTCTGAAGTCGTTGCGGACACATTACCTTCAGTTTGACTTCCACACCCATCAAGGACGATATGAAAAGGGAGGGAACTGTCCCTAGAGAGTGGGTGAAGGGTGGGGGTGTGTGGGTGTGTGTGTGTGTGTGTGTGTGTGTGTGTGTGTGTGTGTGTGTGCGTGAGAGAGAGAGAGAGAGAGAGAGAGAGAGAGAGAGAGAGAGAGAGAGAGAGAGAGAGAGAGAGAGATTTTTTAATACGACACTGTCACCATCAGACCGACATAATGTTAAAATTTAGCAATACAAACATGAAAAATCTTGTCTTCAAAGGGTGAAAAGGACAGAATGGATCTCCCTCCCCCTGCACTCCCCTAATTATGTGTCACATCTATCTTTTCCATGGACCATAAACTAACAACGTCTTCCGACAGGTGCGCTAAGTGCTTTGAACTCTCAGACGGCTACCTTTTGAGATTTCTGTGTAAGGAGAATGAACCCCTTAAGTGTCTTCGTTTAAAAGCAGTCATCTAAACAGATGTACGTTATAACCGGCATGAACCCCCTAAGAGACTTCTTTTATAAGCAGACATCTAAACAGATGTAGGTTATAACCGGCAGGGACTATGGAAGAAAAGTTAATGACACTGATTCTGCAAATAGCTTCATCCGGCACGGTTAGTAACACACAGCCCCAAAAAGAACGATGAAAAAGAACGAGCCAGCTCAACCCCCCCCCCCCCCCCCCCCCCCCCCCCGCCCGCCCCTTTCCTCTTTGATCCAGCGTCTGCTTTCAATGAGCTCAACCATTGATGCAATCAAGATAAAAGTGGTCTTGGAAAGCGAGTGGTTTGAAGGATTAAAAAAAAAAAAGCTACACAGTACTCTTTTGTTTTTCTCTCTCCAGCATACCATAACTAAAAACACCCTGTGATTGGTGCATGCCCTTTGCGGAATGTGCTCGCTCCTCGTCTTCATTGGCATGACTTGAAGGACACTGGAACGAAATCAACGACAATGGAACTCGGCGACTTGGACGCCACCCGCTTCAAGGTCCAACGGATCACGTGACGCGACGCCTCTCTCTCTGATCATGTGAACTTGGACGAGGACGGACAAACTGGACGCTCTGGGGACCGGAACCAACGAGCCAGGCATACACAGCGGACCAGCAGCAGATAACACGGAGACGACAACTTGGAGCTTACCGAAATGAGCTGACCCAAACAACCAACCCCCAACGGTACCGCAGGCAAGAGAGGCCCTCTTGGAGCCCCGGCCCATGTTTGGACCGTGAGAGTGGTGGGCTCTTCTCTCAGCCGGTTCATCGTTAGTCTCCACGATGGGGGGGGGGGGGGGGGGGGGGGGGGGGGGGGTATTGGCCAAGGTGACGGACACAGCGTTGGGCGAAAGAGGTTATAATGGGGAGGGGTGGCAGGAGACTGTTGGTTGTCAGAACTGGTTACTGATAATGGTAATGTGACGTCATGGTGATGCCATGGTTCCATGTGTGTTTGTGATGTGTGTGCGGGTGTTTGTATTAAAGTGAAGCGCGCATAAAAATAGAAAAAAAAGTATGAAGGAAAAGAGAGAGCGTAATTGACTGTATATGACCCCTCCCCCTCCCCTTTCACACACACACACACAAACACACGCGCGCACGCACGCACACACACATGCACGCGCGCGCGCGCGCGCGCGCACACACACATACACACACACAAAGGAGAGAGAGATTCGGGAGGAGTGAAGTAAGTGATGAGGGTGGGATGAGGGTGGGAAGAGGGGGGAACATGGGGTGTAAATGGTAAGATTAACGTACCAGCAATGCTGAAACAAGTGTTTGGAAACTAAATTGACCCCAACAGTACTCTTGTTTAGTTTACACACCTCAAACTGCAGTAACAACAGCAGCATCAAGCGCTACACCCCTCCCTTCCTCACACGATATCTACACACACACATAACACACACGCGCGCGCGCGTACACACACATCTATCTATCTATCTATCTATCTGTCTGTCTGTCTGTCTGTCTATCTATCTATCTATCTATCTATCTAGAGAGAGAGAGAGAGAGAAACAGACAGCCAGACAGACAAACAGCCAAGCTGAAACGGACAGACAGACACGACAGACAGAGTTGCCGACAGCACAATTATCATCTTAGCATGTAGCAACACACTCTCGTATTTTCAAGCAACCACACTGATAAACACACGAAAAACTATAAACCCACACAAACAAGGAACGAACATCTACCAACACTACCACATCACACAAGCAGGCACTTTCATCACATCAAATGTAAAACATAAAATCTGGCCTCTAGCTGCAACAATGTTGTAGTAGGAAACTTTCATTGCTGCTAAAAATGATATGACTCAGACCTCGCATATAGTGGTAACCCAGTTGAGTTTATCACACTGACTTACTTTTCCGCTAAGAAAGTGGTATATAATGTGTATCATAAAACAATAGTTCATTTATCCAGTTTTCGTTTGTTTATTCATTAGTCTTTTAAAGAACACACTTGCTTGTTTCTTTGTTCATTTTCACTTTCTTTTTTTTGCACACTGCACACAATTTCTACACGGGAGTACAATCTTCGAATTTGATTCTATGCTCGACCAAGTCGTTAGAGCAAAGGTGACGACAGTCCCCCCCCCCCCACCCCCCCCTCCCTCCCCCCCCATTCCAACTGACAATGTGAGGGGGAGATGTCTTTTATATTATAAAGTTGTTGGTGAGTTTACGGTTCTTGCTCAGAGAGAGAGAGAACTCTGAACTCTGAAAAAGTTTACTGCAAGGCCACCGGCCTGTATGCAAATGGGAGAGAGAGAGAGAGAGAGAGAGAGAGAGAGAGAGAGAGAGAGAGAGAGAGAGAGAGAGAGAGAGAGAGAGAGAGCGCATTTTACGTGTGTGTTATAATTATGTCAAATGTTCATACCTTGGTGTATTAGTATTCATGCTTACCATTTTTTCCCTTTCCCATTCAAATTGTCTCACATACTACATAGCAAGAAAAATAAACAACAGAAAGCATGCAAACAAAAATTACGGTATCAAAGACACTCAGCCAAGTGTGCTCATGAAACACAATGGACAGGGAAAAATACATCGTAGGAAAACAAAACGAAAACAACAACAACAGCGACTCAAACAAATAAGCAAACAAAAAGAAAACGCAAAAGAAACGATTGCCCACCAAGTCTTGCTAAGCGTCAACACGGCCTGGACCTCAGGGTGGTCACATCAGACCTGGGAAACCTCGAATAGGTCCCACGGATCTTTTAGCACACAGCAAACGAAGCGTTGTCATACTTCACATATATTTTTTGTTAAAAGTCAGTCTTGTTGATATCTATTAACAGGTTTTGACCAAACATCGCCCGTATGCCACTGCTCACTCAGCTGTGTGATTGAGCTTGAGGTAACCCGTGTTTAAATTTTACCCTCCTTCCCTCCTTTGTCTCTCCTTCTTTCCTCCCCTTCCCCTCCCCTTCCACACCGAGCCTTCATCCACGGCGAAGAGAATCCCATATTTGGTCAGAAAAAACAATCCTGTTTAGATAAATCTCCGAACATCACCTTCCTCACCCTTTAACCCATTCCCAACGGGCATAGGCCGAAACAAAATTCGAAAATAGCGATGAGTCACGGAAAGTCTCCCCGATCGCTGACCAGTGCTATTATCCGCCAAACCAAACCTAACTCTTTCGCTTTGAATGCTGCTGGGAAAACAGAACCGCTCTACCCTTGTTCCTCCCTTCCCGGAAAGGGAGTTCTCCAGGACAATGGAGTCCCCCCCCCCCCCCCCCCCCCCCCCCCCCCCCCCCCCCCCCCCCCCCCGAGTCCTTCCACGGTCACGGTCTCGAATTTCTTGTTTATCGACTTCTTTGTCACCCCCAGCACAATCCACTTAAAATTCCACGCCCGTTGCTACTGACCCCAACGCCAGCGCTTCGCGTGAGCAGGATTCCTCAGTAGCTCCATACTTCGACTTTCCAACCGGACTGGCAGGAAAGAACAGACTATTGACCATTTTCTTTCAGCCCGTCACTGGGGTTCGGATTTCCACCGAGACCAGGGAGTTGAGCAACAGTGACTGACCAGCCACGGAGCGTGTTTACCTGGCACGCGCTAGCTTCTCCCTGATCCGCGTGGGTGACGCCCCTGATCAGGTCACCTTGCCTCAGCTGGCCTCACGAATGATGTGAAAGCATACTGACATTCTGGCCAGATCAAAACAGATGCTTTTAATTAACAACGTGGCTGGTTTTGAGGCAGGTCTTCAAAGATTTTTTTTTTTATAAGACCTTTTCTCTAGCGGATGCGTGCAGATCTTTTTCACGAGAGCCGTTGCTCACCCTTGTCTGAACACGATGACAACAGCAATGATGCCGGTTGAAGACTGGGAGGTCGTGGATTTGGGTCTTGCCTAAGGCATACAAACATACATATATACATACATGTATAGACACATGCATATACATACACATTGTGATAGATATATAGATAGGTAGACAGACAGGTAGACAGACAGATAGCAGACAGACAGATAGAAACATACAGACAGACAGGGGTTAGTGTGGAACAGTCTCATCCAAGGCATATATACAGATAGATAGATAGATGGACAGACAGACAGATGGATAAACAGGCAGACATACAAAGAAAGACATGCAAATAGATGGATAGACAGAAAGATAAAAAGACAGATAGAAAGACGTATGGACAGACAGACAGATAAACAGATAGCTGGATAGACAGAGATACAGACAGGCAGGGGTCAGGTGTCGAATGGCTCCCAGCTTAAGGTTATTACAGGCACAAATGGAAGACTGGCACCACACAGTCTCATGCTTCAACATGATGGTTGCGTACCTCTGACAGCTTTGCCCAAATTTCTTGACTAACAGTGCAGGTGTTCGTGTTTCCCGCAGGTGGTTTAAACCAAGGTATACATTATGAATTGAGTTTCTTGGTGCACTTTTGATTTTTAAGAGATCCACAGACAAACCGCGGGCGTGCGGTATCCAGATCCCAGTCTCTGACGGATGTTTTTACCCCACCTTCATCATCACCATCATCATCAGTTCCATCATTAAGCCCCTTAACACTGTCAACCAAAGCGCAAACAAAATCAGTTAAACATCTCAAAACACACACACACACACGCGCGCGCTTATGTTATAAAAAAACGCAGTATTTGGTGCATTTCTCACGGACGTTCTTGGTTTGTAAGTAACGAAACACATAAAATGAAATCTAAAACAAACCGGAGAACGACTCATGCTTATTGTATTTTCGTGCTGACGATGATAGTTGATCTAAAGTGTTAACTGTTGTTTGCATAAAGAATATTTAAAGAGGATCAAATTAAAAAAAACAAAACTTTCTCATCTCTAAAGATACGAGTCAACCCCACCCTCTCTCTCTCTCTCTGGACATGAGTCAAATTCCAATCTCTCTCTCTCTCTCTCTCTCTCTCTCTCTCTCTCTCTCTCTCTCTCGTGTTTTTGAAGCCTTTGTTGTAGCTTTCTGGATTTATGTTTCCACAGTTGTAGATGATCAACGTATACTTATATATATATATATGTATATAATCAAGAGAAAAGCTAAAATGACTGGAAGCAGATGGGGAAAAAAGGGAAAGGAAATGCACGAAACATGCAAAGAACAAATACAAATCAAAAAAAAAAAAAAAAAAAGAAGAAGAAGAAGAAAAAAGGAATGAAAACAGAATGGACACGAGTCAGTCAAAAGGAAAGGGATCCGAGGAATAAGGACATTAAGGAAAAGTGTCAAACATTCAATACACGTGAAAACAACGGCAAAAAAAAAAAAAGAATAAGACCACTGGACATGTGAGGAAATCAATGATAGACAGAAAAGGAAAATACGAGAAAAGAAAAAGAAAAAGACTGATAACGGTAATAGTTTGATGGACTGAAACAGAGACGAAAGGGAAGAAATTCTCATCTGCCGTTGTCCTTATTATTTTATACGTTTCTTCGCCGTCCAGATGGGAACAGCGCTGGTAACCTAACATGATGACGGCGACAAAGTTGAACAGACCGCCGCGTCCCATTCCTAATTCATGGCGCCAAATCATCAAAGGGAGTCCACTCTCGCCTCCACGGGCCAGGAGGCACGGGGCGGGGAAAATGCCAACATGGCGCGTCACGAAAGGCGGCGGTGCTAATTTTCCGCGGACCGTGCCCTGAATCTTAAGTACCAATCCGCCGTACATGACGACATGCATTCTGTAGGACTTTACCTCTCCTCTCGTCGATTCACCGGGTACGGGTGTTATGGGGGGGTTGAGAAGACGTCGTTAATTTGAGACCTATCTAATGTATCCCCTCTATGGCCTCAGAAGGGATCGTTTGTGTCTGGTCCTGAAGAAGGACGCATATGATTAGCGCTGCTCCAGTGAGAAGTCAGGAAGGGCGCACTTCCTGTTCTGTAAAAGACCGCCTCCTAGTCAGGCACGGTGCGCTCTGGAAATCAGGAAGAGCACACAGCTGGATATAACCCGCGTTACAACTGCATCCGTTTTTATGTGTGTTATTGTCCTGGTAGGTTTGATATCGCGTTGGACACATCATGCCGTCTTGCCGTCGAGGTGAGACACAAATCTATCTATGAGCGGTGCAAGCTTATCTTCATGGGTAGGTGGTTACTGTAGTTCCTTCACCGGTCTTTTCGCTCGTCACTCTCCTGAAAATGCAGCTGGTCTTGTTCTCGGACCTGTGTGTTCTTGTGTATTTAAATGTATTGACGACGAATGTCATGACCTCTCAGCCATCCACTTGCCAGCACACACACACACACACACACACACACACACACACACACACACACACACACACACACAACACCCTAATTAAGAACAAACTTTTTGACTGCAGAGGTCAACACAGCTCACAGCAAAGGCTATTAAACCACAGCAAACGTGTGTGGACAAATTAGAATGCTGTCAAAAGCATGAGATATTCTGTCCGTATCAGACGAAATTAAAGGTGGACAGTAGTTTACAGATACCACTTTTTGCGTGAACTGAGCTAGCTTATTGTTTTGTCAGAATATGCTGAATATGCACGAGAATAATCACATATATATATATATATATATATATATATATATATATATATATATATATATATATATATATATATATATGTCGTCTTGTCAGCCCCTCAGAAAAATTAGTAATGGTGTCCTACGTTTGTTTGATACGAACGGACGTCCCTTATCCTAACCAAAGAGTCTCAGCAAGAGTGCAGCAGAATCTCCTTTGGTAGGTTGCCTCGTGATGCACGGGTACCGACTGCTCCTTTGGATTGCCAGTACTGAGGCTGCCTCAGGACGATCATGAACGTGGCTGTGTGTATTGAGAGGTAGGGGGAATGGGGGGGGGGGGGGGGGGATGGTGGTTACGGGGGGAGGGGGAGGGGGGAGCGGAATGAACGGCGTGGGTACAATATCTTTGAGGGGAGCAAGGAAGACACGACGGGAAATAGGTAACAAATAAACGAACAAATAAAAACGTCCGTCCCTGTGGACTAACGCCGCCGAAAGATATCTAAATATAAGAAAAGTACGTGAAAGTGCTTCGTGATAAATAGACACTGCAGAAAGCACATTCTGAGCAGTCTGGACAGCTGTCACTGCATAGTCCTCAGATTACAACAAAATAAAAAAAAAGATAAATAAACCTAACATGGCATAAATTGTGACCAGAAAAACAAGGTGTACAACAATTTCTAGGACAGTGGAATAGTCGTCAAAAGGAGAGAGAAAGAAGACATGTAAGAAAGACACAAATAACAAAAGGCAGAGTCACAGAGAGTGACGGAAAAGAGTTTACTAGCACAGGGCTTTCAGATTGGCGTGGAAAGCTACTCACACTGAAAAAGCCGTCGGCAGCCTTACAATTACAGCAGCAAAAAAACAAACAAGCAAACAAACCCAAAACAAAAACAAGTGGCGTGATCGAGGTTGGGGGGTGGGGTGGCATTTGATGAAGTCACGGAGTCAACGCCTAGCTATGGCAATAGTGCAACATGCACTGTCCCGCTCTCCAACCAGCCACTACCCCCAACAAACATCGTCCCACCAACATGGCCACCGACGCCCCCCGCGTCTCAGTGCGCCAAACATACACGACTGTTTTCTCCGTCTGTCCAGCCTTTCTCCACTGTCTATGACCCCTGGTGAAAAGCCTGTAATGGATTAGTAATGACGGCCAGTATTGCAACAAGTTAGGTCGCCAAGAAGACCGCCACCACTTTACTCACTTTAGTACTGATAACCGACAAAAAAGGACAGTTCTCCATCTTCTTGTCGAGTATGTTCTAATCCTTTTAATCCCAGCGCATGGGTAGAGCCGACGGGCGGGATCCGCTGGCCAGGGTATATTAGCCGTCTCGTCCTTTGAAAAAAAAAAAAAAAAGGGGGGGGGGGGGGGGGGGGGGGGGGGGGGGGGGGGGGGGGGGGGGGGGGGGGGGGAGGGGAGGCCTATGCAGATAAGGGTCACGGATAAGATAAAAGAGATACGCTGACCGTCCTGTTTTTGGCAAGGCTGTTAAAAGTCAAACGTGTTGTACTGATGACGAAATTGGAAGTCTACTAATGTCAAGGACACTTCAGAGACGGTCGAGAGAATTTTTTTTTTCTCCTATCGAGGAGGAACGAAAGCGGTGGGACGGGAGCAGAGGAGGACACGGTATGGGGGTCACAAAACGAGAGAGGGGTCAGAACTTGAGAATGCAACACTGAAAAAAGGGCAGGTAACAGCACTTTCCCGAGAGAAGCACATCTGCCATCAAGAACTTTGAACGGTCTTCCCAAAGCACTCTTGGAGTTTGGTGGCACAGTGTGACATGCATTCGTGGGAAGTAAGGTCCTAAAACAGGTTCTGCTCCTCCAAGTTTTCTCTCAACTGCCTGTACGACCAAGATGTGGTCTGTTAAGAACGAATTGAATCCTCAATTATGTCAAATATCCATATGAACTGAAAACACTTGACCAGCCATGAGGAAGAATGACTCAATTGGTAAAACGCCAGACTCGTGTTCCTGGAGTTGCTTGTTAGCATCTCTGCCTGGCCGTTTCGGTAAAGGGAGGGGGGTTCCCTCGGATTCAACGTTGGTTCTGACTCCACTTCCCCAAAAGTCCTTCGAATCAGACTACAAACCGACGTTCCGTGTGTAAACGCACGCATAAAATCTTGCACACCCGTAAAATCCGATTACCAGCTTTCGAAATAGAAGGCCAGGCTGGCTACTGGTGTGGATGACAGTGTGTACACCGAAAATATGAAAATATGAACGACGACTGGGAGACTCACAGACTGAATGACTCGGGAAACGACTGAATGTAGCGCCGGCAGGCAGCTCTTCAGTCGGCTCTACCCAGGTAGGCAGCCCATTGAGTAATTGAGAGCGTGGATTGTAATAACAATAACAGTAATAATAATGATAATGATGATGATGATAATAATGATAATGATATAAATAAAACCGCTCTAATTCGTTATACTTCCATTGTACTAGAACAGAATGAAGCAGCAGTCACGGTCACTTGTCGCACGGCCCGACTGGACCATGGGCGCCCTACAATCATGATGGGCGGCACCAGTTGTCTCTGGGTTGAAGCAAAGCTCTTCCCTGTCCATTCCGAGACGAGAGGCAGAGAGGCAGTGAAAATCAATGAGGAGCAATGGCAAAGCCTTACAATTTCACAGTATTTCCGCTGGAGTACTACATTATAAAGCAGCAGTATGGTGAAGCAGATCTCTCTCATTTTCAGTACTTAGATTTCGGTATTATTTGAAGCAGCATTATGTAAGTACCAAAAACTTTCCAATGTTCAATACTTCCGATCAAGTAGGACAACAATGTAACATGTGTGACCCCAAACTACCCGATTTTTAAGGCTTCCGACAGACGGGTATAGTACGAAGCAGCATTGTGGGGGAAACGAAAGCTCTTTAGTATTTCCCTGCAGTGAAACCTCTTAATAAGAATACCCTTAAAGTAAACACCCCCGTTTCTCTCTTTCCTTGAGCATTGCCTTTGTCTATATTAGATCTACCCTCAATGAATAATCTCTCACTCTAGAGGCCCTGTTAAGAATAAGTTCAACTATTCTTCGACCAGAGAGTAAGATAAGGCAGTAGGTAGAGGGCGCAAAAAAATGACTTTTTCAACCCTTCCATTGCAGTGATATGAAGCAAACAGTAAGAGAGACAGCAATCTCTGTTGATTTTTAACACTACCACTGGGGTAAAATGAAGAGGTAGAGTGTGGGAGCAAACTCTTATCATTTTCAGTACTTCCAGCAGAGTAATAAGAAGCGGTGGTATAAGGGAGGATACTATAAATTTCAATTCGTCCACGAGTGTAATATGAAGCAGGAGTGTTAGGGAGCAGACTGTATATTTTTCAATCTTTCGACGAGAGTTATATGGAACAATCGAGTTATGAAGTAAACTGTCTGAAAATCAATGTTTCCATTTTTCAATCTTTCGACGAGAGTCATATGGAACAATCGAGTTATGAAGCAAACTGTCGTAAAATCAATGTTTCCATACGAGTAATATGAAGCAGAAGTGGAAGAGAGCTACCCATGATTTCTCAGAATATATTTCAGATCACAGCAAACCACAGCAAGCGATAACATGGTCAAACAGAATTCCAAGAATACCCCCCCCCCCCGGCTCTTCTGCGCCCTCCTCCTCCTCCTTCCTGCTGTCCGTTCAGAACACTGGCCACTGTGACGTCCGTGCGTGTAATTACAGGTAGCCAAGGTAGATAAGGGAGGTGGGAAAGCGGATACCAAGATACCAATGTCCCCCCAGAGAGGTCAGAGCCACAACCACAAAAGTCAAGTGGCGCGCCAGGATGTCGGTGACGACATTTCAAACAACAAACACGGATTTTGGGTCACAGGACTTCTGGTGGAAGATGTTTGTGGGGGAAGGGGTGGTAGGGAACTGGGAGAGTGTGGAGGCGGTAGGGGTGGTTTGGAAGGCAGATGATGGATCTCTCTCTCTCTCTCTCTCTCTTTTTTTTTTCTCTCTCTCTCCACGTACCTAGATACACACACACACACACACACACACACACACACACACACACACACAGAGTCACTGCATGTCGCCTAGAGAGGCTCAGATTGGGATCCTCTATTCTTACACAGGCCACTGACCGTCATGAAGAGGTACAGTGAAATAGTTAACACTGCGATATTGTGATACTACTTATACACTCAGATACTTCATAATCTTCACCACAGCTACTGATTATACCTGAGGTTGATGCGGATACATTGAAGTCCATAGGCCGTTATGAAGGGACGGGGAACAGGAGGATTGGGAGGGGAGGGCACACAAACACACAATTCAAGAACACAGAAAAATCCTGAAATGAAGAAAAAGAGTTTTCGGTTGGGTGCAACTTATGAACCAGATTGGAAACGCCTCCTATAAATACATGGCCAGTTGTTTCACATCTCACATTGAGACCATAACATGTCTATGGAAGAGAGAGAGAGAGAGAGAGAGAGAGAGAGAGAGAGAGAGAGAGAGAGAGAGAGAGAGAGAGAGAGAGTTAGTTTCAAAGACGCATTTCTACTGATGTTATGGGTAATAGAATGGCGGTGGCGAGTGAGAGGGAACGGACGGAGGGGAGGGAGGGAGGGAGACAGAGATCTATATGTGAGAGAGAGACAGAGACAGAGAGAGAGAGAGAGATCTGAGAGAGAGAGATCTGTATATGTAAGGAGAGAGAGAGAGAGAGAGAGAGAGAGAGAGAGAGAGAGAGAGAGAGAGAGAGAGATTGATTAAGCAAACTGTAGAGGGGATGAGGAAGGGAGGGGGGTAGGGGGGAGGGGGAGGGGGGGGCTGTCAGCCACACAGGATTCCCCAGACAGAAAGCCTCGGCTGCGTCAGTCACTCACCAGGTCCCCTACACAATCAACACTGGCCTGAACCTGGCACGTTCAACACGGGAACGGACAGCTACCACAACAGCCTACACCGACTGTACAACACCCGTGTGTGGTTCCATCAGCATCCGCACTTGACAGCTCACACAGGCTGGTGACTGGCACTACGCTCTGCTCCTCCAAATCCCTTCTGCCTTCCTGTTTCCGCCAAACACACACACACACACACACACACACACACACACACACACACACACACACACATACATACCCCACACTCACACACACACACACACACACACACAAACGCACGCACGCACACACACATACATACACGCACGCACGCACACACTCTCTCTAACACACACACAAACACACACACACACACTCGCACGCACGCAAATACGCACGCACGCACGCGCGCGCATGCGCACACACATGCACACTAGCAACCCCCTTCCTGATACTTACGCTTACTTGTTTTCCACGTGCACCTCTCCTCTAAGGGACAATGGTATGAATAAAATTTTTGCGTTTGCAATTCAGATTGCGTCTCCCCCCCCCCCCCCTCTCTCTCTGTCTCTGCCTTTGTCTGTCTGTCTCTCTCTCTCGTTTATATACGTAGTTGTGTGTGTGTGTGTGTGTGTGTGTGTGTGTGTGTGTGTGTGTGTGTGTGTGCGTGCGTGCGTGCGTACGCGCGCTTGTGTAACAGTGTGTATGTATGTGCTCTCTGTTCTGCTATAATCAGTTTTTGCTATAATCAGATCTACATTGTGTACAAGTCAGTGTGATCATATCCTTAGTCCCTGAAGTGACAACAGCCGGATGGGAAACACCATCTTCTTGTTTATTTACCTATGGGAATAAAGATTCTCTCTCTTCCCTCCACCACCCCCCCTGTCATAACGCCTGTCATACTGCCTTAACTCAACGTGGTTATGTACAGTTGATCAAAACAAGATTGCGTTACTGTTTTCCTCGATTTGAAAAAAACCCTCAAACCTTTGATCTTTATTTTTAATATTCATAAAATGAGCATGTGTGTTCAACGCCACCCCCCTCCCCAGTAATCTCTCTCTTTTTCAATCACTTCTTGAGTGGTTGAAATTCCTTTGAAGGAATCGTAGGTTGTGATGTGCAACAAACCTTTGTTCTCGTGCCGCTCCTCTCCTGACTTTTCATGAACGATCTTCTTCTGTGCATATCGCGTAATGAGGTTACCTGTGATCTATTCGCTCATTAAAGTTCTCTTCGCTGTAGTGACTCGGAAATCCAGTCTGTACAATCATCACTACAGCTGGGTATGAGCAATGTCTCCGAATGATGTC